>JAINUG010000044.1:32500-62500 GCA_029706075.1 Aldrovandia affinis | reverse complement strand
TGAATCCCAAACACGTTCCTACTCCTTTCAGCGTGTGCTGGGAACGAGTCCTTTAAATAGCCCTCGAAATGGCCTTCAGCTGGTCGTTAGTCCCAATGCCTTGACTCGGTTCAGGTGTGACTGTGGCCTGCTGGGAAATGCAGTGTTTCCTGGCTCCCATGTGTTGGAGGCCAGGCAGCCATTATGTTGGCCCCCTTGGGCGCCCAGTATCCAATCTGTGTTTACCACAGTATCCAATCTGTGTTTATATGTGTGTGTGTGTGTGTGTATCTAATCTGTGTTTGTGTGTGTGTGTGTGTGTGTTGTGTGTGTGTGTGTTAGGGCCACCGGGTGATATTGGGTTGCCAGGGTCGGTGACCCATTGTTCAGGGTATCCGGGGGACGACGGTGCACCAGGACACCCAGGGCCAAAAGGCGAGCAGGGTTCCATTGGCCCCCAGGACATCCAGGGGCCTCAGGTCCACCAGGACCCAAAGGTACGCTCACCTTCCCCAGGAGCCCCAGGCAGGCTGCCCAGTCCCCTCTCTGAACGGCCTCACAGGACTGTTAGAGCGCACTGTTCACTGGTGATGGGGACAGCGTGCCTCACCGTGTCTGTGTGGATAATACATACAGCATGTCTCAAGCTGTGTGCCCATTTGTCAACACGGTTTTCCTCACACTGTGTGTGGATAACGGACACTGTGTTTTCCGCGTGGTGCGTAACGATATTTGACACATTATTCCTCGCCGTGTTTGGGGATACAGGACGCAGTGCTTCTCAAAAGTGTGTTGATAACGGACACAGTGTTTTCCCCGTGGTGCGTAACGATATTTGACACATTACTCCTCGCCGCGTTTTGGGGATACAGTGTGTTAATAAGGACACAGTGTTTCCCCGTGGTGCAGATATTTGACACATTACTTCGTTTGGGGATCAGTGCTTCTCCAAGTGTGTTGATAATGGACGCCGTCTCCTGCAGGTGAAAGAGGATCACGTGGGATGATGGGCCTCCCGGGCCCCCATGGCCCCCATGGCTTTCAGGGCCCCCAGGACCCAAAGGAGACCCAGGGATGACTGGAGAGAGAGGTCAGCATCGTGTGCCACACTGCGGAAACACACACTCCACCCTCTTCCTACCAGAGGAGCTCTGATTTTAGCGCAGAGCGGCCGCCTGACTCCTCCTGTTCTCCCTCACGCAGGGAACGCACCCTCGCCTGTTTCAGCCTCTCACCTGTCCCCCCATCCTTCTTCTTCTCTCTCCTTCTCTCACCCGCCTGTCTCACCTGCTGTCCTTCTGCAGGTCGCAAAGGTCCTCCAGGGGACACTGTGGACCCTGTCCTTCCGAGGCAGCCTGGGCCTCAAGGCCTCCCTGGTGCACCGGGCCCTCCTGGTTCGCCTGGCGGCGTGGGCGACAGTGGAAGAGCAGGACCCAGAGGTGAGGCCTTCTACTGAAACAGCGAAGAAGCCTCATGCTTTCAGAGAGCAGCGTACGTGCGCGTGTGTGTTTGTGTATTTGCACTCACAAATCGTTTTTGTGTGTGTGTGTGTGTGTGTGTGTGTGTGTGTTGTGTTGGGGGTGGTATGTGTGTATATGAACAATGTGAATGTGTGTGTGTGTGTGTGTGTGTGTGTGTGTGTGTGTGTGTGTGTGTGTGTGTGTGTGTGTGTGTGGCGTGTGTTTGTGTGGCTGTGTGTGTGTGTGTGTGTGTGTGTGTGTGTGTGTGTGTGTGTGTGTGTGTGTGTGTGTGTGTGTGTGTGTGTGTGTGTGTGTGGTGGCTGTGTGTGTGCTGTGTGTGTGTGTGTGTGTGTGTATGTGTGTGTGTGTGTGTGTGTGGCTGTGTGTGTGTGTGTGTGTGTGTGTGTGTGTGGCTGTGTGTGTGTGTGTGTGTGTGTGTGTGTGTGTGTGTGTGTGTGTGTGTGTGTGTGTGTGTGTGTGTGTGTGTGTTTACACTACCAGGGAGAAAGGGTCAGGCGGGGTTGCCTGGGTTACCAGGAGGAGATGGACCGCCGGGAACGCCTGGAATCCCAGGACCGCCCGGCCCTGACGGAGTGCAGGGATTTGTGGGAGTGCAAGGTAACGCTGCCAGAGCACTGCCGGGCCTGTTACTACGGGTAACCGCCCAAACTAAGGCAACACCTGAGTAAACGAAGGCTTCTGGTGGCTCTGTTTATGGTCTGTTAAGAGCTCACTTGTAGAATCTATGCCAAGGTGCACTGAAGCTTTTTCTGGCAACTCGTGGTCACCAAAGCGCCCTGTTAAGTCACTTTACGTTTCCTTTATTTCGGGAGGAGTGTCACCACAGGACCGCCTCAAATCAAATCAAATCAAATCAAATGTATTTGTATAGCGCTTTTCACAATTTAATTGTCACAAAATGCTTAACAGAGGGGGAGCCCAGGCCTAGACCCCCAAAAGCAAGCCTAAAGGCAACAGTGGCAAGGAGAAACCTTGGGAGGAACCAGACTTAAAAGGGGGATCCCATCTTCTTCTGGCTGGCACAGGGTATGTCCAAAAAAGACCATGTCATGGTCAGTCCAAGGTGACTCAGGGCTGACTCAGGGCTCAAATCCCATTTGACGTTGACATATTCTGCTGAGGAGGAATCCCATTCCGACACTTTGTACTCAGAACGCTCGGAGGTGCACACGTAGCTTAATCGACAACGTTGCGAACGCGACAGTTTCTGCTAGCCCTACAGACTGTTACAAACTTACAAAGGGTGTCAATCGTCCTTTTTCTGTTGGCACTGCTGCTCTGTTGGAATGCACTCACACGCATAGTCGCTCTGTTATTTAACGTGATGTCATTGTGATGCTAGCCCGCGTGGAAGCACTGTTTAGCATCGCAGAAAGGCATTCACTGGGAGGCCACCGGCAATCAGTATCACATTTTTTTTAAAGAAGCTATTCCTGATTAATAAGCTCCTGTTCCTGACTGGCAGGTCATTGACGTGGACAGAAAGGACACATCCATGGTATTACATAACTGTTTTGAAGATATTTATGATGCTGTATGGTCCACTGTTACCCACTGCCCTGTATTTTTACAACACACCCGCTATTAAGGCGGCCCAATTACGGGGGTAAGCTTTCTGATCACTTGAAATTCAGTCGTTTCGTTGAATTTGTGATCAAATTGTTTAGTCGCAGTCATGAGCCTCAGTCTTAGTCATTTCAGCTCAGGCTGTCAGTGTTCTCTATCGGTATTTTCCTGCTTTATTTTTTTTTTTTGTTTCAGATTTTATCCCATTTTATCCAAATTACACCTGCTATTTTTATGTCAATCCCCCCCTAGTAATGTGAGTTTGCTGCCATAGTCCTGTGACCGGTGGTGACGAAGGCGTCTCCTCTGAGACGTCACTCACCAGGCCGTCGACCGTAACCCGGTACTCCAGAGCCACTCCTGTGCGCAGCAAACAACCTGTCGGCTTCCCTCCCCCCTCCCTGGGGCGGACAGCCAATCGCCGCCCCCTGGTGGCACTCCTGGCCAGAGCCGACTCTGGCGAGACGGGGAATCGAACCCCGGTCTCCGTGGCCAGCGTCGGACGTTGTGACCACTGGACCACGCAGGAGGCCCTTCCTGAAACAGAGATCCAATCAGATACTGCAGTTCCCTGCCCGTGTGTTGCCGCTGCTCTTGCCAGTCTTTTTCAGACCCTCGCGTCTCCTCTACGCAAATTCCGTAGACCAGCTGGCACAAAAATACCCAGTATCAGCAAAACTGTGCGTCTAAAGGTCCACTTGGCCGACCTCCACGACTGGAGGATGCCCACCATTCCAGCATCAGAGGCAAACTCGCCAGTAATAAAGGCTGGTGCCGCACATACACATCCTGTATCGTCTCTGCTCCATATCTGAGGCTCACTGCAGAGGGACTCTCGATCCACCGTTCCAGCCACAGAACCCACTTGACCGGATCGTTCCGCAAGGCGGCACGACGTAAGCAAGAGTTCAACCCACCGGATTCATAAGATGTTGGCAGCGTAGCGTGGTGGTCACAGAGCAGAAGATGACAGCTCTTGAGTGAGGGATGCAGGGTTATTTGATCTAGGTTGAGCGCTGTAACATGCTAACGGGTACATGCCTCCTCCATAGGTAGCCCTGGTCTGCCAGGTGACACGGGATATCCAGGCACTTCCAGGACCTATAGCTATGGCTTCCTGTTGGTGATCCACAGCCAATCGAAAGAGGTTCCTGAATGTCCAGTAGACATGGTCAGTCTGTGGAGTGGCTACAGTCTGCTGTACCTGGAGGGACAGGAGAAGGCACACACACAGGACCTGGGTTAGTACATCGGACACACGCACGCACGCACGCACGCGCACACACATTTTACATTTTTACATTTTAAGCATTTAGCAGACGCTCTTATCCAGAGCGACTTACAAGATGTGCATTAATACAAGGTGAGAACAATCAAAGTTAGCGCACACACACACACACACACACACACACACAGGACACACACACACACACACACGCACACACACACACACACACACAGGACCTGGGTTAGTACATCGGACACACACACACACACACACACACACACACACACTCGCACACACACACACACAGGACCTGGGTTTGTACATCAGACACACACACGCACGCACACACACACACACACACACACACACACGCACACACACACACACACACACACACACAGGACCTGGGTTTGTACATCGGACACACACACACCTGCACGCACACACAGGACCTGGGTTTGTACATCGGACACACACACACACACACACACACACACACACAGGACCTGGGTTTGTACATCGGACACACACACACACACACACACACACACACACACACACACACACACACACACACACACACACACACAGAGCTAAAAGCGATGTCCTTCCTCAGGTCAGGCCGGGTCATGTCTCAGGATCTTCAGCACCATGCCCTTCTCTTACTGCAACACGGCCGCCTGTAACTACGCCAGCCGCAACGACAAGTCCTACTGGCTGTCCACCACGGCGGCGGCGCCCATGATGCCCATATCAGGGCCTGAGATCCAGCATCACGTGAGCCGCTGTGTGGTGTGTGAGGCCCCCGCCCTCTCCGTCGCTGTGCACAGCCAGGACACCCTCACGCCCCCCTGTCCCCCACGCTGGAGGAGCCTGTGGGTGGGGTACTCCTTCCTGATGGTGAGTGTGTGTGTGTGTGTGAGTGAGTGTGTGTGCACGTGCGTGTGTGTGTGTGTGTGTGCATGGTGAGTGTGTGTGTGTGTGTGTGTGTGTGTGGCCCCCGCCCTCTCCGTCGCTGTGCACAGCCAGGACACCCTCACTCCCCTGTCCCACAGTGTGTGTGTGTGTGCTGGAGGAGTCTGTGTGGTGGGGTAGGCCCCCGCTCCTTCCTGATGGTGAGTGTGGGTGTACTCCTTCCTGATGGTGTGTGTGTCTGTGTGTGTGTGTGTGTGTGTGTGAGTGTGTGCGTGCGTGTGTGTGTGTGTGAGGCCCCCGCCCTCTCTGTCGCTGTGCACAGCCAGGACACCCTCACTCCCCCTGTCCCCCACGCTGGAGGAGTCTGTGGGTGGGGTACTCCTTCCTGATGGTGAGTGTGTGTGTGTGTGTGTGTCTGTGTGTGTGTGTGTGTGTGTGTGTGTGTGTGTGTGTGTGTGTGTGTGTGTGTGTGTGTGTGTGTGTGTGTGTGTGTGCACGCAGCCTGTGTGTGTGTGCGCATCGGACGTACAAACCCAGGTCCTGTCTATGTGTATGAGAGTGTGTGCGTGCGTGTGTGTGTGTGCATGTGTGTAAGAGACAGTGTGTGAGACAATGTGTGTGCACGTGTGCGTCAGAGACGTACAACGTCTGTGTGTGTTTGTGTGTGTGAGACACAGTGTGTGCGCGTGGAAGAGACACATTGTGTGCGTGCCTGTGTGCGAGACAGTGTCTGTGTGTGAGACATAGTGTGTGCGTGCGCGTGTATATAAGACACAGTAACCAGGAAGCCGTGACTGAGGCATGAGGTCTGTGTTGCAGCACACAGGGTCAGGTGACGAGGGGGGCGGGCAGTCGTTGACGTCGCCGGGAAGCTGCCTGAAGGACTTCCGCAGCCAGCCCTTCATCGAGTGCCAGGGCCCGCGCGGCTCCTGCCACTACTTCGCCAGCGCCTACAGCTTCTGGCTCACGCGCGTGAGCGCGGCCGAGCAGTTCAGCCCCGCCCCCGTCCCGGGCACGCTGAAGGAGGCGTGGCAGCAGCGCCAGAACACCAGCCGCTGCAACGTCTGCATGAAGGAGTGAGACCCTCACCCCTCAGCCCTCCCCCCCGCCCGCAACGCACCCAGACCTCCCTCCTCCCTCCTCCCGAGTCCACAGGCACCCAGGTCTACAGTTAAAACACAACGCAAATCGCCAACAAAAGGTTCTGTAACGCTGATGTAGATCCAGTGCTTCTGTAATGACGCCAATCAGCCAGATCATTGGTCGGTGTGTGGGTGTGTGTGTGTGTGCGCACGCGTCCATTGGCTGTGCCACAGATTCTATACCCTCACCAGACACTCGGCTCCCTCCTCTTTTTTTTTTTTTTATAAATGTATTTCTTATTTTTCCCCCGTTTTTCTCCCAATTTGGTAGCCAATTGTACCCTCTATTTTTATTTTCAATTCCCCACCCCCACGAGTCCGCCGCCCGTCCTCCAGGAACGAGATTCGCATTCCTGGACCTATTTCCCCGCCTTCTTCCGAGACGGAGATCTTCCACGGACTCCATTAACCTTCTCCTCGACGGACTCGTGCCGGCTCTCCCTCCCCCCTCCCTCGGAGGCGGACAGCCAAATGCCACCTCCGATCGGGCTGACGACCAGGGCCGGTCTGGTAGAAACGTGGGTTTCGATCCGCGTCTCTGACGGGCAGCGCACACCGCTCCAAAGCGCGGTGCACTAGACCGCTGCGCCATCCGCCAGGCCAAGGCTCCCTCCTCTTGACATTGAACATTTCTGTCTCCCCGCTGCTGAAGCAGAAACGTCCCAACTTTATGCATCTTTATGAATATTAGTGATCAGGTACAATACTGTGGCAGGGGATGTTCTGTACTGTAATGCAGCACCGAAACCTCCTGTCGTAAGGAAGTAGAGAAGACGGAAGCTGCACAGGAGCTGACAATCAGAATCTGTGGTCTTTGGTCTATAGAATCTGTGGCCCTGAATCCTGCGCTGAGGAACCAACGTTCTCGTACAGCATTCAGAAACGGGGCCCAAATTTCACACAAAGGCACACACACGCAGTTACAAATACACACTGAAGTTAAAATACACGCAGATGCAAGTTAAAACACATAAAGGTACAAGCACACATTTCTCACGCTGACGAGACTCACATTTGTTTCAACCACGGTTACCGTCATCAAGTAATATGTCAAATAGACACATAAATGTAAAATACGCCATTTAGCAGACGCTTTTATCCAAAGCCACTTACAGTAGTGAGTATATGTGGTCCCAGTGGGAATTGAACCCACAACCTAAGCGTTGTCAGCGCCACGCTCTACCTACTGAGCCACACAGGACCAAATGAGTGGTGCATAATATTACTATCATTTGAATGTACAAGATTCCCCCTCACTAACATACTGGGCTGTTATACTGGGCATACTCCTGCTCTCCACGTCTTTGGTGTCTGCTTTACGTCTGAGAGCGAGCAGATCGGAGGTCACTTCCCGAGGGTTAAGTGAGAGCATCACAGGCAGGCCACCTGTACATCCGCCCCTGTGTCCTTAACTTCATTTTGAGTGATTATTAGTTATTGGTGATTGGTAATCTGTGGTGATTAGTCCATTTAGTCCAAAGAACCAAACAGCTAACTTATTTCTGCAAATAAATTACACTGTTCAGACGTGGTGTGTGGACTTTTTAAATGGGCGGAAAAAAATTATTTGCATATTTTCTTTTCAAAGAGCGTGTGTTAAAATGACTTTGACTTTGAATTATATTCTTGCTCACAGTTACAAACCAAATAAAAAGCAGAATTCACAGTGTCTAACACACATCTCGAAAAAAGAAAACACATATTTACATATAGACAGACATAGAGTGCACAAAGCACACTCGCAGATCACACAGTTCAGTTACGGATCGAAGCAGATTTTAAAACAATGGGGGCGGGGGACAACCGTTTGGTCAGTTTTTAAAGAGAAGCATAAAAGAGTCTGGTGGCAGTGGGCAGGGTGCGTCTCTCAGGCGCTTTGTTCTAAATTAAACATTTGTGTGTGGATTATTTCATTTTAAAACTGTTAAACTTATTATTTTACATTTGTGTCAACTGAATGCAGTTGTTGAGATTTTGTAAACCATAATGATTTCAGCCACAAGAGGGCACCATATTCAAACACATGCTACTGGGGAGCACCAGCCCGATGTAGAATAGACTGTTATTGGTTGGATTTGTGACTTATGGTCATTTTCCTTAAATCAGAGCTATGGACCAGAAAAATTACATTCAAGAGGATCTGTGATTTACTGGTGCATCACTTTTTACACACATTAAAAGTGACACTCCAGCATTAAATGCTTTCCTCATTACTCAATATACATTTTGTAAATCCATTATTGGAAATAAAGATATAAATTAAATTAAATGAACAGTCAAACAGTTGAGTTGTTAGATTCAGTAAAGTGTGAGCTTAAAGCCTTAAAGCAGGGATCTCAAACTCCAGCCCTGGACTCTTCCTTTTAATATTCCTTTCAATCGGCAGCCAACGTAGGCCTTGGAAACAAGGTGTGTAGACTCTTTAGGCAGCCACTGACTTAAAAGAGTCACTTAAGTGGTGAAACACACCAAAAACCAGCACAGTGTGGCCCTCCAGGACCAGATTAAGAGCCTTAAAGAAACCCATCTGTATCTTTCTGTGTGGAGTGGCTCAGGGCCTCTGAGCTTTATTCTATTCTCTTTGTCATGGTGGACGGGCGCCTGGCTCATCCCGCACTCCAGGGGGCACCACTGAGAGGCCTTGACATCTTAAGAGGCCTTGACACGTGAGTCAAGGTTAATGTTTTTAGGGTACACATGTCAAAGGTCAATGTTTTTAGGGTTTTTTTAAGTTATGGTTGACTTTACATTTTTTTGCACCACCCAGGTGCTGTGAAACACATTAACCCAGAGCTCATAGGCTGTCGGGGCCTGCCTGTGTGTGTGTGTGTGTGTGTGTGTGTGTGTCAGGTGTGTGTGTGTGTGTGTGTGTGTGTGAGGGCTGTCACAAAAAAATCCTGTTTGCTTTGAGAAAGCATGTAGATTTGTTGTTCAATATTTCCTGGAAATGTCACCTGGCTTTCCTTGCAAAGCACGACAAATGCTAGTTTGTGCGACCAAACTTTTATTGGCCCCGCTGCAGATATGAGTTCTGTGAAACTACGTTCTTACTGAAGCCTCATGTCTGCGTAGTTTAAAGTGATACCCACATACCTGTGTGCTTTGACAAAGCACATCATCTTTCCCCAGATCTTTCCTATCTTTTCAAAGTGCAAATGTGAAGAAAAACATAACATTGTCATAAACAAAATCTTAGTAGACAATAGGGTAGGCTACTATTCAAAATGTCTTGCATCATTGGTCATTTGAGTTGCCATTTGGTTAGCTTATGAGCATGCTGTTTCATTAAAAACTCAACATTTTTTTTTTAAAGATTGAAGCTGGTGTCAGAATGCATATTGTAAATTAGATTTGATATTTGAATATAATGTGACAGCACTATATATATATTATATATTATTATCGTAATAATCCTCCTTAAAGGACATAGCTACCAGTATGAGAAGATGTCTATGCTGTTGGCACCTCAGAGTGACACTAAACTGGTAAATGCCTCTTGTGTTATGCTCTGTTGTCACCAGTCACTGCAGTCAGCTGTCCGCTCCTCCATTTAGGCGGCCATAGACCATTCACAAATGGCATCCAAACTCCTGTTGACAAGTCCGTGGTTGCTGCCCGACTATTTTAAAGTCACGCACTCCCGACCGCGAGGAACCGCGCAGCTGAAGGTGTAAACCGCTTCTTCATCTAGTGCTCACGTTCCCTCGTTCCGCTGGCACCCAAAAGCCTTCAGCACACAGGAGTGATAATCTCTGGAATTTACATTTACAGAGACAGATTGTAAGATTGTAACAGATTGTAACAGTCCCGTACAATTGCTGCTTTTATTCAGCAGAAGCAGTGTGTGATTTGCCTGAATACCTCTGTAGACAGACAGCATTGTGTGTAGGTTACCGCTGTATATGATTTTGCCTCAAACCGCAAACTGTACGTGTACAGTACAAAAGCTCGGTTTTTGTTTGTTTAGGAAAAGCGTTATAACATGTCCTGATGATTGCGCACATATAAAATTGCAGACTACAAATTGTGATATAAAAATAACATTTTCAACATTAAAAACGCCAGGTTACCCCCTGTAAACAAAGCATGCACTCTGTAAATGAGCACTTGCTAAATCTGCCTGCCAGAAAATTAATTCATTCAAAATGACACCTTGTTTGTTGTACCTTCCGTTTCCCAGAAAATAAACCAGCACGATTTCAAAGCAACGTTACCCCATGCTTCCTACATCCCTTCATGTAACTTAGGCCTGTATTAATTCATCTTGCCGTCTCAAGTGAAGGTGGCGAATTCTGCGCAGTAGGTGGTTCTATCCACTGCTTTGGGTTTTCTAATTCACTATAATTGCAATACACTTGTTTTGAAGTTGAGATGATGTTTTGTGATGGCTGAACAACACAATTCCACAGAACATGGGGTGAGAGCTTGCCAGCGTGCTACGTGCCTCTGGTTGGTGAGAGGAAGCTGGGCCATTCAAGGCAAATGTCCCTTGCCACCTGGCGCTAGCCACCCTTTTCAACATCGGGTGCACAAACAGAGAAGCTAAATCATTTCAGTTCGAGGTTTTAAGGCTTTGATTGTAGTCACTATGCCGATTTGAGACACGAAACAAAACAAGGTTTTCAGTTGAACTTGTATGAAATGTCTTTTTCAGCCCACAAATTATACAGCTGTAAGAGCAATAGTTTTGACCTTTGTTAATTATTAGTTTGCAAGTGACCTAGCTTTCCACTCAGAATAAAGTTGACAGTCAACAGGTTTTTACGGTATTCTATTGGCTGAAATGGCACTACATTTGTGCATATTTATTGGTTGGATACTTGAAAGTAGCATGCATAACGAGTGCTCCGCCACCCCCCACCCCCAATATTCAAAACAGCCATATCTGCCCCCCCAATGATTTATAGATATAAAACATTCCCTGTCATTATGTCTCCTCCCCTCCAATATGTAATATATGGTTACTTGGTAACTAACATCCAAATGGTTTAGGTCCCCCCAGTGTGTACTCAATAGGCTAGTTTGAATAGATGTTTTTGGCTGAAGTCGATCAATTTAGGCTGTCTAGACAGGAAAGACCAATGGGAATAGTTCATCATTGGGGGGCTGGAGAGTTTGTGATTATGTAGGTCGAAAGAAAATTAAGAAGACTTAATAAATATGGAATGCAAAATTATCTCATGTTTGGCGATTTATTGTGTAGCTGCATAGAGCTGTGTCTGAATCTGTTGGTTTGCATGAGGTCAGAGTGTGCAGGCATTAGCCCGTAGTGCAGGGTTACTCTAATCACGGTCCTCGTGGGCCGAGCACTGCTGTTTCCCCCCACCCTCCCTTTGCCTGGGAGTCAGGTGTGAATGTAACGGTGGCTGGTTCTGCACTAATTGTTCCATTACATTACAGGATCTAGCAGACGGGATCCAGAGCGACGACATTTCTTTACATACAATCCATTTATACAGCTGGATATTAACTCAAGTCCCTAACTCCAGGAACTAAGTACTCTTATCCACGTCACTTTCTGCAGCTGGGGATTGAACATACCAGAGCTCACATTACAAGCCCACCCTGGCCAATCAACTGCACTAATTGTGCCATTACCTACCTGCGAGAGAAGGAAACCAGAGCCGAAGTTTGATTGGTGGGCCAGATTTGAGTAACCCTGCTGTGAGTGACAGTCTATGGTAGGGTTACTCAAGTCTTACCCAGAAATCCAAATTCGGTTCTGGTTGATTGGCCAGAGTGTCTTCACACCTGACTCCAAGGTAAAGGAAGGGTGGGGGAAAACAGCAGTGCTCGGCCCACGAGGACCGTGATTTAAGTAACCCTGTTCTGTGGCACAGGGTGTCAAACTCATTCCATGCACTACACCAGGTGATTTCGCTAATTAGGTCACTTCTTCAACCAAGGATGGGACCTAATTGAAATCACCTGGTGTAGTGTATTGGTTGCAACAAAAACCTGCACACACTCTGCCCTCCATGGACTGAATTTGACACCCCTGGTCAATGGTGATTGTGGTTATTTCTTGGGACACCCTGGAAAGTGCTAAACTCATATGGTGTATGCCTCGCCAACCTCTAATTTAGCGGATGGCTAACCTGCCATCCCAATGCTCCAGACTGGCACACAGTGAACACTCGTTAGTAGAACATTACTGGATCCATATTTTATACAGAATATACACGTTTGTGAATCAACTTCATGTCTCTGAACTCGTTCAAGTGAACCACTCCACGTCACGGTAGCCTGCTCTCTGCTCACCGATTATGGTGTAACTATATAATTCACGAGTGGCGTCTAAACCGATGTTGACAAGTCCGTGGTTGCCTGCGGATTATTTTCAAAGTCACGTAGTCCCTAACCACGAGGAATCGCGGCGAAAAGGTGTAACCTCCATTATCCAGGTACAGTATGTGCTCACATTCCCTTATTTCGCTTTTGCCCAAAGCCTTCAGTACAGAGCAGCGATAATCTCCGGAACTCTCATTTACAAACCGCTGTACAATTCCTGCTTTTGTTCGACAGATGCAGTGTGTGATTCCTGAATACCGCCATAAACAGGCATAGAAATCTGCAGCGATCTTTATGGGTTATCGTCATATAAGGCATTTTTCTGTTTTTATCAGTGGGCCCCTGTGCTAAAAACTTAAATTGCACACACACACACACACACCTACAACAGTGAACCATTCATGAACAGTGCAACGGCTTGGTTTGTGGTGGAAACGTGGCATTCGTGTTCTGACAATTAAAGCTGCGCCTATCATACGGAGTATGAAGGGTTCAGCCCTCGATGCCTAATGACAGTTACACTAACGACCGTTATATTCAAACGCATGTTGACATTCTAGCTAATGTAGGATACGCTACCAATCGATACACCTCAACAGAATTGTGTTCGATGTTTAAAAAGCCAAGTCACTGACATAAAAAAGAATATACTCTTGTATGTCTGTAGATACACACTTGCTAAACTCTGTCTTATAGTATACAAAATAATGTATTATTGTTTCTATTAATCTTATATTCTGCACTTAAACAGCACAGAAAGCATATGTGATTCCCACCCATGAAGTGGCTATAAACTTATACATTATTATTGCTGTTTTACAGGTCGTACTAGGCCACATTACGTCACATACAGTAAATACACACTTTACAGTAGGCTACATTACAACCAGCGCACACGAATGCACACTTCATGTGCAATATAATTCCGCATATCCAACCCAGAATGAGCCGGATTTTGTCTAATATGTGAAAGGTCGTATAATTGAAAACGATTAGAAAAATAGGCACACTAACGACAACGATATTCCAGGACTGCGCAGTTTGGCCTACCCTTCATTGTTAGGCACTCGAGGCAAAGTTTATCTTCTCTGTCAACTTTTGTGTCAGTCACGATGACCCTTCCTGTGCCGAAATCTCCAGATATCTGTCGGCGGTCCCTTCTCAAAAAATATAAATAATTTCTTTTTTATTATCTTATTTTCGCTCAATGGAGAGCACAAGCCGTTTTCTTTTCACCGATAACGCGCAGTGTTTGATCGCGATGCGGTTTTTGTTTGGTCTCCGAATGATCACGTTAATAAACATTAATGCGGTGTTCCATCTGATTTCCTTTCTTAACAGCGGGGACATTTTATCGCAAATGTGGCTGATTATGTAATGCGCAAACATGTGGCACTGCTCACTAATTTGTTAGTAATTTCCTCATTTTGAAAAAGCGCGCTTCGTCGTTGCGCAGGCATTGCAATAAGTGCATGTATTCTATAGTACTGAGAAAGCATTGACATGCCAAATTAAACGGATAATCCGGTATATCGGATTTACTGTACGGGATCGGATAATACTGAACTCAATGTTTAAAGTATTAGCTTCGACATACGCTATTTCTTGGTTTCCCAATTTAGCCTTTTATGTGCCAAGGACCCCACCCACGACAGCACATCACTATCATTCACAATAAATATCACAATAATGGTAAATACCACAATAATAACTGTGCCTCGGGGATCACGGTTATACCCTAGTAATAAACGTTACTTTGTGTAGTTTTAGTCTTCGTCTTGCTTTTCAGTATCCTCGCATGTATTAACAGAAATCGTTCCAATACGTTATGGGGCCACTTTATCTGCTTGTATCATTTGTAATAGCCTTAATATGCATAGCCATAGCACTGATCCGAAGCTCTGATCTCCCATGAATATACGGTAGGCTCACACATGATCTGATCTGACAGACGTACACTACACATCTGTCTTGGTGGTATGGCATATGCACATGATTGATCTTTTTCGCCATATGTAGCCTATATGCGAATATGAGAGGAGAAAATTCTCAAGATTTATGAACGTTTTGAACAAAAATAGTGTAAAACGTTTTTTTAAATTGCCATGCATTACCACAGGCACTCGCGCCATTCATCACAGATGCGTTCTGCTGACACTAACCGTGATTTCACACATTGTTCATCGCTCGTAATTCTTGAAAGACCGCATGCTGTTGAGATGGCAAGATGAAGTGTTTTTTGTAATTTGCCATCATTTTGAAATCAATTCTTTTGATTTGGCAAGTGTGCATTTACGTATGCATAAAGCGAACATGCTTTGGACACACGAGTGACCAGTTTTTATTTTGTGATGTGTTTTTTTGGAGTTGAAAATGTTTTCTTGCGATTCTAAACACCCCACACCCGTAAGTGAATCGGTGACTACCTTTACTACGTATTCAGCTCCACCTAACTTCCAAAAGGGATTCCGTTTGATTGATGCAATGGCTGCTCAATCAGCGTTCGAAATGGACCCAAACAAAACAGAGCCCTCACGTTGGATGTACATATTTGGAACTTTTTGGTTCCGGCGAATTTGTGAGCCAATCGTGGCACAGGGGCGGGCCGGACCGCAGTGTTGTCACAGGGTAGGTTGCGTCTCCCTGTTTGAACTGTCCACGCATCGAGCCGTCACGTGCTCGTCTTCTTTGGAGTGAGCTGGAAGCGGCCGGAGGGGCTGAGCTCTGGTACACGCACGCACACAAATACACACACGCACACACACACACACACACGCACGCACACAAACACACGGCGCCTTGTCTTCGGTACTGGGTTCAGTAACTCCAAGGATCAAAACAAACAAATAAAAAAAATACATATATGAACAGGAATTGCATCACATTGATTGGATTATATATATTGGGAGACGTGGAAGCATAAGAAAGAAGAAACTTGAACGCATCTATTTTAAGTTCATTTCTTTGGTTTGTCATTTTTCATTTGCAGTGGTTTATCTTGGAAGGACTACTAACGAGCTAGCTATCGAAATGGGGTCGTATGCAAACGGTGCTGGTTTTGATTGTGCTTTTGGCACTCCGGACTAAAGTATGTTTAATAAATATATAGCGAAACAAGAATCCCCAATGTTTTATGCGATATTAGCGACTAAATGGCTGTGATCCTTTTTATTTGGGGGAATTATCGCGGTAGTAAGGATGTCGCTAGTTCGCTACCACGCTGCAGTGGAACCCGACTGTGCTCGCGCTTATTTTGGCACGTTGTAGTTTATTGAACCTTTTGATCTATTGGGGGGGAAGAAGCGCGTATTTGTTTGTTTTGAAATGGAAACAATACAAAGACAGTTTTTTTTCGTCGTACGCACGACGTGCTGAAATGCTTTTTATTCAGACGTAAAACTTTCTCTTTTTCCCCATCATGGAAAGCCCAGCTGCAGAGCAGCCTGGTTTTTCCGACGTGAGAAAGGTGGGTTATTTAAGGAAACCCAAAAGCATGCACAAGAGATTTTTCGTCCTGCGGATCGCGAGCGGCTCGGGACCTTCCAGGCTGGAATACTACGAAAACGAGAAGAAATGGAGACACAAGTCCGGGGCTCCCAAGAGATCGATCCCACTGGAGAGCTGCTTCAACATTAACAAGAGAGCCGACTCCAAGAATAAATATCTGGTGGCGCTGTACACCAAGGAGGAGTATTTCGCGGTCGCGGCCGATAACGAACCGGAGCAGGACCTGTGGTACCAAGCGCTTGTCGACCTACAGAACAGAGGCAAGCTACACGAGCCAGACGGGGGCAGCAGCGAAACGGGGGAGGACAATTACGGAGAGGCCACGCCGGGGCCTGCCTTCAAAGAGGTCTGGCAGGTCATCTTAAAACCGAAGGGACTGGGGCAGGCAAAGAACCTGATCGGCATTTACCGACTGTGCCTGACCCACAAGACGATCAGCCTGGTGAAGCTGAACTCGGACGCGGCGGCCGTGGTGCTGCAGCTGATGAACATACGCCGGTGCGGCCACTCGGAGAACTTCTTCTTCGTGGAGGTGGGCCGCTCCGCCGTCACGGGCCCCGGCGAGTTCTGGATGCAGGCGGACGACTCGGTGGTGGCGCAGAACATGCACGAGACCATCCTGGAGGCCATGCGGGCCATGAGCGAGGAGTTCCACCCCCGGGGCGGCAAGAGCCAGCCCGGCGGCTCCAAGTGCTCCACGCCGATCTCCGTGCCGCTGCGCAGGCACCACCACCACAACAACCACCCGCCGCCCAGCCAGGTGGGGCTGGGCCGGCGGTCCCGGGCCGAGAGCGTGGCCGCCGCGCCGCCAGGCAGGCAGAGCCGCTCCTTCAGGGTGCGGGCGTGCAGCGACGGCGAGGGCTCCATGTCCCGGCCCGCCTCGGTGGACGGCAGCCCCTGCAGCCCCGGCTCGGCGCGGCTCGGCTCCCAGCGCTGCCAGGGCGGCGGCGGCCCGCGGCTCCACCCGCCGCTCAGCCACAGCCGCTCCATCCCCATGCCCTCCGCCCGCCGCTCGCCCTCCTCCACCACCAGCCCCGTCAGCCTGTCCTCCAGCGGCACCAGCGGCCACGGCTCCGCCTCCGACTGCCCCCTACCCCCCCCACCGGTCCAGCGCCTCGGCGTCGGGCTCCCCCAGCGACGGGGGCTTCGTCTCCTCCGACGAGTACGGCTCCAGCCCCTGCGACTACCGCGGCTCCTTCCGCAGCGCCACGCCCGACTCCCTCTGCCACACCCCGCCCCCTCCGCCGCCGGCGGCCAGGGAGGAGGAGCTGAGCAACTACATGAGCATGACCAAGCCCGGCCTGACCACCGCCGCCCCCGCCACGGTGACTCCGCCCCATAGGCACGCGGGCCGCCCCGCCCACGCCCGCCGCACGCCCCCCCCCCGCCTCGAGGACCCGGAGAAGACCTTCAGGAAGAGGACGCACTCCTCCGGGACGTCCCCCCAGACGGCCGGCCACCAGAAGAGCCCCTCGCAGTCCTCCGCCACCTCGCTGGAGGAGTACGCGGCCATGACGCCGGCCTTCGGCCACGCCCACTTCCCGCCGGTGCACTCGTACCCCGAGGAGAGTCTGGACCTGCGCCTGGGGGGGGGTGAGGGGACGGCGGATGACGGCTACATGCCCATGTCGCCGGGCGTGGCCCCCGCAGCCTGCAAGAGCGACGACTACATGCCCATGAGCCCCAAAACGGTGTCGGCGCCCCAGCAGATCCTCGGGCCGCGCTCGCAGTGCCGGGTGGACTCCAGCGGCTACATGATGATGTCGGCCAGCGCCAGCTGCTCCCCGGAGAATGGCGGCTACAGCGGGATCGACCCGGCGCTGCCCGAGATCAGCAAGGCAAAGGGCTCGCGCGCGGACTACATCAACATGTCCCCCGCCAGCTGCTCCGCCACGAGCACCCCGCCCGACTGCTACTTCGACCCGGCGGAGGACCCAGCCCATCCCGCGGGCTCCTACTACTCTCTACCTCGCTCCTTCAGACACGCGCCCCGGAAGCAGGAGCAGAGCCCGCTGAGGGTGGCGCTGAGCGCCGGCCAGACGGCCTACGCCGCCGCCGCCTCCTCGCCCTCCTCGTCCTCGTCCTCCGCCAGCAGCGACAGCCTGGGCCCGCAGGACGGCGGTCGGCCCAGCGCCGGGCCCCGGGGGGCGGGGAGGTTGGCGGGAGGTCCTCGGGGCACGGCCGATGCGCCTCTCTCTGGACTGCGGCAGGGCCAGCACGCTGCCCGCGCCCGGGACAGCCCCTTCCCCTCCCCCTCCCCCTCCCGGGGCCCGCGAGCCCGGGCGAGTACGTCAGCATGGAGTTTAGCGACAGGCCCTTCTCCGCCAGCCTGGCCTTGCTCCTGCGCCACAGCAGCCCCTCTGAGTACATGAACATGGAGCTGGAGGCTGGAGGTGCGAAAGGGGGCCCCAGGTACGGGGGGAAGGACTTTGTGCCCCCCGAAAGTCCGGTCGCGTTGGTCCCCGGCACGGGCCCGGCGCTGAGCGCTTTCAGCAGGGTTCACCCCGGCCCCAGCCAGACCCACGGCACCAGGGTAGTCAGGGCCGACCTGCAGACCCGGCAGTGCCACATCTCTGAGGCCTTCGGTCCCGAGAGGGGCGGGGCAACCCAGCCCCGCCCAGACGATGCGAGACGCCGCGGCTCCGCCTCCTTCGACGACATGTGGCCGGCGCCCGGCGAGCAGGGGACCGGCTGCGGGAGGAAGGAACAAACCCCCGTCGATGGTGCCGCCTCCTCCTCTCCTTCCTGCGGCCACGGGCTCAACTACATGGACCTTGACCTGGGGAAGGTTCTGGGCCAGCCGGAGTGGAGCTTCCTCCAGCCCAAGGCCCCACAGCTGCCCGGCGTGTCCCCCACAGAGGAGGCGAACGGGTACGCCAGCGTCAGCTTTCCCAAGCCGGATCACATGAGCAGTGACCCTGCAGACAGGGAGGGTAAGATTCTCGCTCTCGCTCTCTCTCTTCACACTGTTAGTCTGTGTTCTGGTGCTTTCCTGATCTCCTCAGTTTTTTGTGTGCGATGGTGTGGCAGCGAAGGCTGCATGTTGGAAGTTGGAGGATAGGTGTGTGTGTGTGTGTGTGTGTGTGTGTGTGTGTGTGTGTGTGTGTGTGTGTGTGTGTGTGTGTGTGTGTGTGTGTGTGTGTGTGTGTGTGTGTGTGTGTGTGTGTGTGTGTGTGTGTGTGTGTGTGTGTGTGTGTGTGTGTGTGTGTGTGCCCCTCTGTTTTTAGGTGGTTAAAATGGTCAGCTGATGCTTGGGGTTTTCGCAGTGTCTCAGCCCTGTGTCGCTGCAGTGTGTGTAGGTTCATGTCCAATACAATGCCACTTCGGACTGGTTTTCAAACTTGAATTCAAAGCACACCATCTCAACGGTGAACTGATTACAGTCCAAGGACAGGGTGCCTAATAATAAAGAAAAATTCTTATTAACGTTTTACTGAAGTCCATTATACGCTCATTCATTTGCAAATAGCATCACATTTTTGTCGAAGGTCCTCGAATAGCCTTTGAATTTCGCATTACAAATACTGCAGTTATTGTCGTCATCGCACACTACTTAACTGTAGGTGCTGCCCACAAACTCTCAATAATACTGATAAAGAAAGGCAAGAGGGCGCAACACTGCTTCGTTTGAGAAGAATCATTTATTTCTCTATTCAAATCAAATCAAATCAAATCAAATGTATTTGTATAGCGCTTTTCACAATAGAATTGTCACAAACAGCAGCAGCGTTTCCTCAGGCTGCACAGAAACATAAACAACACGCTCAGTGGTGCAAACAATAAATAGGCTGCCTGACAAATCAGCTCTCAGCTCTTTTACCCTTTTCACCCTTTGTTTTCATTCATTATTAAACTTATTTTGGAAGAAAAACAAGAAGCCATTATTCAAATAGCATTGGTGTCAGTAAATATATTGCAGTTACCAGCGGTACACCACACATCATTTCAGAAAATGATTTTCAGAAAGGCAATACTAGTAAATCAATAGACACTATTGATGTTGACTGTGGTTCCTCTGCTGGCCTTTTCTGGTACCTGCAGTAGAGAAGCAGCCGTACTTCACTAACTCCTCACTGTCAGTCGGTGAACAAGGCCAGGGCTCGTTATTGCCTTTTATTATTAGGTTATAAACGTGTGACTCAGTCTGTCTCCTTTCAGATGGTCTCTTGTGGCGAGCTGGTGGGCTTCGAAAAGGCATTATGGGATGTCACCTGTAAACTTCCTTTCCGGTCACATCAGCGTTTACATCGCATAGCAACGATATTTATGCAAGGAATGCCATGACCTGATCATGAAAATGTTGTTGTTCTTGGTCGGATGCAGGAGTTGAAATTCCGCACAGCTGCTGGCCGTCACTGAGCCAGCACGTTTATTCTGCTCCGAATTCCAGCGTTGCTTTCTGGGTCACAGGTTGTTTTGGGGTTTTTACGCTCACACACACACTATCCTGGAGGGATGAGATAATAGGTTCCGTCCCTTGTGTTTAGGCACAGTGCTGTGCAGAGTTCAGCTCAGTTTTCCATTTCAACCCACCAAATTCAGGAAATGAATTCAGTTGATTTATTGAGAAATTCTCATCTTGACATTATGGGCTTTTTTCGAGCGTGAATTTCATTTCAACTCGTTTCCTGAATTGACTGAATTTCAGTCTGTTTCCTGAATTGACTGAAATGAACTGAAACTGAATCGAGGATGGATGGGTGTGTATTTGTGTCTTCTCCAGGTGGGTGTGTGTGTGTGTGTGTGTGTGTGTGTGTGTGTGTGTGTGTGTGTGTGTGTGTGTGTGTGTGTGTGTGTGTGTGTGTGTGTATGTGTGTGTGTGGTGTGTGTGTGTGTGTGTTGTGTGTGTGTGTGTGTGTGTGTGTGTGTGTGTGTCCCGTATGTGTGTGTGTATGTGTGTGTGTGTGTTTGTGTGCGCACTCATACGTCCCGCTCTTTGAAAGGGTGCAGGAATGCAGGGCGAGGGGAAATGAGGGGTTGTGGATGTTTACCACTTTTGGAGGAATTTTACAGTGGTGTTAAGTGCTCCTGTTGTCAGCCCGTTCACAGCGCACAGACCTGCGCTGTGGCGTGCAGTGCCACTTGACACAAAGTGATGGAAATCCACGCCTTGAATGGACGTGTTTGTCACCTCTTGTCACTCCGGGTGTCCGCTGTCCGGCTTGAGCAGTTTCCGCAAAATGGCGTATCAGTAGAACCAGGTTCCCACCAGTATGAATGTCCCCACACATTCCAGACGGTCCTGGCGTCCTGTAATTAGGAGCATCGCTCTCAGGCGGGCCTTCTGCACTGGAGAGAGAAAAGCACTGGTCACCTGCTGGAAGCTCCTAACTTTGCAGCCATTTTAACGGCTTGCCGGGATAATTGAGCAAGCCACCGTTTTTAGTACGCTAGTGGCGTGTGTTAGTGTTGCTCCTTCCCTTATGTCAAATCAGCCATGGACAGTGGTGTGCAGGTGTCTTGTTTTTCAACGAGATACCCAGTGAGGATGCGTCTCCCTCCGCTACGTTCTGGCCTCTGGCGGGATCTATATATACACACACGCACGCACACACACACACACACACGCACGAGTATCCATAACGGCTTCTCTCATCTCAGACCCTGCTGCTGCCCATTACCCCCAGAGTCTGGACTCTGGACCAATCGGTAAAGACCGATAAGTGACGGGACGGAACGAACGCCGTGTGGCTTTGGTCCGGGCAGCGAGCGAGTCCCGGCGGAAGAGCGAGGAGACGGGGAAGTATTAAACAAAAGGAGGGCATGATGTCACAGCTCAGGAATCACAAACGGGGGAGTCGCTGCAGTCACGATGCTGGCATTTTGGGGGGAAAAAGGAAAGGAAAGGAGAGGAAAGAGGGTTGGTTTGGCTGCACTTTGTTCTGAATGTTCTGTGTTGCGCAACGCGCTCTGTGTTAATGGTGGCCATTGTGCGCGGTGATGAGTCATGTCGCCAGGTGTCCCTGGTTTGTGTGGAGGGAGTGCGTCGGGGTTGGGATTGACCTGGATTACTGACCGACTGGACTGCTTTATCGTTACACTGGCTTATTATTTATTTATGTCCTGGAAGCGATATTTATGAAGCTCTCTCTCTCTCTCTCTCTCTCTCCATCTCTCCATCTCTCTCTGGGGTAAGGGTAATCTTTAATTGTTTTTTTCTTTTATGTTTATCTTTATGCTTTTTGTTTGATTTTTTGGTCAGTTTTTTGTTCTTTATTTTTCTATTTTGGTTAAAATGCCATACTCCCATCAGTTCTCTTTTTTTGAGTCCCTTTGCTGTTATTTCATGTCAATTTGTGATTCAGACCTGAATAGTGTTCATTTCTAAATTTCCCTCCATCTCTCTCCCCCTCTCTCTCTCTCTCTCTTCTCTCATCTCTGTCTCTCTCTTTTCCCTTTTCTCTCTTTCTTTCTCTCTCCCTTCATCTCCTTCTCCCTCCATCTCTGTCCCTCTCTCTCTCCCCCTTCTCCCTCTATCTCTCTCTCTCTCTCTCTCTCTCTCTCGGCGGGCTCTTGTCCTCTCTTCAACTCTCGTTCAGGTCCAGCTTGGCACGCGGCGCTGGGTTGGTCCCGGTCCAGGTCGCACACATGGGCTCGGGTAAAATTAGCCTCAGAGTATCGGCCCACGTGATTCCCCCTCTAATCCAGCGCACGGCGGGCCTCTGCCCTGCCCTGCCCTGCCCTGCCCGGCCGTCGCCGCCGACAACGACACAGCCTCCATTACCGCGGCCCCGGGGTCCCCGTCCAGTCCTGTGCTTCTGCGCTAACATCTGGAGCCAGTACCGCTCTCGTACAGTACAGGGGGAGGGCTCGGGGGGCGGGTGGTGTGGAGGAGCTGCTTTAGGGGTGGACCGGGGGTCTGGGGTGGGGGAGCCCCCGTCGCTCTGTTTTCCATAGGACAGACGCAGAGGGACAGATTTTCGCCTCCGACGAAAACAAAGGAGCAGCCGGCTGCTGGAGGGCGGCCAGGGGAAGCCACAATGAACCGCGGCGAACGTATCACAGCCGCGCTTGTGTTCGCATTTCAACTGTAAACAGCCTTCTGGAGCGCATGTGTCTGGCTCCTCGTGCAGCCAGCGAGACCCCCAGGCCAGCCAGGCCTACCGGCGGCACTTCAGCAAGTGCCTTTGTCCTTGTTCATGTCCTCGTAGCGGAGGTCACAGGAACTGCGCGGCTCTGCCTCGGGGCGGGCATGGCCTTCTCGCGCGTTTGCGTCGAGCGTTTGTGTCTCCGCGCGCGCCCCGGCGCTGGGGAATTTCAGCCGTTTGTGTTCGTGGCCTGCGTGGCGTTTGGGGTTTCAGGGGTTTGCCTTCTGTGTGTTTGTCCAGCGGGTCCGTTATGACAGGAGAGACAGGCAGCCAGCCGCAGAAATGAGGTCAGATCAGCTGCCATTTGGAGTTGGAACTTGAAACTGCACGGGTAGCTGGGGACTTTCTGGGGTGTGTTGCCTTTTTCCTCGTACGCCGGCTTGCAGGGGTAAATTATTGCAATTTGCTGGTAAGTAGAGGGGATGTTTTGGTCGAAACCTTTTAGCGGTAATCTTTTGATCTTCCCCTTTGTGCTGCTGTCTCCGTGTGAAACGCACCTTTAATCTTGGCGGCAAAGACACTCTCAGTGCTGCACACGTGAGGACCAAGTGTGCTAAAAGCTTGAAAGATGTCTATAATTAACGGAGCAGGGCCTACCTGTATGAGGCTTGCAGAAGGTTTCTACATTAAAAGCCGTTTTGAGGGTTATGGTTTCTAGGATTAAATGGGCAGAAATTATGAGTTTCTCTTCTACAGTATAGTGTCACAGATTATTCCCCCCCCAAAAAAAGTGTTCTTGAAATCTATTTGCTCTTTTAGCTTTGATGAAAAAAGTTCCACACCGACGGAAAGGTTAATGATGAAAAAGTGAGCAGGAAGCTCTTAATTCTAAAAGTTCATATCTAAAATCTTACAAGATCGAAAAGTAATCAGTGAAACTTAATATGCTGTGGGGCATTAATGGACACCCCTTTTGAATGAAACTATGATTAAAGGTGTGTGTGGGGGATGTTTGATGTTGGGTGTGTGTGGTGTGTGTGTGGGTGTGTGTGTGGTGTGTGTGGTGTGTGTGTGTGTATGCAGTGGTGCGTGTATATATATATGTGTGTGTGTGTGTGTGTGTGTGTGTGTGTGTGTTTGTCTCAGCTTGTAGGTCAGACATCTGGAAGTGCAGCAGGAGGTTTTCTTCTCTTCTTAAAGGAGTGGCGTTTGGCACTGATCTCGCTCGCTCTCTCTCTGTCTTTCTCTGCTCAGTGGGCTTGAAACAGTCTGGTGTGTTTGGCAGGCAGTTTGTTCAGAGGATGGCCTTGTGGTGCACCTGTCTTGACGCCTGGGGTTTTGTTGTTTATTTATTTAATCATTGGTTTTATTATTGAAATTTTTTTCCTGTCTTTGTCTTTAGTGTTTGAACAAAGAGGCATCAAAGGTGTGTCTCTCTCTCTTTCTCTCTGTTTTGAATCACTCTTTTTCTCATCTTAATTGTTTTTTATATAGGGTCACACTAGTTTGAATACGGTTTATGCTATGTCACTATTTCCCTGTATAGAATAATGAGCTCAATCTCAGAATATCCGACCTGCATTTAATGAACATGTGTCCTCAGCCCCCTGAACTGGCGGTGTATTGTTGTGGAAGGGCCGGCACTGTGGTATAATGGTTAGGGAACTGGACTTGTAACGTTAAGGTTGCAAGTTCAATCCCCAGCTGGGGCACTGCTGTTGTATCCTTGAGCAAGGTACTTAACCTGAATTGCTTCAGTTAATATCCAGCTGTACAAATGGATTGTATGTAAAGAAATGTAAACTGTAAGTCGCTCTGGATAAGAGCGTCTGCTAAATGCCTGTAATGTAATGTAATGTAATGTAATGTAAGTTGAGGCAGGGAGAGGGAGACATTGTTTGAGAACCAAGAGCCAGGTATTTTCCCTGCGTGCGTCGTGGGAGGAGAGAGCTGGGAAGCGTTTGCATGCGCTCTTAAAAGGATGCCGATGATTGGGCGTGACTGCCCTGCTTTCAGCCTGGCCCCGCCCAGTGCATTTGCTCGATGTGATTGGCCCACCAGTAGGCAGACCAACAAGGCCAAGAGGACAAGCTGGGCCTCTGGTGTCCTCTTTTGTAGAGCTAAAATATGACGTGTGGGAAGGAGAACTCAGATGTGTTACGTGTGTAGCGTAATTGTTAAGGACCTGGGCTTGTAGAGCAAAGGTTAAGGTTCGATTCCCAGGTAGTGCACTGCCCTCGTACCCCTGAGCAAGGTACATAACCTGAATTGCTTCAGTAAATATCCGGCTGTAGAAATGGATTGTGTGTAAAGAAAGAAATGGATAAACTAAATGTCTGTAATGGGTGTGTGTGTGTGTGTAGTATATCTGTATCTGTGTGTGTATCTGTGTATAAGAGTATCTGTGTGTGTGTGTGTGTGTGTAAATGTCTGTAATGTGTGTGTGTGTGTGTGTGTATGTGTGTATATCTGTATCTGTGTGTGTGTGTGCCTGTGTGCTTCAGTGTGTTTCTTCAGGATACACTCTGCTGCATGACGTAGGTCAGAGAGGTATGTGTGATGCAGTAAGTCTATACTGCCTTGCCTTCTCCACGGTTTGCGCTGAGCTGTGAGGGCACTTCGGGGTGTTGAGTAAATGCCTCTGGCGCATTGGATCCTACCCTCGGCCTGATTGGTCCCCAGTTTTTCTCCCTGCAGAACCAAGCAGCCAATCAGAGCGCTCTCCCACTGACCGCTCCACCTCTGCATTAGACTTTCACCCTGATAGCGGCTATGCTGCGTTTAAAAAAACCAGAAATAAAAAAGAATGATATTTTTTGTTGATGTAAAAGGACAGCTCAGAGGGGAAGCTGTTGACTGTGTTTGTTTAACGTCAGCGCTACGCACCTCCAGCCCCCGCCGGCGCCCACGGAAACAAGCCCCTGTCTGTGGGGTGCACCAGTACGGGCCCCACTCTCCTCTCCCTGAAAAACACCCAAATTACACTGCACACACACACACACACACACTGCACACACACACACACACACACTCACACACACTCAAACAAACACACACGCACACACACACTCAAACACACACACACACACACACTCTCAAACACACACACTGCACACACACACTCAAACAAACACACACAAACAACACACACACACACACACACACAAACACACGTAAACACACACACACACACTCACACACACTCAAACAAATACACACACAACACACACACACACACTCAAACAAACACACACGCACTTACAGACACACTCAAACACACACACACACACACACTCAAACAATCACACACACTCAAACACACACACACACACACACTCAAACACAGGTCAAACACACACACACAAACACACACACACACTCAAACACACATGTAAACACACATACACACACACACTCAAAACACACACATACACACACTGAAACAAACACACACACACAAACACACTCAAACACACATGTAAACACACACACATACACACACACATAAACACACACCTCCTCTTTGGACGCAAATTCCAGTTAGGTTTAAATATTGCCTTGAATGTAGAGGTTTGTCTAGTGGCTTATAATTTTACACTCTGCAATTTACCATAACATTTTTGTTGCTCTAAGTAAAGAGATGCGAGTCCTAAAATTTGAGATACATAAAAGATGTTGATGGGTGTTAGCTGATCAAAGTTGATGGCTTTTCAGTTCCTGTATTGTTTCTTATGCTGGGAGAGGATCGCATCAGTGTTTCAGGCATCCAGTAAATGTCAGTGTTTGCGTGGCAACACTGTGTGTGTGCGCGTGTGTGTCCGTGTGTGTGTGTGCGCGCGCATCTGTGTGTGTGTGTTTATGTGTGTGTTTGTGTGTGTGTGTGTGTGTGCGTGTGTGTGCCAGATGACAATGATCCACATCTGCTCGATGAGGGATGTGTGTATGCCTTTGTATAATTACATTTTCTCATTTTTCATATTGTTCATGTTAGTTAACTGGATTTGGTCAATATTTCTTTAGAGGCCGGTCCTTCCGTCCTTCTGTAAAATACCCCATTTGACACCAGCCCTAAAAACCCAAATGAGGTGACCCCTAGTTTGCACCCCCACCAGCTGAAAGGAAACAGTCAGTGATGGTATCCCCAACATCCAGCTCTGACTGTGGTCTAACCCGCTTGTGTTCCTCGTTTTGCAGAATGAAGACATGGACTCGCCTGCAAGTCCCAGAGGTCCCGAGCCGCTCGCTCCGTCGATGCCATGAATCAGACTTTGTCCACGTGAAAGCACACTTCATTTTGTTTCCTCTGTAAAGCACACAAAGTCTCTCAGTGACACCACTGTTTACTCTCCATGTGAAGCACCGCTCAGAGACGGAGGCACAGTCTCTGTCTCTGTGATGGAACTGTTACAGTACAACACAGTTATCCTGTCTGTAACTACGCGACACAGTTACCCTGCCAGTGGCCGTATGGGCATTACCGTGACTCTCAGTGGTACAGCACAGTTATCCTGTCTGTAACTACGCGACACAGTTACCCTGCCAGTGGCCGTACGGGCATTACCGTGACTCTCAGTGGTGCAGCACAGTTACTTAACTAAGTTATTCTTCTGCACAGTTCTTCCTCAGTGCCAATAGACCACAGTTACTCAGTGACGGAACAGTCGCGGTCTCTGTATGCGTACTGCACAGTTGCTCTGTGGGTGAGGGCACAGGACAATTTCTCTCTCAGTTACAGGATAGCACAATTATTTTGTCCATGCCCGCACAGCACAGTTTCTCTCTCAGTGACAATACAACACAGTTACTCTCTCAGTGACAATACAACACAGTTTCTCTCTCAGTGACAATACAACACAGTTTCTCTCTCAGTGACAATACAACACAGTTACTCTCTCAGTGACAATACAACACAGTTTCTCAGTGACAATACAACACAGTTTCTCTCTCAGTGATGGTACAGCACAGTGACCCAGTACTGGTACAGCCGAGTTACGGTACAGCACAGTTACACTTTCAGTGACTAGAGCACAGTTCTCATCTCAGTGATGGTGCAATACAGTTACGTTTTCAGTGATGGTACACAGGTACACAGTTACAGTTACAGTTTCAGTGACCGTGCAACACAGTTAGAGTACAGAACAGTTACACTCTCAGTGACTGGACAGCACAGTGATGGTACAGAACATGTAAGTAGCGCTGTTTGCCCAGTTTCAGGTGGACAGAACTACACACACATACACACAAGCATACGTCTGCGTGCATGCAATGTACACTTACACACGTACAGTATGCACACACACTCATACAAGCACACACACACACACACACACACTCACGCACACACACACACACACACACACACAGCACTGTGATTCCTCAATCCAACAGCTCTCCCTCTGTTCCACCTGGACTTTTATTATTTAAAATTTCACGTATTATTTTTATGGTTTTTATTAACTTAAAAACTTTATAAACTTTTTAATTTTTTGATTTGTAAACCAGAATAGCTGGTTTGGGAATCAGACTGGGAATTTGTGTTATTTGTTTGGTTTTTTAAAGAAAAATTGCAATGTTGTCAGCTAATTGGATTGTTGGAGAAATGCTTGTCAGTATGTCAAACACCAAATTCCCCAAAACATACCTATAAACAAAATATATTTTAATTTAAACAAACCTGTAAGGTTAAAATACCGTTTTGTGCGCAACACCAAAAGGGCCCAATTACCAGTGTTCCAAACGCACACAAAAAAGTAACAATAACAACAAATCTCTTTCACTGCTGAAAACATTAACATATGATCTGTGTAAATACTTTAAATAGAAAATGAATTCATGTTCACCTGGAAAGGTTTGCATATTTGACAGTTCATCATTTTATATTGTTTAAATGCTTAGAAATTATGGTATGCCATCAAACATCTGTAGAAATGTTTCATGCTTTGGTCTCAGTGATCAAATCAGTCAAAAGGAGTCAAAAATAGGTACAGATTTTACTCTTGAAATTAAATTAAATAATTGCAGGCGTGTATTTGGGGGGGTGGCTATCGAGTGCCTTTCCCTGTGTATTATCTCTTGTTTGTTCAGAATCCCCCTTGGCTGCTGAGTCATCTCCCACTAATGCATCTGCACACAAGCATTTGTACAAATCCACAGTGGGCCAATTTGGCAACCCTCTTTGTCTTCCAATGTACATACTGTTTATGACTGGATGAACAGACGAATGAATGAATGAACGAACGAACGAATGAGTGAATGAATAATCTGCATCTATGATGAAATGCAGGACTGTGTAAACTTCCTCTCTGGAATAATAAAGTAGAAATGTTTATCTTTTTCTTGAATGATTTTGTCAGCGTCTGGTATGGTCACATAAACCGTTATGAAAGACACACCACACACACCACCACCCCCATTTTGGACCCCCCGAACCTCAGTTCATACAAAAAAGTTGAAATACGTCATGGAGGATAAAAGGGGTAAGAATGTTAGCTAGTGGTTCTCTGTGGCTCAGTTGGTAGAGCATAGCGTTGCCGCATGCGCTTTCAGGTTGTGGGTTCAATCGCCCACTGGGGCCGTGGCTTGGGAAAATATACTGAAAATGTATGCATTCACTACTGTAAGTTGCTTTGGATAAAAGTGTCTGCTAAATGGCGTATATTATGTTAGCAGATATATGAACAAGAAAGGTGGAAAAAAACACTTTTGACGAGTGTAACACAGCTAAACAAGTTTAGCAATCGACAAAATAAGCTCGCCAAGCTGTTTTTGAGGGGGGGGAAAGAGGAACGGACGCTTGTTTTTAATTGCATGTCAAAGTTAAAGACGAAAGTTGACCGAAGCCAGGCCGGTGACTCCCCCGCCCA
>JAINUG010000044.1:12500-30000 GCA_029706075.1 Aldrovandia affinis | reverse complement strand
CGAGTGCCTGGGGTTTGGGGGCAGGGGTGACACATGCCTGGCGGTTGCCCCGGTAACATTCCCACCGCCCTGAAAGGCCCGTGGTCCGCTCTTTGTCTGCGTGTGTGTGTCCCAGCAGGGGCTGGACGTGCAGGTCAGGGCGATCGATCGGACCTGGGCTCACTGTGGTCCCTCAGTGGTCTGCACCCAAACACACCACGCACACAGCGGCCCTGTTTCTGCCACCCCCACCCCGTGTGTGTGTGTGTGTGTGTGTGTGTGTGTGTGAGAGAGAGACAGAGCAGAAATGTTGGGTGGTTTTACACAGGTGTGTGGTATTAGCAGCATTAGTGCTGTATTGTACAGGGCTGTGGAACATCACTTCCAGGAATGGGGTGGCAGGGGGGCTGGCTGGGCAGTGGGAGGAAATAGGACTGATCTCTTTAACACGGTGCAGTGCGACAAAGGCTGTGTTCGAAACCGCTCCCTATTCCCTATATAGTGCACTATATAGTGTGTACTCCAATTTGTTCAACACACTATATAGTGCACTATTTAGGGAATAGGGAGGGTTTGGAACACAGCCATAGTGCAGAGGCCAGCAGGTGACAGAGGAGGGGAGGCCTTGTTGAAGCGACTGTTCCACAGTCTGTCTCAGGGAATCTTACGCCCGTTTTTCCAATGAGAGACCAATGTGAACGAGGCGGAACCGTGAAATTACGGGTTCTTTTTTTGTTTGGTCCGTTACCAAGGACCCCTCAGTTCAAGTAACCAACCGTAACATTTCGGCCTCTATTCAGTTACCTGGTACGCACAAGCATCGATGTTGAACACATAGGCTACATGTATCTCCATCTATGCGCACAAGAACCAAAAGTAGGTCAGTGGGTTCGATTACTAATGGTCGCACTTCACTTGATTGGTTTCAACGTAATGATGTCCCCGTCATTAGCGATTGTCAGGTCAATTACACAACATTACGACATTTTTGTGCTAATCATAACATGACTAGCTAGCTAGCTACAACAAAATGTTCTGTCAATAATAAACGTAAACGTCTCGAGCTGAGCAGAAACGGTGATGACATGGACCGTCTTGGGTGGACATCAGCACGCAGCAGTGAGCACGGTAAGTGTTTACATTACTGGCTAACGTTATGAATTTATGCTATGGGTACTTGTAACTTAGTTAGAGAGGTAATAAGTCCAATAGTTCGCTCGGTAAGTATCCAGCTAGGCAGGTAATCGACGTGGTTCATGATTTGTTTGCCAGCTAGCTACTTAGCTAGCTAAGTTCGGTAGCTAACCATGATAGCTGGCTAATGCAAATCATCGTGACCGTCGCTCTATAAATGTCTTCACTTTTAGCCCTATCTCAAGTTCTCGTTCTGACAGAATGAAGGGTGTGGGAACCAACGTGGCTGGTTCTCGTTAGTCCTGGTTCCTTCAATTGAATTGAGACATTACTTAAAGGGGAACGCTCCCAGATTTCTAGAATTTGATATGTTTCCAGTTGCCTTTTGAGTTTTGCAATAGTCTCATAATTTTCTTGGTCACAACAAACCTTTTGTGGGGTGTGAAATAGGAGCCCTGCACTTCTGTTCCACACTAAGCTGCCTCAGAGTCTCAGTGTTCCACAGTCCCAGTGTTCTAGAGTCTCAGTGTTCTACAGAGTCCCAGTGTTCTAGAGTCCCAGTGTTCCACAGAGTGCCAGTGTTCCTCAGACCCAGTGTTCCACAGTCCCAGTGTTCCACAGTCTCAGTGTTCCTCAGTCCCAGTGTTCCTCAGTCTCAGTGTTCCTCAGTCCCAGTGTTCCTCAGTCTCAGTGTTCCTCAGTCCCAGTGTTCCTCAGTCTCAGTGTTCCACAGTCCCAGTGTTCCACAGAGTCCCAGTGTTCCACAGAGTCCCAGTGTTCCACAGAGTGCCAGTGTTCCGCAGTCCCAGTGTTCCACAGAGTCCCAGTGTTCCACAGAGTCCCAGTGTTCCACAGAGTCCCAGTGTTCTGCAGTCCCAGTGTTCCACAGAGTGCCAGTGGTTCTGTAGCATCTCAGAGGGCAGGGAGTTCACAGGGTGGTGTCTGGGCAGTGATCTCATGGGGGAGGAATGATTATCCCTGCCCTATTTGTGCTGATAAAAGGGAGGATTAAGGGGCCATGCAGCCAGAGGAGAGTCTGAATGAACAGAGAGAGAGAGAGAGAGAGAGAGAGCGAGAGCGCGAGAGACAGAGTCTGCCCTCACAGAGAGAGGTAGGAAGTTGATGCTTATGCTTGTTGGGTAGCCACACACATACCATTCTCCTGCCTGTAAACATGTTTTTTTAAATTATTGAATATTTTGCTATAGTATTCTGACATCATTGTTCCTCCCCTTTTCAACTCTCTTTCCCACCTGTTAAAGTCCAAGGGTAATTTGAATAAACTTTATGTGGCTGTACTGCTAAACAACTGCTTATATTGTAAAACAGTATTGAGTGTAGATGTCCGTGGTATCAAAAGGCAGTCTTCATAAATCATCACTGAATCAATGATTGTTCACGTGTCCCTCAGTGGTTCCGGGGGTGGATTCAGCAGACTTAAAGAAGGGGGGCAGAGTAGAGTTGAGACTGTGTGTGTGTGTGTGTGTGTGTGTGTGTGTGTCTGTGTGTGTGTGTGTGTATGTGTGTGTGTGTGTGAGGGGGGGGGCAGAGTTGAGTTGTCAGGGGGAGTTGAAAACGTGTGTGTGTGTGTGTGTGTGTGTGTGTGGGGGGCAGAGATGTGTTGTGTGTGTGTGTGTGGGGGGGGGGGAGTGTGGGGCAGTGGAGATGTTGAGAGGATATGGAGAAGTGTGGGTGTGTGGTGAGGCTGCTGACCGTAGGACAGGAGGAGAGGTGTGTATGTGCTTGTAAGTAAGAGATGGAGAATGCTTGGAAACTAAGTGCAGCCCAAAACATATATATTTCTGAGCCATATTACTGCAAAAACGTCCTAAATATAGCCAGTTCCTTGGAAGTATTGATTTAATTGGATGCAAATGGGAAATGCGTACTGTACTCTGTTGTCATGTTGCACACCCCCCTCTAGTGGACAAAATGTAGAACTAATAGCACAGTGTTATTGTAACACCACTATGAAAAGACTGATTAATAATTCCCCTTTGCATTATTACATAATTCTGTTTCCCCTCGACTACAAATCGCATTTTAAAGTCACAATTATTCCGCAGCTTGGCGGTAGTAAAGATTTGACAGGAGTTTTGTCCCCACTATTTTCAGCTTCCAAACCCGAATACAATGGGTTTAGACTTTCCGCCATTGTGCCATCGGTGTGAATCAGAAGGACGGGGGGGGGACTGAGAGACTCTGGGAGAGGTGTACCGTATAATGCTGGGGTGGGGGGGGGATCATTCACAGAACAGAAATTCTAAGACGCCCTTTTGCTGTCTATATTCTCCTGGTGAGCTCCAAATGAGAGCAGATGTCGGTTGAGTGCGCCTCAAAGTCTCACAAACGGCCATGACAGCCTGTCACAATTACGATGTCTTAGAGATGACAGGAAACAGTTTCACAGTACCTATCATTTTCACTGTGCTACCTTGTTTTGTTTGGATTCACTACTTAATCGTTGGTTAATCCTGTCTTTTGCCTGGATTTTTAATGGCCCGTCTAGGGGCAAACATTTGGAAACTAGCGGACTCTATGAATTCCATGGTGCAATGTGTTTTTTTATTTTTTTTCTTTACAATATATGTACGTCAATGTATCGGTGCCTAACAGACGAACGACAAATCAATAATACGTTTGAGTTTGATGGTGAGTGGAAGCCCTGGTTGGGTGGATGTGCTGTTTGGGGTGCTGTGGACAGAAATCTCACGCTGACACAAGGAGTCCTGCATTTTCTCCTCGAATAAAATGCAAACTCGTATTTATTTCTGTTATACTCTGTCATTTCCCCGAAGAAAACGGTGATACAATAAGCATACTTTTTTTTTTTTTTTCAACACACTTTTAGAAAATAAAAAATGAAAACACTCAGTGCAATGAGACGGAAAAAAACTGTGACATTACTGCGTTTTCACAGTGCACCTCACACACAGAAGAGATTGTACATCATTATATTTAACATCTGCAACCCCCGCGAAGCAGAGAGGTGAATTCTAAACAATCATTTCATTACTGGTCTGAGTACAGCGTAGCTGAACCGCACACACACACACACACACACACACACACACACACACACACACACAGGTATAAAGATTTATGACCTCTGTATTTAATCAGAGGTCATTCTCAGTTGATTGCACTCTGTGCTCTATTCTCAACATTGAGGTCCATGCCTGGGTTCTGGGTGAACAGGGTCAGTTGCCCAGCGGTGGTGATCTCCCTCAGATAAAAGTTGAAAATCCACACGGCTCTTTCCAGGCTAAGCCTGGCTTTGGAGCAGCCACAATCCTCCCCTCTAACACTACACACCCCCCCCCTACTCGATGATGCCAGATCTGTCTTGCCAGTGCATCCGGAACACCAGCTTCACTGTCTGCGCCTGTGACCTGTAACCCCATAATTACGCTCAGCTCTGAGTCACAGTGAACCCTGGTCTCCAAGGCAACACAGTCGGTCTGTGTGCCTGCTGTGGTCACTATCTTAACAATGTGTAAGAGTTTTAAACATGGGAGTCAGGGAGAGAGAGAGAGAGAGAGAGAGAGAGAGAGAGGAGTTTTAGGAAGGGCAGAGCTAGGAGGAGAGAAGGAGGCTTGCAGAAGGTGTGGTGTTTGGCCTGAAGAGGAAGACTGCGGACGGAGGAAGATTGCGGACGACAGGTCACTTGTCTGACACTCCAGCCCATATTAATGGGACCCTTAAAGAAGCACCACACAATCTGCCAGGGCCGGCCGGCTTTGTCGGGGAAAGAAACAAACCCCTTAAGAAAGAAACCTTAAGCTGCTAATGAAAGTAACATTTGAGTCCCCTGTGATTGAAAGTGCCCTTATAAACACCCTGGTTTATGGCTACTTGGTAATGCGATGGATCAGATTGAAATGATCTACTCTGACTGTATAGGTATGGCTGTGCAGGATTGCACTGGCCTATTGACGATGCTCATGTCTCTCCTGTAAGCTCTGACTGGCCTGTGTGTTGCAGGTGAATTAGTCTGGCCACAGTTATTAACCACTGATCTGATGCATGCTGGGTAAAACACCCAACACTGCTTCCTCCATTCTTGTCATACAGACTTTGGCTGGTTGAATCGTTAAAATAGATTTGGCGTACAAATCTCTTCTTCTTCTTCTACATTTGCAGATATCTCTCTCTCTCTCTCTCTTCTCTCTCTTCAATTCAATTCAATTCAAATTGGCTTCATTGGCATGGCAAGAGCACAGCATTGGCAATAGGTTTGGTTCAATTCCCACTGGGAAATACTGAAAAATGTAATGCATTCAGATATAACTTGGATCTCTGCTAAATGGCGTATATTTTTATTATAAGTAATGACAGATAGCAACTCTCTCTGCTCTCTCCCCCCCTCTCTCTTCTTGTAGGACCACACCAGAACCGTGAGCTTCTCCCTAACCTATTCAGCCCTGGCCTGCCTCCCCCATAGCAATAGCCCATTCCCTACACATCCATTATAACTTCCACTGGCGAAAGTCAGCTTTTTCAGGTAAACATCAAACGAGCCTCAGCCATGTCAGGGGAGCACTGCTGAGGCTCAGGCAGGAACGGCAGAATATTTGCCACCTTTGCATGTTCAGCACACCTACCAGCAAGATCGAGACCCAAGGTGCCAAAATATACTCCATTTAAAATAGTGCTTGTTTGTTTGTTCTCGATCGCCACAGTAAACCCATCTTTGCGATTTGTACAAAATACAGTGAAATTCCTCACTGAAATTGGCTTGACATCACGTTTTCGTTCTCCCTCGCAAGATATCGACGCGTACGAGCGAGCGCCTCTCAACGTTAATACTAAAACAAGGTAAGAAAGGAAGAAAAAGAAAATTAAACATTGTACTCCTCTAAATCTACACTATCCGTTTTTGTCATTTAATCTTATTTTTGTTTAGAAAATATCTAATAACACTAAGCAGATTATATAGAATCAGATCAAATAGAAAAATAGGAAATATAAATCGTAATTAGAAACATTGGTGATCTGAAACGCTCAGACGCATTTATTTGCTACATTGGACCGCGGGCCCTCTTCCTCTCCTCTCTGATTGGTTCCCATTCTTCCTTTCCTCTCTGATTGGTTCAGCCTGTCATCGCAGTTTTCCTGGTTTGTGGGTAGGGTGTGTGGGGGCGTGGCAGTGAAAGGCGACAGCCTGTCAGATCGCAGTGTCCCAGAAGATGGTGGTTTGGGTGGAGTAGGGGTGTGTGTGGGGGGCGTGGCAGTGAAAGGCGACAGCCTATCAGATCGCAGTGTCCCAGAAGACGGTGGTTTGGGTGGAGTAGGGGGGCGGGCCGTACTTCCTGGGGCCGTTGCTCTTCCTCCAGCTGGGCAGGATGGGCATGCTCTCCTGCTTGCACAGGCCCCGCTCGCTCCGCTGCCGCGCACGGATCTCACGGCACAGACTGCGCTTCTTCTCTATGGTGTCCATCATGGTGCTGTCCCCGCACGCCCACGGCACCAGCGCCACCTGCTGGGGGCACAGAGTATTGGCATCCCCACAGAGGCACAGGTCAAGGGCAGGAAGTGGGGAAAAGGTGGTGGGGGGGGGGGATATATACATATTTGCATGTATTTCACATACGTACAAATGTTTATTTAAAATACTTGAACTGCTTTATATGCCGGTGTAATGGGAAATACGCTTCTGCAGATCCCTGAGAATTTCTGACGACGCATGTCATGAGTCAAAACGTACAGATGTGCGAAAAAGGAATTTTGTTCTGAATATTGGTGAAAATGTTTTTATTTTTTTCCTTTAAAATTGTCTGTAAGCTGTAGGAATTTTACTGGTGTCTAAAGGGTTAAAGTGTTTTAAATAAAATCTTTGGTGCAGGTCTGGTGGTGTGGTGGGGGTTATAGACAGAGAAAGAGCTGTGATTGGCTTGTGTGGTAGATTGATTTGCCTCTGATTGGTCCCGCCGAGGTTGTGTTGTGTGTTATCCTGATGCACTGCGTGTGTCAGTGGAGCTCTAAGTCATATTGAGGACCTACAAACAGGACCTGCTGGTGGATCATGAGAGGGGCTGAGGTAGATCGTGAGATACATGTTAAAAACACGTTATACCCCTTATACAGAAGTGTGCATGTGCGTATGCATGTGTTACGTTACATATTAAGGGATGGGTTACATAAAATGTATTCACTCATTACATGGGTCATGGGTTTGGGAAGGCTGGGAACTCAACCCCTGATTTAGAACATACATCAGTGCTGGCAACCTACTCTTTATGAATGGCATAAATGGGAGTGGGAAACAAACAGATGGACACTTCCCTCTGGTGGTTAACATGTGTACAGCTGCAGTGCACCTATAGACATTATTTAGTGAAGAAGTGTTTGTATAGGAACAAACTTGTGTGTGTGTGTGTGTGTGTGTGTGTGTGTGTGTATGAAGGCAAAACATGAAAAGGATGAAGGATCAAACCAAGTAACAGGTAGTGATGTGCGGTAGTAAGTCCTTGGAGCAACAGGTTCGATCTTATTTCACACATACTGTACACACACACACACACAAACACACACTGACACCGACAGACACAAAGGACAACACCACAAGCACAGGGTAAAGGAAAGGGTTTAACATGGTTTTATTTTCCTTTTTTTCTGTGCATATTGTACTGAGAGGCTAAGCCAGTGTCAGTGCAGCACTGAAGTGGGCACTAAGAATGAAGGCTGTGTGTGCGCATTGAGTGAGTGTGTGTGTGTGTGTGTGTGTGTGTGAGAGAGAGAGAGAAAGAGAGAGAGTTGTGTGTGTGTGTGTGTGTGTGTGTATGAGTGTGTGTGTGTGTGAATGTTTGTGTATGTGAGAGAGAGAGGGAGAGAGTGTGTGTGTGTGTGTGTGTGTGTGTGTGTGTGTGTGTGTGTGTGTGTGTGTGTGTGTGTGAATGTTTGTGTATGTGAGAGAGAGAGTTGAGTGTGTGTGAGAGAATCTGCATGTGTTTTGTGTGTGTGAGAGAGAGAGAATTGTGTGTGTGTAGGTATGTGTGTGTGTGGGTGTGAGTGTGTATAAGTGTGTGTGTGTGTGGTGTGTGAATGTTTGTGTATGTGAGAGAGAGAGAGAGTTGAGTGTGTGTGTGTATGTGGGTGTGTGTGGGGGAGAGAGAAAGAGAGAGGGTTGTGTGTGTGTGTGTGTGTGTGTGTGTGTGTGTGTGTATGAGTGTGTGCACAGTATGTGTGTGGGTGGAGTGATAGTCTCCAGAAATACACAGTGTAATTGGCAAAGGAAGTAAGACAGGATTGGATGGGAAGATTATGTTGGATAATCATCAAAATCAATGTACATATTACATAAAAGTATCCAGAAATGTTTAATATATATACATATGCAAATCAATGAAGGATGAAACAAATAAAATAGAAATAGAAAATGATTGTTTACGCTACAGCTTATCGCAAACAATATAACTTGCACACGAAGCGGTATAGAGGTACAGAAACAGCACAGTGAGAATACGTGAACACGGGTGCCCTGGAGGTTAGGGGTCAAAGGTCAGGAGGGACAGACAGACAGACAGACATACAGACGGACACACAGGTGAGACGAGGCAGTGCGCAGGTGAGACACACACACGGGGGGGCGCTCATTCTCTGCCGGACGGCGGTACCTGGCTCTGCTGCACCTCCGGGACCTGTCGCTGGGGGGTCCCCAGAGGGGGGGTTGCGCTGGACGCGGAGGCTGAGCGGCCCAGCTTAGACATCGCCTTCAGTTCTGCTGGGAGAGAGAGAGAGAGCGCGATTAGGCCCGCCAAACCCCAGCGCAGCCCTGGCAGCACCCTGCTGTCTCCCGCATGCACCCACACATTCTGTACACTAACCAGACAGGGCAGGTCCTCATTCTCATTACATTGACCGTTCTGCCCCTCCACCCCTGAACCTGAGAATGTACAGGTTTGATTCATCTGATGAATGCTCATTGAGGGGGACGTGACCAAATGAGAAATGCTGGTGGTATTGGATGTTCTGTCCTTGGGCACGCGTCTTCGTGAGTATCCATACATTGTAATACAGAATCGGAAGCTCCTGTTACTGGTAATATATAATATACGCCATTTAGCAGATGCTTTTATCCAAAGCGACTTACAGTAGTGAACGAATACATTTTTCAGTATATGTGGTATATATATATACATATGCAAATCAATGAAGGATGAAACAAATAAAATAGAAATAGAAAATGATTGTTTGCGCTATAGCTCATCGCAAACAATATAACTTGCACAGGACGCGGTATAGAGATACAGAAACGGCACGGTGAGAATACGTGAACACGGGTGCCCTGGAGGTCAGGGGTCAAAGGTCAGGAGGGACAGACAGACAGACAGACAGACGGACACACAGGTGAGACGAGGCAGTGCGCAGGTGAGACACACACACGGGGGGGCGCTCATTCTCTGCCGGACGGCGGTACCTGGCTCTGCTGCACCTCCGGGACCTGTCGCTGGGGGTCCCCATAGGGGGTTGCGCTGGACGCGGAGGCTGAGCGGCCCAGCTTAGACATCGCCTTCAGTTCTGCTGGGAGAGAGAGAGAGCGCGATTAGGCCCGCCAAACCCCAGCGCAGGCCCTGGCAGCACCCTGCTGTCCCCCGCATGCACCCACACATTCTGTACACTAACCAGACAGGGCAGGTCCTCATTCTCATTACATTGACCGTTCTGCCCCTCCACCCCTGAACCTGAGAATGTACAGGTTTGATTCATCTGATGAATGCTCATTGAGGGGGACGTGACCAAATGAGAAATGCTGGTGGTATTGGATGTTCTGTCCTTGGGCACGCGTCTTCGTGAGTATCCATACATTGTAATACAGAATCGGAAGCTCCTGTTACTGGTAATATATAATATATGCCATTTAGCAGATGCTTTTATCCAAAGCGACTTACAGTAGTGAACGAATACATTTTTCAGTATATGTGGTATATGTGGTTCTCTGTGGCTCAGTTGGTAGAGCGCGGCGTTGGCAACGCTTAGGTTGTGGGTTCATTCCCCACTGGGACCACATATACTGAAGATGTATGCATTCACTACTGTGAGTCGCTTTGGATAAAAGCGTCTGCTAAATGGTGTATATTATGTGGTCCCAGTGGGAATTGAACCCACAACCTAAGCATTGTCAGCGCCACACGCTACCTACTGAGCTACACAGAACCACTGTTACCGACTAAGTAGAATCCTAGGGGACAGGTGGAACACAGGAGGTGACCATCTGGTTACTATCTGTGGCATAACTGAGTCTGTCCCTTTATTTCCGGGCTGCCCCAGTACACACACTATACCTGGTTGTTTCCAGTTGACCCCTCACCAGAACCACTGCTCCCGAGTGGTACATTGGAAGTGAGGGAGGAGAGGGCGGGATGGGTGGGCGTGGCCATTGCTTGTTGCCCAGACAACTCATCAGCTTCGGGCCCCTTGCCGAACTCCAGTCCTCCCACGTGATTGGTCCCTTTGTCTTTGCTGTCACATCTCTGCTCAGAACTGTGACTTGATTTGTCCTTACTGTCACGCCGTTGGTCAGAACTGTGACTTGATTTGTCCTTACTGTCACGCCGTTGGTCAGAAATGTGACTTGCTTTGTCCTTACTGTCACGCCGTTGGTCAGAATTGTAACTTGATTTGTCCTTACTGTCACGCCATTGGTCAGAAATGTGACTTGATTTGTCCTTGCTGTCACGCCTTTGGTCAGAACTGTGACTTGATTTGTCCTTGCTGTCACGCCGTTGGTCTGAATTGTAACTTGATTTGTCCTTACTGTCACGCCGTTGGTCAGAACTGTGGCTTGATTTGTCCTTACTGTCACGCCTTTGGTCAGAACTGTGACTTGATTTGTCCTTACTGTCACGCCTTTGCTCGCTGCCGTGGCTTCCTCTCTCCTTGCCGTCACGTTTAGGGATGGGCTCAGCACTGTGGCACCTGCTCTTGGCCTCACCTGTCAGACAAGAGACATGTGATCAGTCCTACAATCCTCAGGTCACATTGAGCAGAACAGATTACAGGCAGTGCCTTGCACCAGCCACTAGATGTCACTGTTGGAGCGAGGAAGCTGTGGATCACCAGTTGCCTCATTTTTGAACAGTCCACATTTTCTACACTTCCATTAGGATGTTACCGCAAATCTAACATTTTCAGACTCCACTACCACTGAATTCTGTACATCTAGCTAATTGTCATCACCACTGCCTACTTGCTCAACCCCTGCTTACTCCTTTTCCTTCCCAGTGTTACAGGTATGGTACGCAGATGCCTGCAATGATGTCTATCGCTGTATTACTGCACTGATCTCTTGCGTGAACTATGATTGGTCCTACCATGTATTTATGCACATCTTCTAAGAGTCACTCTGGATAAGAGCGTCTGCTAAATGCTTAAAATGTAAAAATGTAATGTTTTCAAATTGCTTTTAGTCGGGAAAATTGTTGTCGCGTGATTTGAGCAAGCCCCTGTGTGTTGCAGTCAGTGGTGACAGGGAGCATAGCGCACTGGTTTCCAGTGACTCTGATGCATTTAGACCTTTCTCTTTCTGAGTTGCCCAATAATATCTCGCATTTTTATGAAGTCCACCCAATTTCATTTTTTTCCACACGCAAAATGGCCACGCTCACCCCAATGAGGAAAGAGAAAATGGGTTCTGCTGAGTGTAGCAGGCAGTGAGTCGTAGGTGGGCAGTGTGTCACAGGTACTGCTTTGTGCTGTGTGGCACAAGGAGTCGAACAAGGAATATTTTCTGTTTCGGGATGTAGTAATCAGTAGTGTCCTGAACACCCTAATAATGATTACATTTTTGTATGTTTAAACATTCATCTAAAAATGATCTTTTTCTTTTAAATGTGATCAAAACGAATCAAAAGAGGACATGTTTCCCCTGATGGTAGAGCGGCCCTGCGTTTCATCTCCTCTCTCCCTCTCCCTCTCTCTCTCTCCCTCTCTCCCTATCCCTCTGCATCTCTCCTTCTCTCCCTCTCCCTCTCTCCCTCTGCGTCTCTCCTCTCCCTCTCCCAGTGCCTTTATGCACATGCTGTGCTCATTCAGCCATGCACACGCTCATAAGGCATTACCTAAATTGCTTTGCAAATGGATGGAAGGCTTTTCAGTTATTTTACATTTATCCAATTATCTCTGGTTAAATGAGTCCTTTGGCCTTCCAGTGATCATCTGACAGGAACAAGTGGATCCCTGCGGATCCCTGTGGACCCCTGTGGATCCCTGTGGACCCCTGTGGATCCCTGTGGACCCCTGTGGATCCCTGTGGACCCCTGTGGACCCCTGCGGATCCCTGTGGACCCCTGTGGACCCCTGTCGCCCCCCTCAGCGAGTGTGAGGACATGGTGAAAAAAGCAGACAGCACAGGGTCAAAGTTTACAGACTTGACCGCTGTTAACACCGACCGCACTTCAACCGCGTTTGCCGAAAGGACCGCGGTTCATGCTGGAGTCCCATCGACGAGCGCGTGATTGATAATGTAATGCACTCAGGACACTTCCAACGCATATTTCACCGACCTCCCCGCCCCCCCATTCTGTTCCATTAACCTGAGATTCATTAAATGCTTTATGCCATTAGTGCACAAGAGCAAAGCTAAATTCATCATCTCCACTCGGTAATGGTACAAGCTTTTAATCAGGGAGTGAGGTCTATAACCACGGCAGCACTGTGTGTGTGCGTGTGTCTGTGTGTGTGTGTGGGTGTGTGCATGTGTGCCTGCGCATGTGTGTTTATGCCATCTCTCTGTACAACTTGAGTCTTCAGATCTAAAAATAGGCACGCTATGCTGGCATCAGCTCTGGGGCTGGAAGCTATTAGCCTGTCTTAACAGAGAGGGGAAGAGTCCACATGGCATCCTGTCCAATCGCAGAGTCCCACATATCTCTGCTTGGAACATTGGCGCAAGTGAAACAGCCAATCAGAAAGAAGTGACAGGCTGTGCTGAGACTTGCTTCGGGAGGAGCAAAAATAAAATAATCCACCCGACAACAGAGCTGAAAAACCATCTAAACCATGGCAGTGTGAAACCACACCCCGAGAACCGAGTACAGCCATACGCCAGGACACACAAACACCAACACACTACACCAACACTACACAAACACTACACACGCACTACACACCAACACTGCACCAGGACACACACTACACACACTATACACCAACATGGTCACCAGGACACACACTACACAAACACACTACACAAACACTACACACCAACACAACCACCAGTACACACACTACACAAACACTATACACCAACACAACCACCAGTACACACACTACACAAACACTATACACCAACACAACCACCAGGACACACACTACACACACTATACACCAACATGGTCACCAGGACACACACTACACAAACACACTACACAAACACTACACACCAACACAACCACCAGTACACACACTACACCAACACTATACACTAACACTGCACCAGTACATACACTATGTAAACACTACACACCAACACAACCACCAGTACACACACTACACCAACACTATACACTAACACTGCACCAGTACATACACTATATAAACACTATACACCAACACAACCACCAGGACACACTACACAAACACAGCCACCTGTACACACACTACACAAACACCATAACACCAAACTCGACCACCAGCATGCACCCTACATGTCCATCACAGCTGCAAATATACACGCTAGCCTTACGCCATACCCCAACACAGCCCTCGTATAAACACTACACTTACAATATACGCCATCACAACTGCAGGAAGTCACATACAATATACACCAATACAGCCACTTGTATACACCCTACACATACAGTACAATATACCATCATAGCCACTCGTATACACCCTACACATGCAGTACAATATACCATCATAGCCACTCGTATGCACCCTACACATACAGTACAATATACCATCATAGCCACTGTATGCACCCTACACATACAGTACAATATACCATCATAGCCACTCGTATACACCCTACACATGCAGTACAATATACCATCATAGCCACTCGTATGCACCCTACACATACAGTACAATATACCATCATAGCCACTTGTGTGCACCCTACACATTACAATATACCATCATAGCCACTCGTATGCACCCTACACATACAGTACAATATACCATCATAGCCACTCGTATGCACCCTACACATACAGTACAATATACCATCATAGCCACTCGTATGCACCCTACACATACAGTACAATATACCATCATAGCCACTCGTATGCACCCTACACATACAGTACAATATACCATCATAGCCACTCGTATGCACCCTACACATACAGTACAATATACCATCATAGCCACTCGTATGCACCCTACACATACAGTACAATATACCATCATAGCCACTCGTATGCACCCTACACATACAGTACAATATACCATCATAGCCACTCGTATGCACCCTACACATACAGTACAATATACCATCATAGCCACTCGTATGCACCCTACACATACAGTACAATATACCATCATAGCCACTCGTATGCACCCTACACATACAGTACAATATACCATCATAGCCACTCGTATGCACCCTACACATACAGTACAATTATACACCCTACACATACAGTACAATATACCATCATAGCCACTTGTATACACCCTACACATACAGTACAATATACCATCATAGCCACTCGTATGCACCCTACACATACAGTACAATATACCATCATAGCCACTCGTATGCACCCTACACATACAGTACAATATACCATCATAGCCACTCGTATGCACCCTACACATACAGTACAATATACCATCATAGCCACTCGTATGCACCCTACACATACAGTACAATATACCATCATAGCCACTCGTATGCACCCTACTACATTATACCATAGATCAGTGTTGGCAAATACAATATACTCCAACATTGGCTGATTCTAACCATAGATCAGTGTTGGCAAATACAACATATAATGAGAACAGAATGGCCAGGTACAGGTATAATTCAGGTACTGAATTGTACCTTTAGTCATAATTGTACCCTTGCGAGAAAAAGAATGTTGCTTGCAATAAAAGCCTGATTTTCATTCCAATATGGCTGCCAGCGTGAATAAGAATTCATTATCCTACCACGGTACATAGCTGTACCTTTCCTCAATTTGTACCCTTTTCCCTGGGAAAAGGTACAAAAGCATATCGTGAAGGATCCCATGTGTACCTTTGAAGGTACAACGAACTGCAGGGAACACATTTGTACCCTGAGGAACAGAAGTGTTCGCTGCTACTAGTGTCCACCTGCCGTTTCTGTTTTTGCACAACAAAACAATACATGCCTGCACCTTATTGTTACCTCAATGTGTTTCTGTTGCACTTTATAATGTTACTGCACTTTATAAAATGTTACCTCAATGTGACCCTCAATGTGACCTTGTTACCTCAATGTGACCTAAATGTTGTGTCGTAAATGTTGCACTGTCTCAACTGTTGTGTAATTGTTGTCTTAATGTTGCACTGTTGTAAATCGAAGCGCAATCTCGTTCTTCCACATACTTGTATGTGGCGGAATGACAATAAAAGCAACTCAACTCAACTCGACTCAACTCAAGTGTACCCTAATTGTCCCTTTTGTTTCCGGGAGCGCACGGTAACAGCGCGGGGGGCGCAGGGGGGGGAGGGTAACTCACTCTCGGGCGGCTCCTTGGACTTCCTGCCGCTGGAGGACTTCTTGAGCATGTTGCGCCCGGTGGTGAAGAGGTTGGTGAGCTCGTCGAGCGGGCTGGTGGGCGTGCGTGAGCGCGACACGTTCTGCATGGAGCCCGAGAGCCGCCCCCCCGCGTCGCCCTGCGGCGGCGCGCTCCTGCCCGAGGAGGGGGGCACGGCGGAGGCGCTGCGGGGCATGCTGCCCGTCGCCAGCGCCTCGTAGGGCGGCGGCGGGCGCTTCAGGCTGAGCGGCGTGAGCGCCCGGCCCGCGCTGACCGGCGAGGGGCAGGCCGAGTGGCTGCGCGGGTACCCGTGGGCCGACGCCTTGTACAGCGTGGAGGCGAGCGGCGGGGCGGACGAGCGCCCCGACGCCGTGATGGTGTCCCGGCGCTGCGAGGACGAGGAGGAGGAGGACGAGTGGGGCTCGGAGGTGGGCGACGCGCCGGGCTTGATGTAGGACGCCACGTTCTCCAGCACGGGCAGCTTGGTGACGTCCAGCGGGGTCAGGGGGGACTCGTCCGAGTTGGGCGAGCACTGGGCGGGCGCCGGGGGGAACACCAGCAGCGGGGGCCGGTGGGAGAGCAGGTTGGGGAAGGGGGAGGGGATGTCACACAGAGAGCCCCGCGGGGTGGTGGTGGTGGTGGTGGTGGTGGGGGGGGAGGGCGCGCGTGAGCTCCAGGTCGGGGGCGGTGGGGGTGGAGCACTGGGAGGAGGAGGAGCAGCCGGGCGGGTCCCAGCGGGCCTCGTGGGCCAGGTCGTCGAAGGCGGCGTACTTCATCTCCTCGTACACGGCCTCACCGGGCTCCTCCTCCTCCTCGCCGCCGCGGCGGAACTGGCGCAGGATGTTGCCCACCATCTCGATGTAGACGGGCTCGTCCTCGTCCGTGTCCCCCCGCGTGGGGCTGTGCGTCTGGGACAGCGACGAGTCCCGCCGGCCCGGCTCCGAGGAGGGGGGGCCGTGGCTCCGGATGAACGACTCGTCGAACGAGGTGCTCAGCTGGGTGTTCGGGTTCCGCTTGGGCTTGGGGGCGGGACCCGACGGAGGTCCTCGTAGCTGGGCCTGAACGCTATTGGACGAAAGAGGGGGAGGGGAAAAGGAAAAATATTGTAATAATAATATACGCCATTTAGCAGACGATTTTATCCAAAGCGACTTACAGTAGTAAATGTATACATTTTCTGTATATGTGGGAATTGAACCCACAACCTAAGCGTTGCCAACGCTGTGTTCTACCAACTGAGCCACAGAGAACCAATGATATTATTAATATCACTTTTTGGTTGTTGTTTATTATTAAAACAATGTATTTTTGCAGATTTGGGGAGAGAAAAAGTTAGCAGAACTTGTTGCAATTTCCCTCTAGACTTTTCCCCTACAATGGTGTACAAAACCCCACACAAGGTGTAGAATTGAGCATAGGCCGTAGATGTGTGAAACAGGTGCTGTTTGAACCCTTTCAGACCGACGTGCACACGCGCAAAAAGCCGTTCAGCTCTGGTGAGGACAGGCTCAGACAGTGCTGTCACTCAAGACATCGCACAGCCATGCGTTCACTTTGTGCACTTCTGTGCTTTCCTCTCCACTGAAAACAACGACGGGCCATTGGGCATTCGACGTGAAGGACCCACTACAGTTCTTACAAATGTTCAGTTTTTCTCCCAATTTAGTAGCCAATTATACCCTCTATTCATTTTGATTTACCCTCCCCGCACA
>JAINUG010000044.1:0-7500 GCA_029706075.1 Aldrovandia affinis | reverse complement strand
GCGCTGAGCAAAGTCGTACTTGTATCTGCAACTTATAACGCCACTCCGAATACATTTGCCAACAACTTCATTAATTAATCCCACTGTGGTCTGCCGGTCACAGAAGTACCTCGGAGAGAACAACGTTTTCAAGTGGGGGGAAGTCAGTTATTATTATTATTATTTGAAGTGTATTACGGTATCACGTTATGTTATTATGAATTTAAATGGGTGGGGCCGGTTCACCTCATGACCCTGTACCTGATCCAGGTCCACTCTGTCAGCGGGCAGTGTGAGAGCGCCCCCTATCTGCCAGCGAGCACAGTGTCGGGAGTAGACGCCTCTGGTCGCCGGGGACAATCTGCGCTAATGGAATAAACAGTTCTGCTATCCGCTATCGACCGGGGCGTCCGGCGTTCACCGAGAGTAATATCTGTTAGTCGCATTGATTTTTGTTTAACCCGGGCGCGGTTTGTGTTGCATTTATCTGAAATACGGCATGACGTCCCCACCACAGGTGGCATGCCTCGTCTGTGTGCCACGGATTTATGGGCTCGTCTCGCCTCTGAGATTTAAAACGATCTAAGATCTTTAGAAGGAAACTGTGGGGGAACTGTGAGCTTTCTCTCTCTCTTTCTCTCTCTCTCTCTCTCTCTCTCTCTCTCTCTCTCTCTTTCCTCTCTCTCTCTCTCTCTCTTTCTCTCTCTTTCTCTCTCTCTCTCTTTCTCTCTCTCCTCTCTTCTCTCTCTCTTTCTCTCTTCTCTCTCTCTCTCTCTCTCTTCTCTCTCTCTCTCTCTCTTTCTCTCCTCTCCTCTCTCTCTCTCCCTCTCTTTCTTTCTCTCTCTCTCTCTCTCTCTCTCTCTCTCTCTCTCTCTCTCTCTCTCTCTCTCTCTGCCTCTCTCTCTCTCTTCTCTCTCTCTCTCTCTCTCTCTCTCTCTCTCTCTCTCTCTCTCTCTCTCTCTCTCTCTCTCTCTCCCTCTCTCTCCGTGGTTCTGTGTGGCTCAGCTGGTAGAGCAACGCTTAGGTTGTGGGTTCAATTCCCACTGGGACCACATGTATGTATGCATTCACTACTGTAAGTCGCTTTGGATAAAAGCGTCTGCTAAAATGGCATATATATATATCTCTCTCTCTCTCTCTCAGGTGTGCTGTGGGAAGCAGCGTAGGCTTTGTTCCCTTCCTGGAATGCGCCTCCTGGTCTCAGGCCAGTGACCTGGGGAAACCTGCTCTGGCTGTCAAGCCTGCTGTTTTCTCTGAGACTGATTCCAGGTCAGGTGATCACGTGCAGTTAGCTACAGCAGCTGCAGACGAGTCACTGCGATCACACCACTGCACGCATCAGAATGCGGCATGGATCCCTGTGTTTGATGGTGTGTATGTATGTAGATAAAATCGCAATAATGCAAAAATTGGCAGCCAGTATGTTATTATTTAATAATAATAGTAATAATATATTTTTCTTGGGAGACACTCATATCTCTATCTATCTCTCTCTCTCTCCTCTCTCTCTCTCTCCCTCTCTGCTCTGCCTCTCTCTTTCCTCTCTCTCTGTCTCCCTCTCTCCCCTCTCTCTCTCTCTCTCCCTCTCTCTCCTCTCCCTCTCCCCCTCTCTCTCTCTCTCTGTCTCTCTCTCTCCCTCTCTCCTCTCTCTCTCTCTCCCTCTCTCTCTCTCCTCTGTCTCTCCCTCTCTCTCTCTCTCCTCTCTCTCTCTCTCTCTCTCTCTCTCTCTCTCTCTCTCTCTCTCCCTCTCTCTCTCTCTCTCTCTCTCTCTCTCTCTGTCTCTCCCTCTCTCCTCTCCCCCTCTCTCTCTCTCTCCCCTCTCCCCCTCTCCCTCTCCCCCCTCCCCCCTCTCCCTCTCTAGCCCTCTCTCTCTCCCCCTTCTCTCTCTGTCTCTCTCTCTCTCTCTGTCTCTCTCTCTCCCTCTCTCCCCCCCCTCTCTCTCTCTCTAAGGTGAGCTGGTGTTGGTGAACAGGGCACAGGAGTAGGTGACCAATGCTCAGAGCCTTATTTGGGCTGAGCATCACTGAGATGGGTGTGGCTGTGAGAAGCTGTGGCCGTGTGACCAAATGGGAGGGACCCCCCCCACCCCTTCAGTCACCACGGAGACGGGGGGAGGCAGACAGACGCGCCAGTGCTCCAGGTGTGTGTGTGTGTGTGTGTGTGCGTGCGCTGCGCTGGGTGGCCGTGGCTGACCCGGTGCCAGCTGCAGAAATCTGGAGGGGAGGAGTCACTGGTCTGAGCATTAACTCTGCCTGGCAACAGGGTGTCACGGAAACCAGGCAAAAAAAGCAAAAACCCTTCTGCCACTCTTCTGGAAATATGCAAACACACACACACACACACACAAACCCTAACTGAAAAACACAGTCAATAGACTCCCTCTCATTTTCCCTTTGTATCTCTACATGAAGCTCAGATATTAAACTGTCTCTCACACACAATGGAGAAAGCTTTTTTCTGGAGGGATTCACATTCCACAGAGACAGTCAGCAGGGAGGGATGTTCTCTCAGGAAACGATTGGAGGCAGTGAGAGATGTTACACTACAGAGTGAGAGGGCGACATTGAGCGATGGTCACAGAGACTGAGAGTGTCGACTCTCTTGTGCGTGGGTTCCCTGCTCTGTTTAGACTGTCTTGCCTCCAGGTGGCAAGGTCCAGTCAGCTGCGCTGTCTCACGTCGGGTCCGTTTGATTGGAGGGGTCCGAGACCCACAGTGTGGTACAGACGGGGCTCGTGATTGGTTTGCCGGCTCTTAAGCGTTCATGTGCGGTGTGACCCTGGCCACTGACCTCGCCCCTCAGACTGGGTCTGTACCATTACATTATTACATTACATTACAGGCATTTAGCAGACGCTCTTATCCAGAGCGACTTACACAGTTTACATTTCCTTACATATTATCCATTTATACAGCTGGATATTTTACTGAAGCAATTCAGGTTAAGTACCTTTAGCTCAAGGGTACAACAGCAGTGCCCCACCTGGGGAATTGAACCTGCAACCTCTACAAGGTTACAAGCCCGGCTCCCTAACCATTACACTACACTGCCAGCCATAAACCTTATCTGAGAAGGGCCGGTGAGGGCGCAGGCTTCTGTTCTAGTCCAGCACTCCAACACCTGATTCAACTAATCAAGGTCTTGATTAAAAACCATGACTCATTGATTAGTTGAATCAGGTGTTGCAGTGCTGGGCTAGACCAAAAGCTGCACCCACACCGGCCCTTCTGGGATACGATTGGGCACTGCCACAGTAGGGCCTCCATCTTGCTCCACCCCTCCTAGTCAGGGGGGGGTCAGTGATGGGGAGGACCCTCCTGGCCCGTCGGTGCTGTCCTCCCCCCTCGGGGCAGTTCTGAGAGAGCCCCTGACCCGTGAGCTGTCCCCCATCGGGGGACGTATCCAACAGGTACCACAGGTGTGACCCCCCCCCCTCCAACACGGGGTCAGGGTCACCTGCATGCTGGCTGCCTGTCACCACTGTGGTACCTTCAACAGATTCTCATACCAGCAGAGGTTCAAATCAGGTCAGCTGGGCAAGAAAACATAAACACCTCACAAGTCGTTGTGAGACCCACTGACGGGAAGAAAAAAAACGACCTAGCTATTCCCCCGATCACTGATACGAGCCCGTTTCTGATAACCCACAAACGTCCTCCACAGCTCTGGCCGACAAAAAACAAAGGACAGGATCGGTTCAGATTCTCCCAGACTGCAGAATTCACGACTGCTCACCGGGACAGTTTCCCTCGGAAAATATCATGGAATAATGAATATCTCGGAATGTCATGTTTGTTAAAAGCTGCTCTGAAAGGCACCGGGAGGAGAAGCCAGACAACGCTCGGCAGCCGTCGTGGAAAACGCACTGAATTTGACAGCAGGGCCTGAGAGAGTCCGCTGGCTCGCCAGCACGGTCGAGAGCAGAAACGTTTGCGCGCAGGCTGCTGTTGGCTCGGAAAACAAAACCGACCGGGTGTCTCGCAGCGCTGGATTGCAATGCTGAATGCCCTCTGGTGCACGTGCACTCGGTACGTAACAGGTAAACATTTACAAATATAACAGCCTTAGTATGTGGAATTGCAGCTTTTTAAAAGGTTACTGGCAAAAAAAGAACTACGGAGCAACCGTACCATACACACACACACACACACACACACACAGGGAGTCAGTATTCCCATTGTGTCCGGCTCTGTTTGCACGTGAGTGCGGCAGGACAGTGTTTTCAGACACAATAAAACTCCAAGGCCCGCCTCATTTCAGACTCACAGAGCACTCCGATTGGCTGGCGGCTGCTCTAGCTGTCACCGGGCAGAACTGAGGCCCCGCCTGCAAGCCCCTCACTCTTAATCTCAGCTTTGTAACGGTTTTTTTTTTCTCTCTCTCCAGCAGTCACTGTAAAAAAAAAAATGGGTCGTCTCATTGACCTACTTCTGGCCTTCAAACGGAAAATAGAGCCATTTCTCCCCCTCTCTCTCTCACCCTCTCTTCTCAAAGTGTGAGCTAATACTTAACTCAGGGAACAGCTTGATATCAATAGTTTGCAGTCAGGGACCCCCCACCCTTCATGGCCCTTTCATTACCGGCACCCAGACACAGGGGGAGACAGAGAGCAGGAGACAGAAGTAAACATGAGGTAGACAGAGGGAGACTGGGGGGGGGGAACAGAGAGAAAAGAGACAAAAAACACAGGACACAGGGTGAATGGAAGGAGAAAGTGTGAGATGGAGGAGAGGGAGAGGGAGACAGAGGAGAGAGAGAGAGGGAGACAGAGGAGAAAGTGAGATGGAGGAGAGAGAGGGGAGGGGAGAGACAGGCAGACAGGAAAGAGAGAGAAAGAGGGAGAGAAGCAGACAGGAGAGAGAGAGAGAGGAGGGGAGAGACAGGCAGACAGGAGAGAGAGAGAAAGAAAGAGAGAAAGAGGGAGAGCCAGAGTGGAGACAGGGGGACACTGAATGCCTGTGGGTTTATATCTGGAGTGTTTCCTCCTGAGATGATGTTCACGATCAAAGAGCCAGCGCTCTGCCCGGCCCTCAGCACTATCCTGGGACCCAGGGGTGTGCCTCTTTTTGCATGGATGTTCAGTGTTGTTCGTCTGTGGAGCAACACCTGAGTCAGACCAACAAAGCAGGAGCGTGTGCACTCTGCCCAGCCCGGATGGGTCCTCCCAAACGCCACACACCTCACACGAGCTGCAGCCCACTTTCAGCTCAATGGCACAGAGGCTGCATCTAAACAACCAGGCTGCCTCTGAACAACCAGGCTGCATCTAAACAACAACACTGCCTCTAAACAACAACAATGCATCTAAACAACAGCACTGCATCTAAACAACCAGGCTGCATCTAAACAGCCAGGCTGCCTCTGAACAACAACACTGACTCTAAACAACAACAATGCATCTAAACAACAACAATGCATCTAAACAACAGCACTGCATCTAAACAACCAGGCTGCCTCTAAAGAACAACACTGACTCTAAACAGCCAGGTTGCATCTAAACAACAACAATGCATCTAAACAACAACAATGCATCTAAACAACAGCACTGCATCTAAACAACCAGGCTGCCTCTAAACAACAACAATGCATCTAAACAACAACAATGCATCTAAACAACAGCACTGCATCTAAACAACCAGGCTGCCTCTAAAGAACAACACTGACTCTAAACAGCCAGGCTGCATCTAAACAACAACAATGCATCTAAACAACAACAATGCATCTAAACAACAACACTGCATCTAAACAACCAGGCTGCCTCTAAAGAACAACACTGACTCTAAACAGCCAGGTTGCATCTAAACAACAACAATGCATCTAAACAACAACAATGCATCTAAACAACAGCACTGCATCTAAACAACCAGGCTGCCTCTAAAGAACAACACTGACTCTAAACAGCCAGGCTGCCTCTAAATAACAACAATGCATCTAAACAACAACAATGCATCTAAACAACAACACTGCATCTAAACAGCAGCATTGCATCTAAACAACCAGGCTGCATCTAAACAACAGCACTGCATCTAAACAACAGCACTGCATCTAAACAGCCAGGCTGCATCTAAACAACAGCACTGCATCTAAACAACCAGGCTGCATCTAAACAACAACAGTGCCTCTAAACAAGTTTCCTCTTGCACGCGGTCCACAGAGCGCCCCTCACTCGCACAGAGAGGGGACACTCTGGCCTCTTGAGAGACACTGTATTACAGAAGTGAGTCTGGGGTCCTAATTATCCAGGGGCTATTCCCACAGTATTCAGCCTCCATCTATGCAAAAGAAGCTACAAAACACAAGACGTGTGTGTGTGTGTGTGTGTGTGTGTGTGAGAGTGAGAGAGAGAGATAGAGGTTTCTCTAGAGAGGGAGAGTGTTCATCTTTCTCTCCTACCTTTTTATGGCTTCTTCCTGTTTCCTCTTCTTCTTCTCGTTTTTCTCCTGCAGGTACGCCCAGTTTGTCTCATTCCTCACGCGGTCGCTCTCGCGGGCGATGTCCGAGGCGTTCTGGATGACCAGTCCGTCGTAGGCTCTCAGTCCGCTGTCCTCAACATACTGAAGGAATCTGCAGAAGGGCTCCTCTCCAGAGCTCATTGTTCTCCGAACACGACCGGACAGCGTCTTCTACAGGAGAACCAAAAAACCGGGACACCCGTGAACATGACGAGGGAGGGAGGGAGGGAGGGAGGGAGGAGGGTATCGGGACGGTTATGGGGGTGATGATGAGGAGGAGGAGGAGGAGGAGGAAGGGTGTGGTCCGCCGGGCGGGTTTACCTGTGCGCGCGTGCGCTCGGTCTCGGTCCGGGGAGCTGCATGCTGCCAGGTGTTGTCACCTGCGCCGTAAGCTGACGAGACGGCGGATACGGCTCGCTCGCTCTCACGCTGTCCCAGCCGCGTGACACACGGCCCGGCATGAGTGTGTGTGAGGGAGCGAGAGCGCCGTCCCTGTGCGCGCGTGTGTGTGTGTGTGTGTGTAAGAGAGTCCCGTCTTTGTGTGTACGAGTGTGAGGAATGAGCTCTCTGTGTGGGCACGTGGGAGTGGGAAACGCTGTGTGTGCGCGCGTGTGTGTGTGAGCGCTAAAAGTGTGCGCGTGTGTGTGTGAGAGAGAACTGGCGCATGTGAGTGGGAGAACTGTCTACCTGTGTGCAGGTGCCAAGACTCTTAAGTGATACGTGTGTGTGTGTGTGTGTGTGTGTGTGTGTGAGAATGGCGTCCGTGTGTGTGAGCGCGTGTGCGTGCGTACGAGCAAAAACGTGTGGGTGCAGGAGCGTGAGGATGCTGTCTCCGTGCGAGAGAGAGAGCGAGAGAGAGAGAGAGAGAGCGAGCGAGAGAGCGAGAGAGAGAGCGAGCGGGAGAGAGAGAGAGCGAGCGAGGGAGAGAGAGAGCGAGCGGGAGAGCGAGAGACGCTGCCTCCGTATGCGCGCGCGGGAGGGGAATGAGGCCCGCGTCGCCGCCGCGGCTCCCTCCGCTTGCTCGCTCTCCCGTTGGCTACGCTGGTTGCATGCCGGGCCGCGCGTTGGA
>JAINUG010000439.1:325000-348839 GCA_029706075.1 Aldrovandia affinis | reverse complement strand
AACTCAACATATTACACAAATGTTTATCTGCCATTGAAGACTGGTTGGCTAGTAACTTCCTCCAGCTCAATGCAAAGACTGAAGTTCTAATCATAGCCTCAGATAGTGTTGCCGCGCAAGGGTCGCAAATCATATGGGGTCCCTAAAAGGAAATGTCCGCTCTGATATTAGAAACCTTGGTGTTAACTTTGATCAATCCATGCATTTGACAAACATGTTAAATCCTTGACCCGCAGCTGCTTTTTTTTTCCACCTCAGGAATATTGCTAAAACTCAGGTCCATTGTGTCACATGCAGAGCTGGAAATTTCTGTTCACGCATTATATCATCCAGGCTTGATTATTGTAACTCACTGTTCACATGTTTTAACAAATCATCTGTGGATCGGCTACAACTGGTCCAAAATGCAGCTGCCCGTTTGCTCACCAGGTCCAAAAAATCTTGTCATATCACACCCATACTTGCCTCCCTGCTTGGCTGTGCATTTCAGGATCCAGTACAAGGTACTGGTGTTCGCCTCTAAAGCCCTCCACGGTCAAGCCCCAGTTACTTGTGCGACCTTATCCTGCCCTACTCATCCAGCCGGTCGCTGAGGTCGTCCGACCAGGGTCTCCTGATGGAGCCTCGGACCAGGCTCAAAACAAAGGGTGACCGGGCTTTTGGGGCGGTAGCACCAAGGCTCTGGAACACACTCCCGGACTTGAGAGCTTCGGCCTCAGTGATCAGTTTCAGGGGCAGCTGAAAACGCACCTGTTCAGGCAGGCGTTTGGGTATTGAGAGACTTAACTGCCGTTTTTGCTTGTGACTTGCTTGTCCTGTACTGTTTTATTGCACTTTTGTATTTTTTTATTGTGAGATTTGCATGTATTTTAATTTGATATTTGATATTTGAAGGTTTTAGGTTTTATGTTTTAATGGGTTATTAATGTATTTTAATGTACATTAATGTATTAATGCATTTTAATTTTGATATTTAACTTTTTTTTTTTTTTTTTTTTTGTGTGACCTTGTTGTGAAGCACTCTGTGCACTCGTGCTGGGAAGGGTGCTATATAAATAAAGTTTTATCTTATCTTATCTTATCTAAGGAGGTTGGGGCGATGGTGGGATTGATGAGGTTCTCATCTACAAAATATGAAAATGTATAAATATTAATAAATAAATAAAATATCTAACCATCTATCATCTATCTATCATCTATCTCTATCTATCATCTATCTGTCTCTATCTATCTATCTATCTATCTATCATCTATCTATCTATCTATCATCTATATCTATCTATCTATCTATCTATATCATCTATCTATCTATCTACCTACCTGAAAATGCGTTTTGGCAACAACACACACAGGAACAACAGGAAGAGGGAGGGGAAGGCCGGGTAAAGATGTGGTGGGAGGAGGCTGGAGGAGGAAGGCGGGTCGTCGGGCAGAGGGCTGCTGCCTCGGGGCTCTCCTGTCCTCCTTCATTTTCCTCACCCTCATCTTCCCACTCCCAGGACAGGGTCCTGGCTGGCAGGCGTGAAGGGCGGGGTATTGGGGGAGGGAGAAATATGGGAAGGGGGTTCATTAGGGTCGTAGAGTTGGGTTGTTGTTGGTGTAGTTGGGGTAGATGGGGTAGAGGTAGAAGGAGGTTGGGGGCGATGGTGGGATTGATGAGGTGCTCATCTACAAAATATGAAAATTTATAAATATTAATCAATAAATAAAATATATATCTATCATCTATCTCTATCTATCTATCTGTCTATCTGTCTATCTGTCTATCGTCTATCATCTACCTATCTATCTATCATCTATCTATCTATCTATCATCTATATCTATCAATCTATCATCTATCTATCATCTATCTATCATCTATCTATCTATCTATCTATCTATCTATCTATCATCTATCTATCTATCATCTACCTATCTATCTACCTAAAAATGCGTTCACTGGCAACAACACACACAGGAACAACAGGAAGAGGGAGGAGGGGGTCGGGTAAAGATGTGGTGGGAGGGAGGCTGGAGGAGGAAGCGGCGGAGTCGTCGGGCAGAGGAGGGCTGCCCTCGGGCCTCCCTGTCCTCCTTCATTTTCTCACCCTCATCTTCCGACTCCCAGGACAGGGTCCTGGCTGGCAGCGGTGAAGGGGGTATTGGGGGAGGAGAAATATGGGAAGGGGGTTCATTAGGGTTGTAGAGTTGGGTTGTTGTTGGTGTAGTTGGGGTAGATGGGGTAGGGTAGAGGTAGAAGGAGGTTGGGGCGATGGTGGGATTGATGAGGTGCTCATCTACAAAATATGAAAATTTATAAATATTAATAAATAAATAAAATATCTATCCATCTATCATCTATCTATCATCTATCTATCTATCTATCATCTATCTGTCTCTATCTATCTATCTATCTATCTATCATCTATCTATCTATCTATCATCTATATCTATCTATCTATCTATCTATATCATCTATCTATCTATCTACCTACCTGAAAATGCGTTCACTGGCAACAACACACACAGGAACAACAGGAAGAGGGAGGGGGAAGGCGTCGGGTAAAGATGTGGTGGGAGGGAGGCTGCAGGAGGAAGCGGCGGAGTCGTCGGGCAGAGGGCTGCTGCCCTCGGGGCCTCCCTGTCCTCCTTCATTTTCCTCACCCTCATCTTCCGACTCCCAGGACAGGGTCCTGGCTGGCAGGCGGTGAAGGGCGGGGTATTGGGGGAGGGAGAAATATGGGAAGGGGGGTTCATTAGGGTCGTAGAGTTGGGTTGTTGTTGGTGTAGTTGGGGTAGATGGGGTAGAGGTAGAAGGAGGTTGGGGCGATGGTGGGATTGATGAGGTGCTCATCTACAAAATATGAAAATTTATAAATATTAATCAATAAATAAAATATATATCTATCATCTATCTCTATCTATCTATCTGTCTATCTGTCTATCTGTCTATCGTCTATCATCTACCTATCTATCTATCATCTATCTATCTATCTATCATCTATATCTATCAATCTATCATCTATCTATCATCTATCTATCATCTATCTATCTATCTATCTATCTATCTATCTATCATCTATCTATCTATCATCTACCTATCTATCTACCTAAAAATGCGTTCACTGGCAACAACACACACAGGAACAACAGGAAGAGGGAGGGGGAAGGCGTCGGGTAAAGATGTGGTGGGAGGGAGGCTGGAGGAGGAAGCGGCGGAGTCGTCGGGCAGAGGAGGGCTGCCCTCGGGGCCTCCCTGTCCTCCTTCATTTTCCTCACCCTCATCTTCCGACTCCCAGGACAGGGTCCTGGCTGGCAGGCGGTGAAGGGGGGGTATTGGGGGAGGGAGAAATATGGGAAGGGGGTTCATTAGGGTTGTAGAGTTGGGTTGTTGTTGGTGTAGTTGGGGTAGATGGGGTAGAGGTAGAAGGAGGTTGGGGCGATGGTGGGATTGATGAGGTGCTCATCTACAAAATATGAAAATTTATAAATATTAATAAATAAATAAAATATCTATCCATCTATCATCTATCTATCATCTATCTATCTATCTATCATCTATCTGTCTCTATCATCTATCTATCTATCTATCTATCTATCTATCATCTATCTATCATCTATATCTATCTATCATCTATATCTATCATCTATATCATCTATCTATCATCTATCTATCTATCAATCTATCATCTATCTATCTATCATCTATCTATCTATCATCTATCTATCTATCATCTACCTATCTATCTGTCTACCTAAAAATGCGTTCACTGGCAACAACACACACAGGAACAACAGGAAGAGGGAGGGGGAAGGCGTCGGGTAAAGATGTGGTGGGAGGAGGCTGGAGGAGGAAGGCGGAGTCGTCGGGCAGAGGAGGCTGCCCTCGGGGCCTCCTGTCCTCCTTCATTTTCCTCACCCTCATCTTCCGACTCCCAGGACAGGGTCCTGGCTGGCAGGCGGTGAAGGGCGGGGTATTGGGGGAGGGAGAAATATGGGAAGGGGGGTTCATTAGGGTCGTAGAGTTGGGTTGTTGTTGGTGTAGTTGGGGTAGATGGGGTAGAGGTAGAAGGAGGTTGGGGCGATGGTGGGATTGATGAGGTGCTCATCTACAAAATATGAAAATGTATAAATATTAATAAATAAATAAAATATCTATCATCTATCTATCTATCTATCATCTATCTCTATCTATCATCTATCTATCTATCATCTATCTATCTATCTATCTATTTATCTATCTATCATCTATCTATCATCTATATCTATCTATCTATCAATCTATCATCTATCTATCATCTATCTATCATCTATCTATCTATCTATCATCTATCTATCTATCATCTATCTATCTATCATCTACCTATCTATCATCTATCTATCTATCATCTATCTATCCATCTATCATCTATCTATCTATCATCTATCTATCTATCATCTATCTATCATCTATCTATCTATCATCTACCTATCTATCATCTACCTATCTATCATCTATCTATCTATCATCTATCTATCTATCTATCATCTATCATCTATCTATCTATCATCTACCTATCTATCATCTATCTATCTATCATCTATCTATCTATCTATCTCTATCTATCTCTATCTATCTATCTTTGAAGCCTGCCCTAGATTTAAACCACCTTTTGAGTGATCTTAGCAGAACCGTTTGTCCTAGAGTGATGAGTCATATATCTACGCGTTCAGCAGATGACTGAGTGATGTAAGCAGATGCTCCAACCCATACATGAATAATAAAACCAAACCACTTCAGAGTTCGAATCAGGTGTCATAAGGTGACTGACATCACTCAGGAGATAAAATTCAGCCAATCTGGAACTCTCTCTCTAGATTGTCCTAAAATGACCACCCATGAACCTATTGAGTTGATAGGTTAATGGGTGGTCATTTTAAGACAATTTAACCTCCTGAGACCCAAGGAAAAAAGGGTCTTCCAATTAAACTTTTGTTGTGATTTCATGCCTCTTTAGAGTTAAAACAACAACTCACAATTTAGATTTTAAATGGCTAAGCAATATTTGAGTTACCATTTCTCCTTTCACGACAAAGCGCTTCTTGTGGCAACAGCCATTTCGGCTCTCAATTTGTTACGTTGCAACACGCGGAATATGTAGTCACAAGACGCGAATTCATATATTGAATATATATATACGTAGTATTTGATATTTTGTCCTCGTCGCTTTCCATCAATGCTCTCAAACACTGCAGCGCAGAAAATCTTTCCATCTTGAATAAAATTGTATGTCTGTATAAAGTCTTGCTTCAAATTGTCAGCTAACAATAATGCACATAATATTATGTGCATTATTGTTAGGCTGTATGACTTGTAATATGTGGCATTCCCCTGTATATCCTACAGTAGTTTGTGTTCTGTTTTAAATAAATCTTCCAAAATGAAAAAAGCATTTTTATTTTTTTTCTGTCTTCTGCATGGCTCACTGACTTGCTTACTCTGATGGCCTTTGAGAGATGGCCCATCTGACAGATCTTAGAGGTGTGGACAATGAATAATGAATATTCAGGTATTTAGCATTTAGCCCTCCCACAGCCTGAAATAAATGTGACCAGTTCTGATAAAAACAGGTTTGAGCTATTTAGATCTCAGATGTGCTAAACTATTTTCACACCCTTTCATAACCAAGACCTTGATGAACAAACGCACATTGGCAAAACAATTAGTCACTATAGTTTAGTGTGTGCTTTCACAACTTTTGTGACAGCAGAAAAATTTACTATTTTTAACTTGTGTGTTTGTAGATCTATTTACAAGCTGCATATGATACTGACCAAACTATTGATGGCATACAAATGTAGCTGTGATTGTCCTTCAAATAAAAATATCAAACACTTTGGAGTAAGTGTGTGTTAAGTTGATGAAATTGAGATAAATATCAGACCATGCCAAAATCAAAAACCATCTCAAAGCTTAGCACGGACCTAAGAGGGTTAAGAGAGCTGGTTCTGCCAGTTATGAGCTCGCTTTCTTCCAGCCAGAAGACACTGCAGGAGTTTTGTTTGTGGGTGAGTTTTGGCCACTGTCACATTAATTGTTTGCACAGTTGTAGAAAGAACAGCAAATTAAAGCCAAAACCCTGTGCTCCTGTTTCAAATGATCAGCAATTTCAATTACGTTGAGCAGCCCTTCAGCAGAGATCTGATGTAGTCGAAGTGTCAATTGTAGTCTTCTGAACTAACACAACCTTTTCATTTTTCTTGACAGCACACTTCAGCCGCGTCTCCCCACAGAAGACCGGTCAGCTTTAGGGATGTTGCTGTTCCAGCCCTGCTTTGCTATCCAGGTGCTGACCCTGGCTTAAGTCACAGACTACCTCACCAGCCTGAAATCCACGTGTGGCCACAACACCCTTTCCCTTCCCGTCAATGTTTTTGACCAGAAGTCCTTTCAGTTCTGGTCCCTGGTGAAGCGCTGGTGTCAGTCGATCTAGTTGAGCCACGTCAGTTCTAAGCCCTCTCCTCAAAGGACTTCTTATGCGCACCATAATCAAAGAGGAGTTCTTCATTGATGTCAATGTTCTTGGTGGCAAAGAACAGAATGACATCCTTTTCCTGCCCATCAATTTATGCAGGGTAATATCTGGGCTTTGTGGAAGTTTTTATGTAAATGGTTAATCAGCCGCCCCAAAACTTTTATTGATTTTTATTGATTTTTATGGCAATTTTTTTTGCCAGTTTTTCTGTTCTTTTCAAAAAATTGGATATGTTGTATATAGTTCACTCTTTTTATTGTTCTGGATTGTATTAAAAAATAATAATAAAAACAGAATTGACCTCTGACCTCTGATTTTGATATATCACAACAGTATATCAGATGATGCTAGCCTGATAAAATAGTTTAGCTGTGTTATGTTTAAGACTTCTCTTATTGTCAAAGTAAAAACTATGTACACGAGACAATAAAGTGCTTTAACTTTAACTCTCTCTGTGTGTGGTCTTGTCTGAAACGGGTCTTGTTTTCCTTGCTCTGCATGTACTGCTGAAATCTGCTGAAAATATGCTGAAATATGAGCATATTTGTTTGCACAAATTTAAGTGGATTACACTGCAGATATGTGAGCAATGTGGCAAGTAATATTATGATTTGTTCATACATTTGATCTTTCATAGGCATGACATGTTGACAGAGGAACTTCCACTGACATCACATGACTTATTTGATGTGCTGAGGGCTTCCAGGAAGGACTTCTGTGCAACTGATCAATCGCTCCAGGAAAAGATTCCCAGGGCTAAATTAAGATCAATTTGTATTTTTATATTTGTATCTGTAGAAAGTATTCTCCTGTCAGCAGAGTCTCACACGTGTCAAATTATCTTCCATCCCCACACACACACACAGACACATTCTAATTTGGCCTGCCACTTCTATTGTTTTGGTTAATGGCCCTCTGCTGCTGCTGCATGTGTGTGTGTGTGTGTGTGTGTTTGTATGTGTTCCTGCAGGCCTCTGTTTTTCTTCCCTTGTCTTACCTGTGATCACAATGCTGAACATTATTATTGCTTACACTAACAAGTGTGTATTTAGGTCATTTTGCTGAATTTTTTTCCATTTGTAAAAGAGGTAAAAACTTGAAACCTTTCACACTCAAAGTTGAGCTTGTAGAGAATAACTGAGTTGAATTTGGTGGTTCTGGCTGCATGTTAAGACCCCCCAAAACATGCTCAAAGGCCTAACCCTAACCTAGTCTCAAAAGAATAACATGTAGCTTAAGTTTGAAGACACAAAATTAAAAGTTTGAATCATGTTTAGGAGTGAATGTGCTGTGTGAGTGTGACATTTTGACCAAAACACAGAATTGCTGTGAGCTGCAGCTGTATAGTCATCAGATCAGAACAGCTGATCAGATTCAACACAAACTTTTGACTCAGTCTCACAGAAAGATTGAAATAAAAAGGTAATTTTACTCATTATATTAACAGATTTAGTCTCTCAAAATTATTCTCAGAATTCTGACTTATTATGTTTCTAATTCTAATTTAATCTGGTGTGATGTGCTTTAACTTAAATCTCTCTCTCTCTCTCTCTCTCTCTCTCTCTCTCTCTCTCTCTCTCTCTCTCTCTCTCTCTGTGTGTGTGTGTGTGTGTGTGTGTGTGTGTGTGTGTGTGTGTGTGGTAAATGAAAGCTCAATGCCTGCAGCCTGTCTGTAATCCTGTTGATGGGCCAGCACAAGTCAGAACTTTTAAACACTACCTGTGGTGTCCCACAGGGGTCAGTATTGGGACCCAAACTGTTCATTTTATATATAAACGATATCTGTAAAGTGTCTGACATATTCAAACTTGTTGTCTTTGCGGACGACACAAATATTTTATGTTCGGGGGATGACCTGCAGCAGCTTTTAGAGGTGGCAAAGAAAGAAATGGAAAAATTAAAATGTTGGTTCGACACAAATAAGCTGTCACTCAACTTGAAAAAAACCAACTTCATATTATTTGGAAATCGAAAAATAAACACTGAACCTCGACTGGAAATTGACAATGTACAAATTGAGAGAGTATATGAAAACAAGTTTCTAGGGGTTTTAGTAGACCACAAACTCTGCTGGAAACCTCACATAAAGTATCTGTGTCCAAAGATAGCAAGAAGTATTGGAATACTGGGTAAGACTAGATATATCTTGAATCAGAAAACTCTATATACACTGTACTGTACACTCATTGTACCATATCTGTCATACTGTGTTGAAGTCTGGGGGAATACATATAAAAGCAACTTACAAAAAGATATGCACACTACAAAAAGAGCCATACGGATAGTTCATCACGGTAGATATCTAGATCACACAAATGGTTTGTTTATAAAGAGTCAAACATTGAAATTCATGGACTTAGTCAAATTCAAAACTGCACAAATTATGTTTTTAGCAATAAAAAACATATTACCAAGCAACATTCAAAAAAATTTTATAGGTAGAGAGGGGGGTTATAATTTAAGAGGGACACTGATGTTAAAACAACCTACTTTACGTACGACTCTTAAAAGTATGTGCATTTCAGTTTGTGGGGTATCACTCTGGAATGGTCTGGATGGGAGCATAAAGTTGAGCAATAACATTAAACACTTTAAAGGCAGCTATAAACAAGCAATTATGGACAAGTACAAGAAAGAGGAGCTTGAGCAGTAATGCGACTGCTTAATAAGATAAGATAAGTTAGACCTTTATAAATATATATAATATAAATAAATATAGATAATATAAATGAATATATATAATATAAATATAATATATTTTTGTTATATTTGTTATACTTAATATATAAATAGATTTTTTGTTATTTTTTGTTATATTTGTGATACTTAAATGTACTGATATATTTTTGTTATATTTGTTATACTTTAGAAAGAAACTGTATTTTATTTTCATATAATGTAAAATATTGTAAGGAAGGGGCAGGACTGGATAAGTGTTTTACTTCCTCCTGTCCCTTCTCGAACGCTTTTTTTGGACTGTATGGAAATAGTTTGTTAGACTATTTACCATTTTTAACTTGTTTCTATGTCTTCTATGTTCGAGACAAATAAAGATCAAATCAAATCAAATCCTCTAATACACATGCAAATTCCCCCCATCCCCCACAGGCTGCTACAGGTGAGCAGGGTCATATTAGGTATCTAGCACCAACCAGTGGCCACTGCCTAGATTACACACAAGCAATAATTTCAACAGAAAAGGAAAGTCTCTTGACATTTTATCATATCTATATAAGCCAAAATCAGAGGTTTGCACCCCTGGTACTCTTTTTATTCCTATTTAATTGTGGTTTAATTTCCACTGTGATATGTTTGGAAGAGATTGATCGATAAAGTTTTGAGAAGATATACACTTTATCTATCAAGAATATATAACATTGTCACTGTCATTTCATGAGCAGAGGTAAAACATATTTTATTCCAACTTTATGGGCAACAGTGTACATTAGATAACACATTTACTCAAGGCGAGAAATGGCACATATGCGAAGCGTGGATTTTTGCCAAACACAAATAGTTTGCACATGTTTATACTGTATGACAGAGGATAAAGTATGCAGAGATTCTTTTAAAATTTTTCTGAAGATAATTTAGTGTTGGATTTGGAAGCCTCAATGAGAGCTGCTTACAGTAGTACAAAGCCCATCCCCACCGGTGGCTCGCCTGAGAATTCTCCCATGCATGCGAGTAAGAGTCATTTACTCAGGCCGAGAAATGGCACATATGCGAAGCAGGCCCAGGCTGAAGGGGCTGGCCAGCCAGGAGCAGGGCAGCGCTGGGGGGCAAAGCGTCCGCTTCGCGGCCAAATTTTTAATTTTTTTTATTTTTTAACAAATGTTACCGGGGGGTTAGGGCAAATTCGATTTCGAGAGAGAATAATCTATTATTAAACACCATCATACTCACTCACATGCACACAGAGAGAATAATCTATTATTAAACAGCATCATACTCACTCACATGCGCACAGAGAGAATAATCTATTATTAAACACCCTCATACTCACTCACATGCACACAGAGAGAATAATCTATTATTAAACACCATCATACTCACTCACATGCCCACAGAGAGAATAATCTATTATTAAACACCATCATACTCACTCACATGCACACAGCACAGAGAGAATAATCTATTATTAAACACCATCATACTCACTCACATGCACACAGAGACAATAATCTATTATTAAACACCATCATACTCACTCACATGCACACAGCACAGAGAGAATAATCTATTATTAAACAGCATCATACTCACTCACATGTGCACAGAGAGAATAATCTATTATTAAACAGCATCATACTCACTCACATGCGCACAGAGAGAATAATCTATTATTAAACACCCTCATACTCACTCACATGCGCACAGAGAGAATAATCTATTATTAAACAGCATCATACTCACTCACATGCGCACAGAGAGAATAATCTATTATTAAACACCCTCATACTCACTCACATGCACACAGAGAGAATAATCTATTATTAAACACCCACATACTCCCTCACATGCGCACAGAGAGAATAATCTATTATTAAACACCCACATACTCACTCACATGCACAGAGAGAATAATCTATTATTAAACACCATCATACTCACTCACATGCGCACAGAGAGAATAATCTATTATTAAACACCATCATACTCACTCACATGCACACAGCACAGAGAGAATAATCTATTATTAAACACCATCATACTCACTCACACGCACACAGAGAGAATAATCTATTATTAAACACCATCATACTCACTCACATGCACACAGAGAGAATAATCTATTATTAAACACCATCATACTCACTCACATGCACACAGAGAGAATAATCTATTATTAAACAGCATCATACTCACTCACATGCACACAGAGAGAATAATCTATTATTAAACACCATCATACTCACTCACATGCACACAGCACAGAGAGAATAATCTATTATTAAACACCATCATACTCACTCACGTGCACACAGCACAGAGAGAATAATCTATTATTAAACACCATCATACTCACTATATTAACATAAAAAATATGAAAAAATATTTTAAATGGAAGTAGAAATATTAAACAGATGATTATTATTATGCAATTGGTAATTAATGCCAACCTAGTAATGGTACTGTCCCGCTTGGACTACTGCAACTCGCTCCTGGCTGACCTTCCCGCATCTGCCATCAGACCCCTGCAACTCATCCAGAACGCTGCGGCCCGTCTGGTCTACAACCTTCCTAGACACTCCCATGTCACCCCCCTGCTCACTACCCTCCACTGGCTGCCTGTTATAGCTCGCATCAAATTCAAGACATTGGTCCTAGCATACCAGGCAGTCAAGGGATCAGCCCCAACATACCTCCTCAAGATCTTCAAACCCTACACACCTGCCAGACCTCTCCGTTCTGCTACCTCAGGACGCCTAGCACCTCCCCCCCTCCGCACCTGCGCTTCCCGGTCACGTCTCCTGTCGGTTCTGGCTCCACGATGGTGGAATGACCTTCCTGTGAAGTCAGAACAGCTGAGACCCTGGCCACCTTCAAGCGACGACTGAAGACTCACCTTTTCAGGGTGCACCTCTCCCCGTAGTCTGGTTTTTGTTAACTTAGGGACGTAGCTGCTTAGTATTACACATGTCTACTTGTTTATGTATTGTATTAGGCTTAGGCATTATTTTCTGCACGGATTGCTTTATTGCTACCTTTGAATTGTGCTACAGATTTACCTACAGGGTCCTAGTTTAACTATGTGGTTACTCCTAGCACCTGGAACTGTACTTCCCGCTAGGGTGGCTTTCAGCTAAACTGTTCTTGACTACGGTTAACACTTTGTTGTACGTCGCTTTGGATAAGAGTGTCTGCCAAATGCCTGTAATGTGATGTAATAATGTAATGTATTTAGATATAATGGTAAAGGAGAGGGATTTACTGCATTAGGCCTAACTACAAATAAAAAAGAAAAAGTAAAACTTTACATCACAGTGCTCTGAGGTAATTACTGTGTACATACATATTAAACATCTTAATTACTTATTGTTACACTGTACTTACTACATTACAATTTTTATTAACATTAACCTTCCTAACCCTAACCTTATTCGTAGGTATTAATGCAGTAACGACAGTGTGCAGCAATGAATACAATACGTGTTACACAGGAACAGAGCACTGTAATGTAAAGTGAAACATGAAAGTAATGTAAAGAGAATATTAAAAAATATAGATAGATATATATATTTCTGAATAGTTTCGAACAGAGTCCCTGACAGGCAGCGTACACCACACCAGACCAGCCAAAGCGTGGTGCGTTAGACCACTACGCAATCCGCCAGCCCAGATATGGCTAGTTTTAAGTGTTTTGTTTTCAGCCTAGACCCCACACTGTCCAAACGACCATCTAGCGGTCTTCATAGTGCTTTAAAAGTCACAAAAATAGCTAGCTAGATAGCCAGAAATCCCTTCTCATAACCCATAGCCATATGATCTTCCAAAAACATACGAGAAAGTATTTTAAAATGAGGGCGGAAAACAGACATTCGTTCTACAAAACCAGAAATCATGCACATGGCTCCCTCCTGTGGACAAATTCAAGAACTGCACCGGAGTCCCATTGTAATCATGTACTGTATTTAGGCCTATATGCGCCCTGGTTCGTAAAAATCTTTATGTAGCGATCTCCTTGGTGCTTAAAATGTCACAAACAATAGCTAGCTAGATAGCCAGAAGTCCCATTTCATAAACCATGGCTATATGATCTTCCAAACGGATGCGAAAATATTTTAAAATGAACGCGGAAAACAGACATTTTAGCCAGACATTCGTTCTCCAAAACCAGAAATCATGCACATGGCTGCCTCCTGTGCACAAATTCAAGAACTGCACCGGATTCCCATTGTAATCATGCACTACATTTATATGCGCCCGGTTCGTGTAAAATCTTTATGTAGCGATCTCCTTGGTGCTTAAAATGTCACAAACAATAGCTAGCTAGATAGCCATACGCCCCTTCTCATAAACCATGGCCATATGATCCTCCAAAACAGGCGAGAACGTGTTTAAAAACATCGCTAGAAATAGCTATTTTGACGTGTTTCGTTTTCAGCCTAGACCCCGCAGTGTCCAAACGACCATCTAGCGGTCTTCGTAGCGCTTTCAACGTGACAAAAATAGCTAGCTAGATAGCCAGATGTCCCTTCTCATAAACCATAGCCATATGATCTTCCAAAACATACGAGAAAGTATTTTAAAATGAGGGCGGAAAACATACATTCGTTCCCCAAAACCAGCAATCATGCACATGGCTCCCTCCTGTGGACAAATTCAAGAACTGCACCGGAGTCCCATTGTAATCATGCACTGTATTTAGGCCTATATGCGCCCTGCTTCATGTAAAATCTTTATGTAGCGATCTCCCTGGTGCTTAAAATGTCACGAACAATAGCTAGCTAGACAGCCATACGATCCTCCAAAACAATGTCTCTAATGCTCTCACAGTGAGACACCATCGTGTGAAAAGCATGTTAGATACACTGCACACCCTTCTACACACACACACACTAATCACACTGCACACACACACACACACACACACTCACACTAATCACACTGCACACACTGAACCCCTTCTACAAACACACACACTAATCACACTGCACACACACACACACACACACACACTCACACTAATCACACTGCACACACTGAACCCCTTCTACAAACACACACACTAATCACACTGCGCACACACACACACACACACACACACACACACTCACACACGAATCACACTGCACACACACACACACACACTCACACTAATCACACAATTGGCTGTCTACCCCAGGGATTTTCATGTCAATCCCCCCCTCATATTGTGAGTTCTCTGCCGTAGCCCTGAGACCTGCAGTGACAAAGGTGATGTACCGCCTCCTCCGAGCCGGCACTCGCCATGCACCAGAGCCACTCCTATACGCAGCGAGCTCTTATCGGCTTCCCTCCCCCTCCCTGGGCGGGCAGCCACCACGCCCCCTAGTGGCACTCCCGGCCAGAGCCAACTCTGGCGCGGCCGGTGTAATCGAACCCTGGTCGCAGTGGCCAGCATTGAACGTTGTAACCGCCAGATCACGCTGGGAGGCCCCCGCATACTTTCCGGCAGTGAATACCACTAGTTTGAGTGAAAGTCAGTCAGTGAAACACTAAATGCACCCCCCAACCACATCATAAACTTATTTCCCCCAATTTATACAGTCACTGCATTCTATAAAATTTCACATCCACAAATCGATTAAATTAGCCTTTTAGCTTTCAGGACAGCGCATTCAAACGCTTCAGAGCATCTGATAAAGCCTTCTATAATAACGTTCTTCAATAAACTCACGTTTCCGCCACTTCCGGTAAGTCCAGAACACCACGCTTCATATGAACATAGTGTTTACAGAAACCACTGTGAAACAAAGCCGGTGTCGCTCACGCGTTTCCGCCCGTTAGCCAGCCTTGTAGCATATCGTATGCCAATCAGGTCACACAGGTCCAGGAAGAAGGGTGTGCTTTCTGTATTCTGGGCAACGATAGGTTCAATTGCATGTCAATTCAGGTAGTTAAGCCAATCACAGAGTTGTGACCCTTTGAGATGGTGCTCCATTTTCCCCAGCAGACACGGTCAGGTCAAGAAAACCGGTCTGGCCAGATTTCATTTGGCATTTTGTACATTTACAGCATTTAGCAGACGCTCTTATCCAGAGCGACTTACAAGATGTGCATAAGTACATGCTAGGAACAATCATAGTTTGCGCAAGAGATCAGTGCAGTAATACAGCGATAGACATCTTTGCAGGCAGCTGCATACCATACTGGGGGACCGTACTGATCCAGGAAACTATAGGCCTATTAGTTTAACTTGCATCATATGCAAAATATTAGAATCTATTATTAAAGATAAACTAGAAGTATTTCTAGAAAATTACAACATCCTAAGGGATAGCCAGCATGGTTTTTGCAAGGGTAGGTCATGTCAGACAAATCTGCTGACATTTTTTGAGGAAGCAACCAAGTGTCTGGATGAGAGAAAGGCGTATGATATTATATACTTAGATTTCCAAAAAGCATTTGATAAGGTGCCACATGACAAACTCATTATCAAAATGAGAGCAGTAGGAATTACAGGAGGCATTTTAGAGTGGGTTCGGAACTGGTTACTGGATAGAACACAAAGGGTAGTAATAGGCGGGGATCTTATCCGAGGAGGGTATAGTGGGAAGTGGAGTTCCGCAGGGATCGGTGCTGGGACCACTGCTCTTTATCATCTACATAAATGACATTGATATGGACATTGAAAGTACATTAGTTAAATTTGCAGATGATACAAAACTGGGAGGCTGAGCAAATAGTCAGGAATCTACTAAAGTAATCCAAGACGATCTGAATAGAATCCAGAAATGGGCAGAAACCTGGCAAATGAAATTTAATATAACTAAATGTTATACTAAAAGTTCTACATGTGGGGAATAAAAACATAGGACAGGATTATTTTATGGGAGGTAGAAAACTAGAATGTGCACACGTAGAAAAAGACCTAGGAGTCCTAGTTGATCAAAGCTTGTCAGGGACTGGTCAATGTGCGGTAGCAGTTAAAAAAGCCAACAGGATGCTGGGATACATAGCCAAGAGTATAGAGTACAAATCGAAGGAGATCATACGCACCCTATACAATGCCCTTGTTAGGCCACACTTGGAATATTGTGCAGTTCTGGGGACCGCATTACAAAAAGATATAGATGCGCTGGAAAAGGTCCAAAGACGGACGCAACCAGACTGATTCCAGGCATAAAAGACAAGTGTTATGAGGAAAGGCTAGAGATGCTTGGACTATTCAAGCTTAGTAAAAGGAGACTTAGGGAGATTTGATTGAGGCTTTTAAATTTATTAAAGGAATTAACAAAGTGAATTTTAGGAAATTATTCAAGTTGAGTTCGGTTAGCAGAACGAGGGGGCATAAATGGAAACTGACAAAGGGTAAATTTCACACGGACACTAGGAAATATTTTTTCACACAGAGAGTGATCAATGCGTGGAATAGCTTGCCTGGACATGTAGTAGAGGCTGAGACACTAGGGGTATTCAAGGCTAGGCTCGATCCAGTGTTAGACACTCTAGCCTTTGGATAAACTAAGCATGTGAGCAGATTAGTGGTAGGAACGGACGAGCAGTGTTGGGCTGAATGGCCTGTTCTCGTCTCCCCCTTATGTTATGTTATGTTATGTTATACCTGTAACACTGGGAAGGAAAAGGTCAGTAAAAAACATTTGAAAATGAGGAGTAAGCAGGGATACATATACAAGAAGTGTTGAGCATGTAGGCAGTGGTGATGACAATAGGCTCAATGTACAGAATTCAGTGGCAGTGGAGTCCATGCCTGATATAGAACGAGCAGCGTGGCTGAACTCAGAACAGTATAAACCAGTGTTAGGTTCATGAAATTCAGAAGACCTTCAAAGTGAATAGAGAACACTTGCACCAAATGAGAAAACAGAACATACAACCAATTTTCAACAGAGTTTATTCAACCAAATGCATTCGGGGTTCACCGCCTCCCTGCCAGGCAATGAACAAATCATTTCCGGAGAGAACACTTCTTATACACAATAATTTAGACAAATGCTTTAGCCTCGCCCACACAGCCGTCACAAGACTGTATTTTTCCATCTCTGGGAGAACTTCGTATCTTTTGGCAAGGCACACTGCTCTGACCTCGACTGTGGCGGTTTAGCTAGCTCTCTGCAAAAACAGTCCTAAGGAACACACAGCTTGCTGCCTATCTCTTTTGGCACAGCGCCACACCTTGTGCCAGCGTGAGAAGAGGTTCAAAAACTATTTTGAACAGAAACAGAATTTCTCTATCACCAGCCGTACAGACGCTCTTTTTAGTTTAGTTTAGTTTAGTTTATTCGACATATCAATTTAAAATACATGTCAGTGCAAGTCATGCATCAAAACAATGTCCAGGATAGCACAAAAAGTTGTGGACTTATTTCCTTTGTGGTCCTTGGTCTTAACATGTTCATACGTAAGACACTTAAAACAGGTAAAAACAGGTAAAGACACATAACACATGAATACATAAATATCTAAAACTACATAATGCATAATTTACACATCCTAACAATCCCTCCCTTCCCTACCTGTCTATTCTTGGACTTTGGCTAGTAGCCATTTCCTAACATTCACCTTAAAACTGTGTGGGTTCGTGCTCTGTTTGATGGTCAACGGCAGTTCATTCCACTCCTGTGCTCCTGTGTAGGCAAATGAGCATTGCCCCATTTTGGTTCTACACCTCAGGGGTTGCTGGTTGGCTAAGCTGGACCTAGTCCTGTGGTTGTGTGATTCCCTAACGCTGGAAAAATGGCTGCTTAGGTACACTGGGGCCCTGTTGTTAATGACCTTGTGTACCATGTTGAGCCTCAGCTGAGTCATTCTAGCCTCAACTGGTAGCCAGTTGAGCTCTAGGAAGTGCCTCCTTCCAACATGGTCTCGAGGGCCTAGCCCCATCACAACCCTAACTAGCTTAATTTGAGACACCTGCAGTTTCCTTTAAGAAACGGGAGGATTAATGGAGAACACACAGGAGGCATGACAGGCCTTATAGAATTATATGCTTTAATATATCAGCGCCAAATTTGCTGCACATGTGATAGATTGTAGGATCTGACGCTGAGAGGAGGATCTGACGCTGAGACGCTACTTCCTGTTTCCTGTTTCCGGATTGTTGGATTTGTTTGCTGTGGGCTGTGGGCTGTTTGCTCTGTATTGTGTATCTTGCATTTTACTCTTGCGAAAATTAACGTAGCTATATAACGTTAACCGGTATCAACGTTATATAAATATATCACCGCATTAGTTACGAGTTACTGCTTCTAAGGTGTAATCCTTTGTTGCATTTAAGGACAGGGACGGGCTTTTTTTTCTCCTTGTTAGTTTAAATTGGCACAAAAGCTAACAAGGTTTTTGTTTCACCCTCCCAGAAGCAACCTCGAATTAAAAGTAAGTTCGTCGGTTTAACCGATTGGAAAAATTGAATTATTGCGGTAGTCTAGTATAGTTATTTATAAACTAACGTTGTTTATAAACGTAAATTGTACGTCGGAAGGTGTGGATTGTTGATTTTGTATTTGTAGCTAGTATATTACAAAAGTTTGATTGCTAAATAGTTGGGCTTAGGTTGTAAACTAACGTTAAAATATAGTATCAGTAGCTGGGTAAGTGATATAAATAAGAGGCCCTCTAGCTACAGTTAGCCTACTACTAACGTTAGGGTCTACTGCCTTCTATCCGGAGCCACCTAGCGTGTTTTTTAAGAGTGGTATTGCTGACTCCATCTAGACAGTAAAAAAAAATCTATACTTAGGGAGAGATAGGAGTCAGCTAGGGGTCTAAAATGTGGCCCAAACTTTGTGAGGTGTGCAGGATGATCGCCCTGTTGGAGCGATTTTCTTGGGCTGTTCACCTGCCTCCGCTGCAAGCTCATTGAGCATCTCGAAGACAAGATTCTTGTTCTCGAGGGCCAATTACCGTATCGGCCGTATCGGCCGTACAGAGTCCACAATTGTCAGGGTTCTTAGAACCACCAGGAACGTCCGTTAGGAGAAGGTGTGCACGCCTAGGCTGGGAGGAGGGAAGAACTTAGAGCAGGCAGGAAGTGACAGGTGGGTCACAGTCAGAAATAAAAGTAGGAAAGGGCTTGCACACCACAAAGGGGCGGCATCTCCAGAGGTTGAGGTGTCCAACAGATTCCAGCCCTTGCAGGAATCTGTGGCCCGTGATCCTGAGAGACGGGGATGCATGTGCCACAGGACACCCTGATGGCCACATCTCCCAGGGAAAGGGAGTTGTTAGTAGTGGGGGATTCCATAATTAGGGAGTGGACAGCATAGTCTGTTCCCAGGCCAAGGAGACTCGCACGGTGTGTTGCCTGCCTGGTGCCCAGGTTGGAGATCTCCTTGAGCGTGTGGACAAGCTCCTGGCCAAAGCAGAAGGGGATCCAGTGGTCATGGTCCACGTAGGGACCAATGACATGGGAAAGGGCAGGTTGGAGGTCCTGCAAGATAAATTTGAGGATCTAGCAGCAAAGATTAGGAGCAAAACCTCCACGGTAGTCTTCTCGGGAATTCTACCAGTACCATGTGCAAGCAGAGGGAAGCTGAAGTTTATCTATAGGTTTAACACGTGGCTACAATCCTTCTGTAGGAAAGAGGGGTATAGATTTATTGAGCACTGGGACTTCTTCTGGAACAGGGGTGACCTATACAAGCCCGATGGGTTACACCTGAACCGGATGGGTACCTATGCTCTGGGGCAGCGTATGCTTAGGGTAGCGCAGGATTATTTAAACTAGGGATTCGGGTGGGCAGGGAGGATAGTGAGCAAAATGAGTAGGGTGGTGCAGACTGCCCAGATGGAGTCTGTCAAGACTACATATAACAGGGAAAGCATGAATAAAGTCTTGAGTAAACAACATTTTAGCAAGTGTGGCTTGGGATGGAAGGGAGTGAGGGAGCGGGAGAGGAATAGTAGAAACAGTAGCAACGTACGGGTGAGCAAGGCTTTGAAGCTCATGTGTTTAAATGCGAGAAGTGTAAAAATAATTTTTTGGAACTGGAGACTGTCATGTTAAATGGGGTTATGACATTGTTGGGATTACAGAGACATGGCTTGGCGCAGCGGATGGGGAGGAATATAATGTAGAGGGGTACAAATTGTTTAGGAAGGATAGAACTAATAAAAGAGGAGGGGGAGTGGCCCTTTATGTGAAAGACTATCTTAATGTGCAGGAAATTCCAGGTATAAACCCATTAGTTTCTTGTGAGGACATCTGGATTAGATTATTGGGAGATCGTGAGAAGGGCCTGAATATAGGAGTATGTTATAGACCTCCAGCTTCAGATAGTAACATAAATAGTACGCTCTTTGATAACATAAAACAAATCTGTGCTGAAGGAGAGACGATAATAATGGGCTTACTTCAATTACCCCTCTATCAATTGGGAGATAGTGACAGGTCAGGGCAAATGTGAAGAGGAGTTTATAGATCTGGTCAATGACTGCTTTTTGGTACAGTCTGTTACTCAGCCTACAAGAGGAAAATCAATACTGGATCTGGTTTTGTGTAACAATCCTGATAGAATTTGCAGCACAGAGGTAGGAGAACCAATAGGAGCAAGTGACCACAGTGCAGTTATTTTTGATATTTTTTGGCAAGTTAAGACAGCCTCCTCTAACTCTCGAATTTTTAATTTTAGACGAGCTGACTTTAATAAAATGAGAGAGAATTTAAGTAATATAGATTGGGTTAAACTTCTAGATTGCAGAACTGTGAATGAAAAATGGACTACATTTAAAAGGTTATTGTAGATGTACAGTGTATTCATCCCCAAAGTAAGGAAAAATAGGATGAAAAAACAGTCTCCACAGTGGATGACTAAATCTTTACGGGTGATTTGGAGGCAAAAGAAACGACTGTATAGAGTATATAAAAAGGATAACTCAGAGAGAAACAAGTTAGATTATTGTAATATGCGGGCTAAGGCTAAAAAGGAAATAAGATCAGCTAAAAGGCGGTTTGAAATTAAAATTTCCCAAGATGCAAAAAGTAACCCTAAGAAGTTTTTTCAATACTGTAGTAGAAAAAGGAAAGTTAAAGATGAGGTTAAGTGCATTAAGAATAAGGAAGGAACTTTGCTTTATAATAATAAGGACATTGCAAACACACTAAACAGTTACTTTGTGGAGAGCTTTACTAGAGAAGAGGTTATAAATATGCCTAAATGTATAGACAAGGTAGGGAATGTTTTGGAGGACTTTGAGATAAGGGATGTAGAAGTACTACAAAAACTGCAAAAACGTAAGACAAATAAGGCAGCAGGCCCGGATGGCATATATCCCAGAGTACTCAAAGAACTTGGGGAAATTATATATAAACCATTGACAGATATTTTCAGTCAATCCATAATCACTGGAGAAATACCAGATGACTGGAAACAGGGTAGTATAATTCCAATATATAAGAAGGGGGACCGTACTGACCCAGGGAACTATAGGCCTGTCAGTTTAACTTGCATCGCATGTAAAATGCTGGAATGTATTATTAGGGATAAGTTGGAATCATTCTTGAAAAATAATAGTATTTTAAGGGAGAGCCAGCATGGATTTCTCAAGGGGAGGTCATGCCTAACAAACCTCCTGGACTTTTCGAAGAGGCTACAAAGTGTGTTGACCTGAACCAGGCTTATGATGTTATATATTTGGACTTTCAGAAAGCATTTGACAAGGTACCACATGAGAGGCTCATTGCTAAAATGAAATCAGTAGGAATTGTAGGAGTAGTTTCACAGTGGGTTAAAAATTGGCTGCAAGGGCGAATACAAAGAGTAACAGTAGGTGGGGCCGAATCTGACCTCGGTGCTGTGGGCAGTGGTGTCCCGCAGGGATCGGTGCTGGGACCTCTGCTCTTCCTTATTTACATAAATGATCTAGATATGGACATTAGTAGCAAAATAGTTAAATTTGCAGATGATACTAAACTTGTGGGTTTGGCAAACAGTTTGGAATCGACTAAAGTAATCCAAGATGATTTAAACAAAATCCAAAAATGGGCAGATACATGGCAGATGACGTTCAATATTGCTAAATGTAAAGTTATGCATGTGGGAAATAAAAACATTAGACAGGAGTATTTTATGGGAGGAGAAAAGTTAGTAGGTGTTCAATTTGAAAAGGATTTAGGAGTTGTAGTGGATCAAAGCCTATCTGCATCAAAGCAGTGTGCTACAGCAGTGGAAAAAGCCAACAGGATGCTGGGATACATAGCAAAAAGTATTGAGTACAAATCAAAGGAGGTTATATTAATGTTATATAACGCCTTTGTCAGACCGCACTTAGAATACTGTGTGCAGTTCTGGGCACCGCACTACAAGAAAGATATTGAAGCTCTTGAAAAAGTCCAAAGAAGGGCAACTAAACTGATACCTGGTATGAAAGGTAAAAGTTATGATGATAGACTTAAGGCACTCAATCTATTTAAACTTAGCAAACGCAGACTTAGGGGGATTTGATTGACGTTTTAAAATTCCTAAAAGGGATTAACAAAGTACAATACCAAAGATTTTTTAAGATAAGTGGGGTCAGCAGAACAAGAGGCCACAGGTGGAAATTAGTTAAAGGCAAATTCCGCACAGATATTAGGAAGTTTTTCTTTACACAGAGAGTTGTCAATGCCTGGAACAGCTTGCCAGGTCAGGTAGTAGAGGCAGAAACCCTCGGGCTATTCAGGCCAGGCTAGATGTAGTACTAGATGTTCTTTAGATTAGGACATGATGAGCCAAGATGGGCCGAACGGCCCCTTCTCATCATTATGTATTCTTATGTTCTTATTTGTAGCTAAATAGTTCAATTTGCAGATGATACTAAACTTGGTGGTTTGGCAAACAGTTTGGAATCGACTAAAGTAATCCAAGATGATTTAAACAAAATCCAAGAATGGGCATAAACGTGGCAGATGACATTCAATATTGCTAAATGTAAAGTTATGCATGTGGGAAATAAAAACATTAGACAGGAGTATTTTATGGGAGGAGAAAAATGAGTAGGTGTTAAATTTCAAAAAGGCTTAGGAATTGTAGTTTATCTGCATCAAAGCAGTGTGCTACAGCAGTGAAAAAGGCCAACAGGATAATGGGATACATAGCAAAAACTATTGAGTATAAATCAAAGCATGTTATATTAATGTTATACAACATTTGTCAGACCTCACTTAGAGTACTGTGTGTAGTTCCGGGCACCACACTACAAGAAAGATATAGAAGCTCTTGAAAAAGTGCTTTTAGAAAAACTAAATTGGTACGAAAGTAAAAGTTATGAGGATAGACTTAAGGCGCTCAATCTATTTAAGTTTAGCAAATGGAGGGGGATTTAATTGAGTTTTTCTATTCCTAAAAGGGATTAACAAAGTGAACTACTAAAGATTTGTAAAGATAAGTTCAGTTAGCAGAACAAGAGGCCACAGGTGGAAATTAGTTATAGGCAATTTTGGCATTGATATTTAGTTTTAGATATTACGTTTTTCTTTATACAGAGTTGTCAATGCCTGGAACAGCTTAGTAGAGGCAGAAACACTTGGGCTATTCAAGTCCAAGCAGTACTAGATACTCTTTAGAATAGGACATGACGAGCCTAGATGGGCTGAACGGCCCATTCTCCTCATTATGTATTCTTACGTTCTTATGTTCTAAAAGGAAGCATACCACAAGCTTATGAGCAGGTCTACCACTCTCTTAATATTGAAAATTAG
>JAINUG010000439.1:295000-322500 GCA_029706075.1 Aldrovandia affinis | reverse complement strand
TGGCTCACTCCCCTCCTCTCTCCTTCTTCTTGCAGAGTCCCCTGCAGCCCAAAGGCCGGGGGCGATTTCTCTGCGGCTCCGTCCGTCCCCCCCCCCCAGGACTACATCGCATACTTCTGTGTCCATTCCCGAGATATTCTGTTATACCTGCAAGAGAGAGGAGGGACACAGAGCAGATCACACGTCATTAGTGCTGGTGAGTGAAACCAGTAGAGCTGAACCAGGCTGGCTCATTATAGCCCTTCCCCACTGTAGGGCTGACCCAGGCTGGCTCATTATAGCCCTTTCCCACTGTAGAGCTGAACCAGGCTGGCTCATTATAGCCCTTTCCCACTGTAGAGCTGAACCAGGCTGGCTCATTAGAGCCCATTCCCACTGTAGAGCTGAACCAGGCCCTAAAAACCTACTGAGCCACACAGGACCATGCTCTACCTACTGAGACACACAAAACCACGCTCTACCTACTGAGCCACACAGAACCACGCTCTACCTACTGAGACACACAGAACCATGCTCTACCTACTGAGCCACACAGAACCATGCTCTACCTACTGAGCCACACAGAACCACGCTCTACCTACTGAGACACACAGAACCATGCTCTACCTACTGAGACACACAGGGCAACGCTCTACCTACTGAGCCACACAGAACCACACTCTACCTACTGAGACACACAGAACCACGCTCTACCAGAGCCACACAGAACCACACTCTACTTACTGAGACACACAGAACCACACTCTACCTACTGAGCCACACAGAACCACACTCTACCTACTGAGACACACAGAACCATGCTCTACCTACTGAGACACACAGAACCACGCTCTACCTACTGAGACACAGAACCACGCTCTACCTACTGAGCCACACAGAACCACGCTCTACCTACTGAGACACACAGAACCATGCTCTACCTACTGAGACACACAGGACCACGCTCTACCAGAGCCACACAGAACCACACTCTACATACTGAGACACACAGAACCACACTCTACCTACTGAGCCACACAGAACCACGCTCTACCTACTGAGACACACAGAACCATGCTCTACCTACTGAGACACACAGAACCACACTCTACCTACTGAGACACAGAACCACGCTCTACCTACTGAGCCACACAGAACCACGCTCTACCTACTGAGCCACACAGAACCACGCTCTACCTACTGAGCCACACAGAACCACGCTCTACCTACTGAGACACACAGGACCACGCTCTACCTACTGAGACACACAGAACCACACTCTACCTACTGAGCCACACAGAACCACGCTGTACCTACTGAGACACACAGGACCACGCTCTACCTGAGACACACAGAACCACGCTCTACCTACTGAGACACACAGGACCACACTCTACATACTGAGACACACAGAACCATGCTCTACCTACTGAGACACACAGAACCACGCTCTACCTACTGAGCCACACAGAACCACGCTCTACCTACTGAGACACACAGGACCACGCTCTACCAGAGCCACACTCTACCTACTGAGACACACAGAACCACACTCTACCTACTGAGCCACACAGAACCACGCTCTGACTACTGAGACACACAGAACCATGCTCTACCTACTGAGACACACAGAACCACGCTCTACCTACTGAGACACAGAACCACGCTCTACCTACTGAGCCACACAGAACCACGCTCTACCTACTGAGCCACACAGAACCACGCTCTACCTACTGAGCCACACAGAACCACGCTCTACCTACTGAGACACACAGGACCACGCTCTACCTACTGAGACACACAGAACCACACTCTACCTACTGAGCCACACAGAACCACGCTCTACCTACTGAGACACACAGGACCACGCTCTACCTGAGACACACAGAACCACGCTCTACCTACTGAGACACACAGGACCATACTCTACATACTGAGACACACAGAACCACGCTCTACCTACTGAGACACACAGGACCACGCTCTACCTGAGACACACAGAACCACACTCTACCTACTGAGCCACACAGAACCATGCTCTACCTACTGAGACACACAGAACCATGCTCTACCTACTGAGACACACAGAACTATGCTCTACCTATTGAGACACACAGAACCACACTCTACATACTGAGACACACAGAACCACGCTCTACCTACTGAGCCACACAGAACCACACTCTACCTACTGAGACACACAGAACCACGCTCTACCTACTGAGACACACAGAACCACGCTCTACCTACTGAGACACACAGGACCACGCTCTACCTGAGACACAAAGAACCACGCTCTACCTACTGAGCCACACAGAACTACGCTCTACCTACTGAGCCACATAGAACCACGCTCTACCTGAGACACACAGGACCATGCTCTACCTACTGAGACACACAAAACCACGCTCTACATACTGAGCCACACAGAACCACGCTCTACCTAATGAGACACACAGAACCACGCTTTACCTACTGAGCCACACAGAACCACGCTCTACCTACTGAGCCACACAGAACCATGCTCTACCTACTGAGCCACACAGAACCACGCTCTACCTACTGAGACACACAGAACCACGCTCTACCTACTGAGCCACACAGAACCACGCTCTACCTATTGAGCCACACAAGAACCATGCTCTACCTACTGAGACACACAGAACCACACTCTACCTACTGAGCCACACAGAACCATGCTCTACCTACTGAGACACACAGGACCACGCTCTACCTGAGACACACAGAACCATGCTCTACCTACTGAGCCACACAGAACTACGCTCTACCTACTGAGCCACATAGAACCATGCTCTACCTACTGAGACACACAGAACCATGCTCTACCTACTGAGCCACATAGAACCATGCTCTACCTACTGAGACACACAGAACCATGCTCTACCTACTGAGCCACACAGAACTACGCCTGCCTACTGAGCCACACAGAACCACGCTCTACCTACTGAGCCACACAGAACCATGCTCTACCTACTGAGCCACACAGAACCATGCTCCAATAATGGAAACTCCATTAGTAAGGCATTCCATTATTGTATCCCATTACTCCGTTTCATATGCATGTTCTCATTCTCAGAGTAATAAAAAATGCACTTTTCTTAAATGTATGACACTTTTGAGCGTGATAAGTTCCAGCTCTATGGCAGCAGAGGGTCAGGGTCGGGGTCAGGGGTTAGGGGTTAGGGGTAGGGGAGGGGGGGACTCACTTTTCCCTGTCTGTCTTGTAGATGCGGGCGATCTCCGGCACTAAGGGGTCATCTGGGTTTGGGTCACATAGCAGGGAGCAGATGGACAGCAGAACTGGGAGAGGAATAGAGACAGCGAGAGAGAGAGAGAGAGACATTAACACTGCCCTGAGAGAGAGAGAGAGAGAGAGAGAGAGAGAGAGAGAGAGAGAGACATTAACACTGCCCTGAGAGAGAGACATTAACACTGCACTGAGAGAGAGAGAGAGAGAGAGAGAGAGAGAGAGAGAGAGAGAGAGAGAGAGAGAGAGAGAGAGAGAGAGAGAGAGAGACATTAACACTGCCCTGAGAGAGAAAGAGAGACATTAACACTGCACTGAGAGCGAGAGAGAGACATTAACACTGCACTGAGAGAGAGAGAGACATTAACACTGCACTGAGAGAGAGAGACATTAACACTGCACTGAGAGAGAAAGAGAGAGAGATACATTAACACTGCACTGAGAGAGAGAGAGAGAGAGAGAGAGAGAGAGAGAGAGAGACATTAACACTACACTGAGAGAGAAAGAGACATTAACACTGCACTGAGAGAGAAAGAGAGAGAGAGAGACATTAACACTGCACTGAGAGAGAGAGAGAGAGAGAGAGAGAGAGAGAGAGAGAGAGAGACATTAACACTGCCCTGAGAGAGAAAGAGACATTAACACTGCACTGAGAGAGAAAAGAGAGAGAGAGAGACATTAACACTGCACTGAGAGAGAGAGAGAGAGAGAGAGAGAGAGAGAGAGAGAGATTAACACTGCCCTGAGAGAGAAAGAGAGAGAGAGAGAGACATTAACACTGCACTGAGAGAGAGAGAGAGAGAGAGAGAGAGACATTAACACTGCACTGAGAGAGAGAGAGAGAGAGACATTAACACTGCACTGAGAGAGAGAGAGAGAGACATTAACACTGCCCTGAGAGAGACACATTAACACTGCCCTGAGAGAAAGAGAGATTCCCAGGTGGAGCACTGCTGTTGTACCCTTGAGCTAAATGTACTTAATCTGAATTGCTTCAGTAAAATATCCAGCTGTATAAATGTAAAGAAATGTGAATTGTGTAAGTCACTCTGGATAAGAGCGTCTGCTAAATGCCTGTGGTGTGGTATGATGTGGTGTGGTGTGTGTGTGGTGTGGTGTGTGTGTGGTGTGGTGTGGTGTGTGTGTTTGGAATTGAACTCCAAACTGCCCCCTCTTCTCCTGCGGACTGAACAAAAACGAAGAAAATAGGTGCTAGTGTTAATTCCGTTTGTGAAATTAGAAATTATTTTACAACTTGAGTAGACTACGGGTCTCATCCTCCCTCGTTACTTAACGCACGTAAAATCTTACGAGGCTTGCGCACATTGAACACCAGACAGCTCATAATCCATACACGTATTCTTATTATGACACACGTATTGTTTTATGATACGTGTATTAAACGAATACACGCATTGCTATGTTGCACGTATGTTTTATGATACGTGTATCGATACACGTTTTTTTATGACGCAATCACACACATGTTCTGTTCAGAAAAGGGCGTTCCCCAAACTGTTGCAACAAAGTTGGAAGCACACAATCGTCTAGAAGGTTATTGTATGCTGTAGCGTTAAGCGAATATATTTGCGCCGGAAATAAATGTGCTTTATACACTGCCTGGCCCCAAAAAAAGTCACCACCTGGATTTAACTAAGTAAATAGGTAAGACCCTTCCAATGGATAATTACTGCAGTGATTAATATGTTTTAGCTGGCAACAAGTTATTTAACCCTAACTGATGCAGTGAGTAGCTTCTCATTTCTTAAACAACCATGTCGGAAGACATATCCTGTGGTCGTGGAAAAGATGTTAATCTGTTTCAGAAGGGTCAAATTATTGGCCTGCATCAAGCAAAGAAAACAACTAAGGAGATTGCTGAAACTACTCAAATTGGGTTAAGAACTGTCCAACGCATTATTAAAACCTGGAAGGATAGTGGTGAACCATCATCTTCGAGGAAGAAATGTGGTCGGAAAAATGAATGATCGTGATCGGCGATCACTTAAGCGTTTGGTGAAATTATATCGTAAAAAATCTACAGTAGAACTCACGGCTATGTTTAATAGTGAAAGTAAGAGCATTTCCACACGCACAATGCGAAGGGAACTCAAGGGATTGGGACTAAACAGCTGTGTAGCCTTAAGAAAACCACTTGTCAGTGAGGCTAATCGGAAAAAAAGGCTTCAATTTGCTAGGGAGCATAAAGATTGGGCTCTGGAGCAATGGAAGAAGGTCATGTGGTCTGATGAGTCCAGATTTACCCTGTTCCAGAGCGATGGGCGCATCAGGGTAAGAAGAGAGGTGGATAAAGTGATGCACCCATCATGCCTAGTGCCTACCGTACAAGCCTGTGGGGGCAGTGTTATGATCTGGGGTTGCTGCAGTTGGTCAGGTCTAGGTTCAGCAACGTTATGTGCCCAAAGAATGAGGTCAGCTGACTACCTGAATATACTGAATGACCAGGTTTTTCCCATCAATGGATTTTTTTCTTCCCTGATGGCACGGGCATATTCCAAGATGAAGAACTGTGTGTGTGTGTGTGTGTGTGTGTGTGTGTGTGTGTGTGTGTGTGTGTGTGTGTGTAAAGGTGTATGAGACCGGCAGTGACAAAGGTGATGTACCGCCTCCTCCGAGCCGGCACTCGCCAAGCCGTCGACCGTAACTCCGGTACTATAGAGCCACTTCTATACGCAGCAAGCTCATATCGGCTTCCCTCCCCCCTCCCTGCGGCAGACAGCCAATTGCCGCCCCTAGTGGCACTCCCGGCCAGAGCTGACTCTGGCGCGGCCGGTGGAATGGAACCCCGGTCGCCGTGGCCAGCATCGAACGATGTGACCGCTAGACCACTCGGCAGGCCTCAAATTATTATTATAATAATACAAAATAAAACATATATGATATGAAGGGAGGGGCGGCACGGTGGTGCAGTGGATAGCACTGTCGCCTCACAGCAACAAGGTCCCGGGTTCGAATCCCGGCCGGGGACCTTTCTGTGTGGAGTTTGCATGTTCTCCCCGTGTCCGCGTGGGTTTCCTCCGGGTACTCCGGTTTCCTCCCACAGTCCAAAGACATGCACGTTAGGCTAATTGGAGAGTCTAAATTGCCCGTAGGTATGAGTGTGTGAGTGAATGGTGTATGTAGTGCCCTGCGATGGATTGGCGACCTGCCCAGGGTGTATTCCTGCCTCTCGCCCCAATGCATGCTGGGATAGGCTCCAGCCCCCCCGCAACCCTGACCAGGAATAAGCGGCTGAAGGTGAGATGAGAGATGAGATAAGAAGGAAAGCAGTACTAAAATACCTTTGGAGATGGTGAGTGCGGGCGACCACTGTGAGCGCAGGATGTCAAGGCAAATGCTGCCGTTGCTGTTGATGTTTGGGTGGTAGATCCTGGTGGTGAACGCGACCTTACCACACAGAGGGGGGAACACAAACATAGAGAGGAGTAACGTGGAGACCATTATCTGAGAGAGCAGCACACGCGCACACACACACACACACACACACACACACACACACACACACACACACACACACACACACACACACACACAGCCACAGCCACAGACACTCACACACAACACATCCACAGACTCACACACACACACATCCACACACACACACACACACAGACACACAGACAGACAGACACACACATACATACTCACAGACACACACACACACACATCCACACACACACACACACACACACACACACACACACACACACACACACACACACACACACACACACACACACAGCCACAGACAGCCACAGACAGATACGCACACACAGACATTTTTTACAAATTTAAGCATTTAGCAGATGCTCTTATTCAGAGCGACTTCCAAGATGTGCATAAATACATGATAAGAACAATCATAGTTCACACAGGAGATCAGTGCAGTAATACAGCAAAAGACATCATTGTTGGCAGCTGCATACCATACCTGTGACACTGGGAAGGAAAAGGTTAGTAAATGGGGTTTTTTTTAGGAGTAAGCAGGGATACATATACAAAAAGTATTGAACAAGTAGGCAGTGGTGATGACAATTGGCTAGATGTACAGAATACAGTGGAAGTGGAGTCTGAACAGGTGTGTTTTGAGTCTCTTGCGGAAGATTCCGCGGTCCTGACCGATTGCAGAAGATCGTTCTACCAGCGAGGGGTCAGGACAGAGAAGAGGCGAGACCGCAGGAGCGGCTGCCGGGCACCCGGAGGGATGGGGCAGTCAGTTTGCCAGAGGAGGCAGAGCGGAGGAAGACACACTCACACTCACAGGAAAACAGGGGAATGGATCTCAGGGAAGTCGCATTCTTTAAGGAATTTGTTTCAGATTTTCTCCCATTTTAGTAGCCAATTACACCCTCTCTTTTTCATGTCAATCCCCCCCCCTCGTATTGTGAGTTCGCTGCCGTAGCCCTGAGACCGGCAGTGACAAAGGCGATGTACCGCCTCCTCCGAGCCGGCACTCGCCAAGCCGTCGACTGTAACTCCGGTACTACAGAGCCACTCCTATAGGCAGTGAGCCCATATCGGCTTTCCCTCCCCCCCTCCCAGGGGCGGACAGCCAATCGCCGCCCCCTAGTGGCGCTCCCGGGCAGAGCCGACTCTGGCGCGGCCGGTGGAAGCGAGGCTTGTGAAGGGGTAATGCTGAAGCACGATGCTCACGGCCCGGACTCACCTTGGGGGGCTTGAAGGGGTAGTCTGTGGGGAAGTGGATGGTCAGGAAGAACACACCGCCCTGGTATGGACTGTCATTCTGTCAAAAGAAAACACACACACCGCCCTGAGGTTACCATGACACCGCCCTGAGGTTACCATGGCACCGCCCTGAGGTTCCCATGGCACCGCCCTGAGGTTACCATGGCACCGCCCTGAGGTTACTTTGGCATCACAGTGACGTTATGACATCAGCACACACATGTGAAAGTGGAGACAGGGTTAGGGGTATATACTTACAGGGTTAGGGGTTAGGGGGTATATACTTACAGGGTTAGGGGTATATACTTACAGGGTTAGGGGTATATACTTACAGGGTTAGGGGTATATACTTACAGGGTTAGGGGTATATACTTACAGGGTTAGGGGGTATATACTTACAGGGTTAGGGGTATATACTTACAGGGTTAGGGGTATATACTTACAGGGTTAGGGGGTATATACTTACAGGGTTAGGGGTATATACTTACAGGGTTAGGGGTATACACTTACAGGGTTAGGGGTATATACTTACAGGGTTAGGGGTATATACTTACAGGGTTAGGGGTATATACTTACAGGGTTAGGGGGTATATACTTACAGGGTTAGGGGTATATACTTACAGGGTTAGGGGTATATACTTACAGGGTTAGGGGTATATACTTACAGGGTTAGGGGTATATACTTACAGGGTTAGGGGTATATACTTACAGGGTTAGGGGGTATATACTTACAGGGTTAGGGGTATATACTTACAGGGTTAGGGGTATATACTTACAGGGTTAGGGGGTATACACTTACAGGGTTAGGGGGTATATACTTACAGGGTTAGGGGGTATATACTTACAGGTCCCATTATTGTGGCTTGCCAGTGAAACACTGAAAAGGAGAGAGGGAGAGAAAGAGGGAGAGAGAGGGAGAGGGAGAGGGGAGAAAGAGAGGGAGAGGGGGGAGAGAGGGAGAGAGATGGGGAGAGAGAGAGAGAGAGAGAGAGAGAGAGAGGGAGAGGGAGAGGGAGAGGGGGAGAAGGGGGAGAGAGAGGGAGAGAGAGGGGGAGAGAGAGAGAGAGAGAGAGAGGGAGAGGGAGAGGGAGAGGGGGAGAGAGAGAGATAATCAAACAGAGTTCAAGGCCACCAGGAGCAGACACATGGATGTGCTCAGTTCCCAAACGAAACCAAACATTCAGCACTACTGACCCCAACCCAACCCCAACCCCAACCCCAAACCAATTCACCCCCAAGCAGGAGCAGAACTACCCCTTTTAAAAATAGGGGCATTTTGCAGAAAATACTATTCCCATTGAAAGTAGTAGTAGTAGTAAACAGCTTATTTGTTTATAAAGAAATAAGATAAGACACCATAATGTACATGAGGCAGCAACCAAGCTGAATTGAAAGTACATTTTGCATTGGTATAATCTATAAAATAATAAAATAAATAATAATCTAAAACATAAACAGCAACATTAAAAGCATAAGATAGACTGACATAAAATAGACTGACCGACACACAATAACGCGACAAACCGACATACCAGCACACAACAATCATTACACTTTTCACTTATTTAAGAGTCTGGTTATGTGTGGGATAGCGCTCCGCCAGTAGCGCTCAGTTCTACACCAGACCAGGTCCAGTTCTGCTGAGGCCCGTGTCTGGCGGTGGCTTATGGCGGATCGCTCGGGCGGGAGCCGCTTGCGGAACAGGGGCGATTTGAGGAGTGAGTTGGCGCAGGCTCTGGTGCGGTCATCGTGCCGTGAGCAGAGGGGAGGGAGCTCAAGGCGACTACACGCCTCGCTGTAAGAAGTAAACTCCCGACCCAGGATGATTCGTACAGCTCTTCTCTGCACCTTTTCTATGGCCTCGGACTGCGCTCTGTTGAGGCCAGGATGCCACACCGGCGCAGCATACTCCAGAGTGGGTCTGATGTAGATGGTGTAGATGGTACCCAGATCATCTGGAGGAATGCCAGCATTCTTAAGGCGTCGGAGAAGAAATAAGCGCTGGCTGGCTTTTTTGTAGAGGTGGTCCACCTGTTCAGACCACTGCAGGTTGGCCTGAATATGGATGCCCAGGATGTTTAAGGTGGCAACTCTCTGGAGTTCAATGTTGTTTATTGCCAATGTAGGGGGGTTTGGTGGTGCCTCAGCGAAGTGAAAGTGCATCACCTTGCACTTCTTGGGGTGCAGCACCATGGAGCTCTCTGAGGACCACCTCTCCAGGTCAGCTAGGTCCTGCAATGGTACAACTGTGTGCAGTTCTGGGCACCGCACTACAAGAAAGATATAGAAGCTCTTGAAAAAAAAAAAAAAGTCCAAAGAAGGGCAACTAAACTGATACCTGGTATGAAAGGTAAAGGTTATGAGGATGGACTTAAGGCACTCAATCTATTTAAGCTTAGCAAATGGAGACTTACGGGGGATTTGATTGAGGTTTTTAAATTCCTAAAAGGGATTAACAAAGTTAACCACCCACGATTTTTTAAGATGAGCGGGGTCAGCAGAACAAGAGGCCACAGGTGGAAATTAGTTAAAAGGCAAATTCCGCACAGATATTAGGACGTTTTTCTTTACACAGAGAGTTGTCAATGCCTGGAACAGCTTGCCAGGTCGGGTAGTAGAGGCAGAAACACTTGGGCTATTCAAGTCCAGGTTAGATGCAGTACTAGATACACTTTAGATTAGGATATGACAAGCCTAGATGGGCCGAACGGCCCGTTCTTCTCATTATGTATTAGAACATAAGAACATAAGAATACATAATGATGAGAACGGGCCGTTCGGCCCATCTAGGCTCATCCTCTCATCAAAGTCCAGGAGTTTTGTTAGGCATGACCTCCCTTTGAGAAATACATGTTGGCTCTACCTTAAAATACTATTATTTTTTCAAGAATGATTTTATGTAAGAAAGATGATCTTATGTAAAGCCAGAGGACTACGGACAGCTGAAGGCCATATAGAGGCCTATTTAAAGGACTGCGTTTGGTCACACTGAGAGGGAGTAGGTTGGTGATTGTGGAGAGTGTTTGAGAGTGTGATGAAGAGTTACTTTTGGGATTGCTGTTCGTGTTTGGAGTGGATTGTTTTGAGGACCCTGTTTGTGTACCCACTTTGGACTGTTTGAGGAACTGGATTGGATTCTGGACTTGGATTACAGACATCGACAAAGATAAGGATTGTGGACTTATGTGTTTGAATTCCCCCGAAGACCCCACCCTTTTTGTGTTTGTTGAAATTAGGTTTATAAAGTATCGTTTTGTTTGTATTACTGCCTCCTTTGGGTTATTTAACTGCCTATGCCCTCTGCAAAGGTCCGTGAGTGTCGCCCCACCCCAAGGGACACCACACCGCGTACAACTGTGTCCGTGCACAAGAGCCCTTAGCATACACACTGGTTTATTAAACTTAAGGAAAGTGAGTGAGTCGAGCCACAACACACAGGGAGAAATGACCCGACTATTTTTGCCATGCATAAATCTGGCCATGCGCACTTCAATCCAAAGGGATTTTGCCAGTTTCTTTGTTTGCATAATCAGAAAATTTTACTTCCATTTCTCAAGTTTCTGTAAATATATATTTGAGAAATCCTTACCTTGAAGAGCTAGCGTTCACGCATTGAATAATGACCAGTAAACGTTGTGACACATGAACTCAGGGGTGAGTGGGTGTGTCTCAGAAGCGCAAAATTAGCATTCCTTGACAATCTGAGCATTTCTTTCAGTTTGGTATGGATTATGCCTTACGGGCTCACTGAATGATCTGACATATGGCATAAATGATTGTTGTTGTTTTTTTTAAAGAATTTGTTTCTGATTTTATCCCATTTTCTCCCAAATTGGTAGCCAATTAGACCCTCTCTTTTTCATGTCAACCCCCCGTATTGTGAGTTCGCCGTAGCCCTGAGAGTGACACAGGCGAAGTATCGTCTCCTCCGAGATGGCACGCCATGTCGACCGTAACTCCGGTACTCCGGAGCCACTCCTGTACGCAGCGAGCTCGTATTGGCTTCCCTCCCCCCTCCCTGGGGTGGACAGCCAATCGCCGCCCCCCTAGTGGCACTCCTGGCCAGAGCCGATGCTGGCATGGCCGGTGGAATCAAACCGATTTGTTTTAATGTGTTTGTTTTATGATTGCAATACCAGCAAGCCTGCGGCCACATCACTATTCACAGCGTATCGTGTCATAGTACAATGTACACATTCTTATTTTTGTCTGGTTTATTTTCTTTATAGGATTAACTAATTACTCAAAACAATTAACACCCGAAAACAACCGTGCAGTAAAACTGGGCTTTCTGTACAATATAAGGAAATAGATTTTTATTACAAGATAAGCTGAAGGAAAATGTGTAATGAACACAGGGATTTCCGGGACGAAGCCATTAATTAATTTCCACACAGACGCAAAATTCCCTACACCATAAATAACCATTAAAACTTTGACAAAAATGTCCTTCAATCATTTGCTGATAAGCAAACCCTTTTATTCAGGAATCCGGTGATCAAATGTAAAACGTACAAAATTAAACTACAACTGCAGGTCCCATCAGCCGCTATGAAATGTGGCGCTCTCATGGAAGTTGTAGTTCAATATTCTATACTCAGTTCACTACAGTTCAATATTCCATTTCAGCGTTTTACTTTTACTGTTTGTCTTAGTTTTATTTGACAATTTAAAAAATAGACATACAATGCTAACACACACACACCCTAGATACATGAAATCACGTCCATCCACACCGCAAATTGCCAAGGATAGCACACACAAGTTTGCAAAAAGCCCATTGTGTGATCACTCGACTCCTAAACGAAAGGAGGTGATTAACAGCAAATCTTTCCAACAGCTATGTTGCAGGAAGTGTTAACTTCTTTGACAAGAAGGAAACTGTGCGTCTCATTGAAGAGAGATAGCACCGGCCTCCCGGGTAGTCTAGCGGTGACATCGTTCGACGCTGGCCACTGTGACCGGGGTTCCATTCCACCGGCCGCGCCAGAGTCGGCTCTGGCCGGGAGTGCCACTAGGGGGTGGCGATTGGCTGTCCGCCCCAGGGAGGGGGGAGGGAAGCCGATATGAGCTCGCTGTCTATAGGAGTGACTCTGTGTGTACTGGAGTTACGGTCGGCGGCTTTGGCGAGTGCCGTCTCGGAGGAGACAGTACTTCGCCTTCGCCTTTCGGGGGTGGTGGTTACTGCCATGAAAAAGAGAGGGGTAGAAAAATGGTGAATAAAAATCAAAACAGTAAAGAGAATGGATGGCTTTGAGTTTGGACCCTGACGTGAGAGAGAGAGAGAGAGAGAGAGAGAGAGAGACAGAGAGACAGAGACAGAGAGAGAGAGAGACAGAGAGACAGAGAGAGAGAGAGAGAGAGAGAGAGAGAGAGAGAGAGAGAGAGAGAGAGAGAGAGAGAGAGACAGAGAGAGAGAGAGAGAGAGAGAGAGAGAGAGAGAGAGAGAGAGAGAGAGAGAGAGAGAGAGAGAGAGAGAGAGAGAGAGAGAGACAGAGAGAGAGAGAGAGAGAGAGAGAGAGAGAGAGAGAGGAGAGAGACAGAGAGAGACAGAGAGAGAGAGAGGAGAGAGAGAGAGAGACAGAGAGACAGACAGAGAGAGAGACAGAAAGAGAGAGAGACAGAAAGAGAGAGAGAGAGAGACAGAGACAGAGAGAGAGAGACAGAGAGAGAGAGACAGAGAGAGAGAGAGAGACAGAGGAGAGAGAGAGACAGAGGACGTGAGCCGGGTGGAGGGGACTTACTGTCGTCTCCGACCGGGCCTGCAGAGCACTGTGCGGGCGGATCGCGGGCCAGATCATTCAGCTCCTGCAGGGGGAGAGAGGCCACACGTCACCGTCTGTCAGCCAATCCACTGTGAGCTCAGTCAACACGTCACCGTCTGACAGCCAATCCACTGTGAGCTCATTCAACACGTCACCGTCTGACAGCCAATCCACTGTGAGCTCATTCAACACGTCACCGTCTGTCAGCCAATCCACTGTGAGCTCAGTCAACACGTCACCGTCTGACAGCCAATCCACTGTGGGCTCATTCAACACGTCACCGTCTGTCAGCCAATCCACTGTGAGCTCAGTCAACACGTCACCGTCTGTCAGCCAATCCACTGTGAGCTCAGTCAACACGTCACCGTCTGTCAGCCAATCCACTGTGAGCTCATTCAACACGTCACCGTCTGTCAGCCAATCCACTGTGAGCTCATTCAACACGCCACCGTCTGTCAGCCAATCCACTGTGAGCTCATTCAACACGTCACCGTCTGACAGCCAATCCACTGTGAGCTCATTCAACACGTCACCGTCTGTCAGCCAATCCACTGTGAGCTCATTCAACACGTCACCGTCTGTCAGCCAATCCACTGTGAGCTCATTCAACACGTCACCGTCTGTCAGCCAATCCACTGTGAGCTCATTCAACACGTCACCGTCTGTCAGCCAATCCACTGTGAGCTCATTCAACACGTCACCGTCTGTCAGCCAATCCACTGTGAGCTCATTCAACACGTCACCGTCTGTCAGCCAATCCACTGTGAGCTCATTCAACACGTCACCGTCTGACAGCCAATCCACTGTGAGCTCATTCAACACGTCACCGTCTGTCAGCCAATCCACTGTGAGCTCATTCAACACGTCACCGTCTGTCAGCCAATCCACTGTGAGCTCATTCAACACGTCACCGTCTGTCAGCCAATCCACTGTGAGCTCATTCAACACGTCACCGTCTGTCAGCCAATCCACTGTGAGCTCATTCAACACGTCACCGTCTGTCAGCCAATCCACTGTGAGCTCATTCAACACGTCACCGTCTGTCAGCCAATCCACTGTGAGCTCATTCAATAAGACACCGTCTGTCAGCCAATCAGAACACCACCAGTATCTAATAAGACCTGGAGTGGAGTGTGTTCTGCTGTAGGGACTGGAGTCAGAGTGATAAGACCTGGAGTGGAGTGTGCTCTAGTGTACGGACTGGAGTCAGAGTGATAAGACCTGGAGTGGAGTGTGCTCTAGTGTACGGACTGGAATCTAATAAGACCTGGGGTGGAGTGTGTTCTAGTGTAGGGACTGGAGTCAGAGTGATAAGATCTGGAGTGTGTTCTAGTGTACGGACTGGAGTCAGAGTGATAAGACCTGGAGTGGAGTGTGCTCTTGTGTACGGACTGGAGTCAGAGTGATAAGACCTGGAGTGGAGTGTGTTCTAGTGTAGGGACTGGAGTCAGAGTGATAAGACCTGGAGTGTGTTCTAGTGTACAGACTGGAGTCAGAGTGATAAGACCTGGAGTGGAGTATGTTCTAGTGTACGGACTGGAATCTAATAAGACCTGGGGTGGAGTGTGTTCTACTGTACGGACTGGAGTCAGAGTGATAGGATCTGGAGTGGAGTGTGCTCTAGTGTAGGGACTGGAGTCAGAGTGATAAGACCTACAAACTGCACTGGCACAAACTGCTGCATTGGGAGTGGCGTTTAAATTGGCAGCAGTGGGCGGCAGTGTTAGCATAATGGTTAAGGAACTGGGCTTGTAACGCAAAGGTTCAATTCCCAGGTGGGGGGGCACTGCCGTTGTACCCTTGAGCTAAAGGTACTTAACCTGAATTGCTTCAGTAAAATATCCAGCTGTATAAATGGATTGTATGTAAAGAAATGTAAAACTGTGTGAGTCGCTCTGGATAAGAGCGTCTGCTAAATGCCTAAAATGTAAAATGTAAATGTATGTAAATCCCTCGTCACTGAGCATCTTTCTGGGCCAGCCGATTGGATCAGACCATTACTGCGTTCTTATTTAACGAAACATACCCATATGTGCCGTGTCACAAATAAAACGTAATCCTTTTACTGTACACGTCACAAACGCAGCAGTTATAAACTGGCATTCCACCACAGGGGGAGAACCAATGGGGCAAACTGCAGGGGGGGGCACATGACTTGACGCATCCGTAACTTGTGAAAATGTTAGCTGGAATGTTAGCTCGTTTCAATAGTTAACATATTAGCTATCTGACATCAAATGTCACAGTGTGATGGTTGTCAGATTGCTCCTTTCTATCGACTAGCTGGCGTCTACGTGCCAGTGAAGCTTAGGGCCCCACCATGTACACAGTTACCTGGCGTCGCGTCCCCAATTTATTAGGTTCCTTTAATTAAAAACATTCTTGAATTGAACCAACTTTGTGTGCTCTCTTTTATGTTACAACTGGCCAGGGGCTGGTCGTAACAACTTCATTCGCTTGAAAGACTACTCTGTACGTTACCTTTAGTTGTTAATGACTCTGTTACCCAATGTCAAAAATGAAGTCAATGATATTTACAACATGTACTGGGTTTTATATATAGTATATATGCCATTTATCAGATGCTTTTATCCAAAGCGACTTACAGTAATGAATGTACATTTTTCAGTACATGTGGTCCCAGTGGGAATCGAACCCACAACCTAAGTGTTGTCAACGCCATGCTCTACCTACTGAGACACACAGAACCACGATCTACCTACTGAGCCACACAGAACCACGCTCTATCTACTGAGACACACAGAACCACACTCTACCTACTGAGGCACACAGAACCATGCTCTACCTATTGAGACACACAGAACCATGCTCTACCTACTAAGCCACACAGAACCAAGCTTTACCTACTGAGCCACACAGAACCACGCTCTACCTACTGAGCCACACAGAACCATGCTCTACCTACTGAGTCACACAGAACCACACTCGACCTACAGAACCACGCTTGACCTACTGAGCCACACAGAACCACATTCTACCTACTGAGCCAGACAGAACCACGCTCTACCTACTGAGCCACACAGAACCACGCTCTAGATACTGAGCCACACAGAACCACGCTCTACCTACTGAGCCACACAGAACCACGCTCAACCTACTGAGCCACACAGAACCACGCTCTACCTACTGAGCCACACAGAACCACGCTCAACCTACTGAGCCACACAGAACCATGCTCTTCCTACTGAGCCACACAGAACCACGCTCTACCTACTGAGCCACACAGAACCATGCTCTACCTACTGAGACACACAGAACCACGCTCTACCTACTGAGACATAAAACCACACTCGACCTACTGAGCCACACAGAAACATGCTCTACCTACTGAGACACACAGAACCACGCTCTACCTACTGAGCCACACAGAACCACGCTCTACCTACTGAGCCACACAGAACCATGCTCTACCTACTGAGACACACAGAACCACGCTCTACCTACTGAGACACACAGAACCACGCTCTACCTGAGCCACACAGAACCACACTCTACCTACTGAGCCACACTCTACCTACTGAGACACACAGAACCACACTCGACCTACTGAGCCACACAGAACCACGCTCTACCTACTGAGCCACACAGAACCACGCTCTACCTACTGAGCCACACAGAACCACACTACCTACTGAGCCACACAGAACCACGCTCTACCTACTGAGCCACACAGAACCACGCTCTACCTACTGAGCCACACAGAACCATGCTCTACCTACTGAGCCACACAGAACCACGCTCTACCTACTGAGCCACACAGAACCACATTCTACCTACTGAATCACACAGAATCGCAAGTGTGGTATTTATCTGTGGTAAGTTAGCGTCTTGCTCATGACACTGTCGTTGCCTTCAGTCAAGTGTCATTGCCAGAACATCGAAGAACATGTCCTGATCGGTCCCTAAAACAACCAAATCAAACGTACATCTCCGTCAGTAAAGTTAACCAGATAGCTGCCGCAAGCTAGATAGTCATTTACTCAACTATACATACAATCTAATACACAGCTACGTTGCTGTGGTAACGCTAGCTGGCTATGTTACAGAAGTTACAACTGAGCTACAGTTTGCTAGCCAGCAGGCTGCCGCATGTACTGCTCAACCAATCAGCGTTTGTTTGTGCGCGAGCCTCTTTCTGTGGGCCACGGTTACCCATAACCCCCTTCTCTGCGTGGCTACGCAGTGACGTTTACGTGCACCTTCGCAAGAAGCATAATTCTGCCGTCAGGCCCCGCCGTGAAGGTAGCTAGCCGGGAGAACGCGAACAGCTTCCCTTTGCTGTCACCAGCTAGCTGTGGCTGGCTCACTCGCCGTAAGCGAAGGCTTGGCTTTGTTCGCTAAGCTAGCCAACTAAATGATCCCCCCATTTGAACCCATTTTTTTTTTTAAACAACAGCGTATGTAAAGCAGTCATCTTCACGGGCGGATGAAAACAAACACAGCTCTGTCAGGGTGCGCGTTAGCTGGCTGGCTGGCTGTGTTCGCCAAGGCCCACTTCACTTCCTTACCTTGTGAATTCTTTTCAGAGCCATTGTTGTGCTTGTAGCGCCGTCACTCTGAAACGTGAGCTGGTTTTATTTATATGACTGGTGCCCGTCTCTCCCTTCGCACACTGTATTTCCCTGAGTACAGATAACGACTCGGGTCTAACGCTGCCTCTATCTCTCTGTCTCTCGCTCTCGAAGGAGCAGGGCTATACAAGTTTTAAGCCGACACTATCTAGCGAGAGTAGTAGAACCCGGGTCCTTCCGCTTGGGGCTGCGGCTAACCGCGTCACTCACGAGCGCAAGGCCTTGTTCGCAACCCTTTTCCGCCTCCGAGCACATCCGCCAGCGCAGTGTCCTCTGTCCTCGGCGCGCGCGCGGGGGAGGGGGGACCTGTTAGTGCCGCTCTCGCGGGGCGTAACGGCTCTGCCCACGTCACGACGTCACGACGTACGGCTCTGTGCGTGCACGGGAGGGAGAGCGCGACGCCGCACGCAAAGAGAGACGTCGCGGTTTGAGCCAAAATGGCTGCCTCTCCCGTTTCCGAGCTGTCACTTGGAACACTTTCAGATAAGATAAGATAAGATCAACTTTATTTATCCCCATTGGGGAAATTCTGTGTCACACACAAAGCTCCAATATACACCTAGACAATACAGACATAATCACCAATAAGGCAACATATGTTAACACAACGGCGCCTATATACATTTATATACAACAGTGTTACTTCTGTTATCGGAACATCCCTCTGACTCGGTCAGGGTTCTGGGCACGAGTCCTACTGTGCAAAGAAGAAGACAGTGCAAATAGCAAAAATTACAGGTATAAGACCTAAACTAATACAGATAGTGCAGTATGGAGCTAGGTTTAAGTACACAATATTATGAACCGATAGTACAAAATGCAGTACCAAATGTAGACAGGAATTGTAATAAGTCTAATACTATTCATTTATAATAGTCATGATGGACCAATGGAAGTGGTAATCCTGGATTATAGTAATAGTACACATGATCAGTGCTCTACTGTGCAAGATAGTCTGATAGAATGTCTCCAATAACGTACACACTGCAGTGGGCTAGTAGGGACATGTATTAAAGCTATTTATGGTGGTTCTGTGTGGCTCAGTTGGTAGAGCACAGCGTTGGCAACGCTTAGGTTGTGGGTTCAATCCCCACTGAGGCCACATATGCTGAAAATGTACGCATTCACTACTGTAAGTCGCTTTGGATAAAAGCGTCTGCTAAATGGCGTATATTATTATTATTTATATACTACATTGGAGCACAATAGGCTACCTCTGAATAAGACGCAACAGCCCTGGATTACACAAACTCTAACACTCGTGAGTGATGTCTCTTCTTTTGGCTCCACTTAGTGATGTTGCAATTACTCCTTTAACTTTCATATTCATCCATTCATTCATTCATCCATTCATTCATCCATTCATTCATTCATTCATTCATCCATTCATTCATTCATTCATTCATTCATTCATTCATTCATTCATTCATTCAATATCTAACCTGCTTATTAATAATAATAATAATAATAATAATAATATACACCATTTAGCAGATGCTTTTATACTTACAGTAGTGAATGCATACATTTTCAGTATATGTGGCCCCAGTGGGGATTGAACCCACAACCTAAGAGTTGCCAACGCCATGCCCTACCAACTGAGCCACACAGAACCACCTGGTCAGGGCCTAGAGGAGAGCCTGTCCCAGCATGCATTGGGGCGAGAGGCAGGAATACACCCTGGACAGGTCGCCAATCCATCACAGGGCACACACACCATTCACTCACACACTCATACCTACAGGGCAATTTAGACTCTCCAATTAGCCTGACGGGAGGAAACCGGAGTACCCGGAGGAAACCCACGCGGACACGGGGAGAACATGCAAACTCCACACAGAAATGCCCCCGGCCAGGATTCGAACCCTGGACCTTCTTGCTGTCCACTGCACCACCTTATAACGGCCTCATACTATATTACCTAGCAATGTTTTGATGGCTTGCCCTCGCCAGTAGTTTTGGAAAGAAAGCAGTTGTGCGGTGAATTTACAGTGAACTACGTTCACATTTTGCGTGTCGTAATTTGTAGGTATATTTATATATATATATATGGGCGGCAGTGTAGTGTAATGGTTAGGGGGAACTGGACTTCAATTCCCAGGTGGAGCACTGCCGTTGTACCCTTGAGCTAAAGGTACTTAACCTGAATTGCTTCAGTAAAATATCCAGCTGTATTTGGATTGTATGTAAAAGAAATGTAAACTGTATAAGTCGCTCTGGATAAGAGCGTCTGCTAAATGCCTAAAATGTAAAAGTGTCAAATGTATTTCTGCCCATTGGTTAATTCGTGGTCGTCGTGTGTCGTTGCTCCGATCGAACATTTCCCCTTCAGCTCAGCTGTGGCGTGAAGGCCTGAACTGAAGCCTGGCAAAGCCTGTTTCAGCCCTGTGCCGTTTTTAGTGACCTCTGGCCCAATAAACAGAGCTTTTTTAAATTTATTTTTATTTGATCCCGTTTTTATCCCAATTTGGTTGTGCTTAGTTCAATCCCCTCCCTCATAGTTCACTGCTGTAGCCCTGTGACCGGCAGTGACAATGGCGAAGCACTGCCTCCTCCGAGACAGCTCTCATCGTGCTGTCGACTGTAGTTCCGGGACCCCAGTACCACTCCTGTGCGCAGCGAACTGTGTCGGCTTCCTTCCCCCCTCCCTGGGGCGGACAGCCAATCACCGCCCCCTAGTGGCACTCCCGGCCAGAGCCGACTCTGGCGCGACGGGGAATTGAACCCCGGTCTCCGTGGCCAGTGTCGGACGCTGTAACCGCTAGACTGGCGGGAAGACCCATATAAGCAGAGCTTTAAAAGATCCTTTCTTGAGTTTCCTCTGACATTGGATATTCGTCCAGTTTGACTTAAAAATATTGAATAAATGTTTGGTGTGAGACGAGGCAGAGAGATGGGACCCAAGTGCAGAGACGAAGCAGGAGGCAGATGTCCCACAATCAGTCAGGACCGCGGAGTCACTTGCCGCAGGAGACTCAAAACCCACCTCTTCAGACTCCATTACCACTGAACTCTGTCCATCTAGCTAAATTGTCTTCACCACTGTTTACTTGTTCAACACTATACTCCAAAAAAAAAAAAAAAAATTCACTAACCTTTTCCTTCCCAGTGTTACAGGTATGGTACGCAGACGCCTGCAATGATGTCTATCACTGTGTTACTGCACTGATCTTGTGCGCTACCTATGATTGTTCCTACCATGTATTAATGCACATCTTGTAAGTCGCTCTGGATAAGAGCGTCTGCTAAATGCTTAAAATGTAAAATGTAGATGTAGAATAAACTGGGGATTCAGTATAAATGACGGACTAATGAAAACATGAGGAAAAACTCCCATACTGGGAGAATAAAAACACGAGTATAATGAATAAAACACTAATACAAACAAACATGAGTAGTACGACGATAATCTAACCTAGAGGAAATAAAAGCATGCATAGTGTCTTTAGACGACAAGAATGACCTGATTTTTAAAAATAATTCTTAGCTGGTGATAGCATGACTGAGGTTGTAGGTTGGTTAAATATGAGATGGGGTTCAAAAGTCACACCAAGTTTTCTCGAAGTAGGCTTTACATTAGAAACAAGAGAGCCAAGATCCCACTGGATTTGATCGGAGACATGCTTTGGACCAAGAATCAATGCTTCAGTTTTATCAGAGTTGAGCTGGAGGAAATTCTGGGACATCCAGCCTTAAACTGGACAGTCATGGAGTGCAGATGACTCGCTGAAATCATTTATGAGTATTCTGTTTATAAAAGTTAGCAGTTACAAACTTGATAATTTAGGGAATTTTTTTCTTCTAACAAATTTAATTTTGTACTACCATCTAGTGGATTAATTAGGAACAGTTTGTCTCTGATCTGCTAAAAATGGGAGGAAAGCCACATCAGGCAAACATGGAAAGGTCATTTCCTTAGCCCAGGGGCTGATGGGAGATGTAGTCTCTATGGCTCTAGAGCAGAGGGGTGTTCAAATCCAGGCCTCGAGGGCCACAGCGTCTGCAGGTATTTGCTCCAACCATGCACTACACCACCTGATTTCACTAATTTGCTCGCTTCCTGGACCAAGGAGGTAAACTAATTATTCAAAATGAGGTGGTGTAGTGCGTGGTTTGGAGCAAATACCTGCAGACGCTGCGGCCCTCGAGGCCGGGATTTGAATTCCCCCGCACTCAATGATAAAATAGATGTCATGAATCAGCATGTAGTGAAGTGATTCACGTACTGTAGGCTACAGGCTATTTACAATGTGGTACACTGATGCACTCCTCTCTGCATTTTCAGTCATTAAACTGATCATTTCATTTAGAAACATGCTGATGCCAGTGTTTTAATTTCCGATGCAAAAAACTTGTTTCCATTACTGTTGCCAATATTTTGACTGCCTGGACCGCATCCCTCTTAAACCAATAATGAACGTTTTTTCTGTTTACAAACTCATGGTTTGCGAATGGTTTCTCGGGAATGTGGTGTGAGAATGCCTGGATGCACAGAGAGAACCGGCTGGGCTCACAGAGCAGCGTAAGGGCGGTTGAGAGAGAGCAGCCCATCGCACAAGATAGAGAAGTGAGAGACCCATACTTGCAATAACACAAATCAACACACCGGTCCTGGCCCAGTGGGATAAATGTGCCCATCCACAGAGAAGCCAGGTCATTCTGTATGTGTAGCCCAGGTTAGTGGGACAGTCAGTTTGCCAGAGGAGGCGGAGCGGAGGGGTCTGGCTGGGGTGTAGGGTGTGATAGAGGAGGGGTCTGGCTGGGGTGTAGGGTGTGATAGAGGAGGGGTCTGGCTGGGGTGTAGGGTGTGATAGAGGAGGGTCTGGCTGGGGTGTAGGGTGTGATAGAGGAGGGGTCTGGCTGGGGTGTAGGGTGTGATAGAGGAGGGTCTGGCTGGGGTGTAGGGTGTGATAGAGGAGGGGTCTGGCTGGGGTGTAGGGTGTGATAGAGGAGGTGTCTGGCTGGGGTGTAGGGTGTGAGAGAGGAGGGGTCTGGCTGGGGTGTAGGGTGTGATAGAGGAGGGGTCTGGCTGGGGTGTAGGGTGTGATAGAGGAGGGGTCTGGCTGGGGTGTAGGGTATGATAGAGGAGGGGTCTGGCTGGGGTGTAGGGTGTGATAGAGGAGGGTCTGGCTGGGGTGTAGGGTGTGATAGAGGAGGGGTCTGACTGGGGTGTAGGGTGTGATAGAGGAGGTGTCTGGCTGGGGTGTAGGGTGTGAGAGAGGAGGGGTCTGGCTGGGGTGTAGGGTGTGATAGAGGAGGGGTCTGGCTGTGGTGTAGGGTGTGATAGAGGAGGGGTCTGGCTGGGGTGTAGGGTGTGATAGAGGAGGGTCTGGCTGGGGTGTAGGGTATGATAGAGGAGGGGTCTGGCTGGGGTGTAGGGTGTGATAGAGGAGGGGTCTGGCTGGGGTGTAGGGTGTGATAGAGGAGGGGTCTGGCTAGGGTGTAGGGTGTGATAGAGGAGGCGGAGCGTAGGGGTCTGGCTGGGCTGTAGGGTGTGATGAGTGTCTGGAGGTAAGGGGGAGGAGTTAATTTTACATTTACATTTACATTTGTAGGCATTTAGCAGACGCTCTTATCCAGAGCAATTTCTTTACATACAATCCATTTATACAGCTGGATATGTTACTGAAGCAATTCAGGTTAAGTACCTTGCTCAAGGGTACAACAGCAGTGCCCCACCTGGGAATTGAACCTGCAACCTTGAGTTACAAGCCCAGCTCCCTAACCATTACACTACACTGCCAGCCAGCAGCCTAGAGGCAGCCTAGAGTTCCTCTAGCCGCTTGATAAGCCAGCACCAGTGATTTTAATCTGATGCGTGCTGTGATGGGGAGCCAGTGCAGAGAGGAGAGTAGAGGGGTGACGTGGGTGAACTTTGGTTGATTGAACACCAGGCGAGCAGCAGCATTCTGGACTAGTTGCAGTGGCTTGATGGCCGGTAGGCCTGTCAGCAAGGAATTGCAGTAGTCCAAACGTGAGATCACCAGGGCTTGGACCAGGAGTTGTGTGGCCTCTTGGGTGAGGAACAGGCGAATTCTCCAGATGTTGTGCAGGGAGAATCAGCAGGTCCGAGTGATCGCTGCAATGTGGCCCGAGAAGAACAGCTGGTCGTTTGAAGCATCAATCATCGGGGAGCCCTTCGCTGGGAGGAAGAGCAGCTCTGTCTTCCCCAGGTTCAGCTTCAGGTGGTGGGTGGACATCCATGCGGAGATATGCGCCATCAACATAACAGTGTCGTACTCTCTACATCCTACACCCCAGCCAGACCCCTCTGCTCAGCCTCCTCTGGCAAACTGACTGTCCCATCCCTCCGGGCGCCTGGCAGCCGCTCCTCGTGGTCTCGCCTCTTCTCTGTCCTGACCCCTCGGTGGTGGAACGACCTTCCGCAATTGGTCAGGATCGCGGAATCACTTGCGATCTTCCGCAAGAGACTCAAAACCCACCTCTTCAGACTCCACTACCTGACTCAGACTCCACTGAATTCTGTACATCTAGCCTATCATCATCACCATTGCCGACTTGCTCAACACTTCTTGGATATGTATCCCTGCCTTCTCATTTAATACATTTTTAAAATTACTAACCTTTTCCTTCCAAGTGTTACAGGTATGGTATTCAGCTGCCTACAACGATGTATATCGCTGTATTACTGCACTGATCTCGTGCGCTATCTATGATTGTTCCTACCATGTATTAATGCACATCTTGTAAGTCGCTCTGGATAAGAGTGTCTGCTAAATGCTTAAAATGCAGTAATAAGAAAAACCATGAGCAGAGATAACAGAACCAAGTGACTTGGTGTACAGGGAGAATAGGATGGGGCCTAGCACCGAGCCCTGGGGGACTCCGGTAGAGAGGGTGTGGGGAGAGGAGAGGGATCCTCTCCAGGCCACCTGGTAGGACCGGTCAGACTCGAACCATGTCAATGTAGATCCAGAGATTCCCATCTCGATGAGAGATGAGAGCAGGATCCGGTGGTCCACGGTGTCGAATGCAGCTGACAGGTCGAGGAGGAGGAGGCCGGAGCTAAGGGATCGGGACTTTGCCGAGTGAAGACGTCACCAGAGCGTTTTTTAGGGCGGAACTCACGCACCCTCAGTTGAGGTCCACCCCACTCCTACACTTAGAATGCCCTTCCAGTGGTCTGTTAAGCCACATGAGCCTCAAGGACTATTTGTGTTGTTTTTCTCTGTATCCCACAATTTTCCAGGAGTTCATCTCGACCGCCTTTTAAGGGTCAGGGAATAATTTTCCAGTTTCCTACATTGGCTCCAATGGTTTTCTGGTTTTTGATTCCCTCTGGAAAATGCCAATTGTGAAGCGCTGTGTGACAACCTGTTTGTAAATGGCGCTATACAAAAATAAAGATTGATTGATTGATTGATTGAATATTGTAATAACACCTTTGAAAAGCACGACAGATGTTCTGTGCATTACTCGTACGCATGCACGTCCTCGCAGGCTCATGACACACGCAGCCAGGCGGCATTCTTTCATCCTGCATTTACATTTACATTTTAGGCATTTAGCAGACGCTCTTATCCAGAGCGACTTACACAGTTTACATTTCTTAACATACAATCCATTTATACAGCTGGATATTTTACTGAAGCAATTCAGGTTAAGTACCTTTAGCTCAAGGGTACAACAGCAGATGCCCCCACCTGGGAATTGAACCTGCAACCTCTGAGTTACAAGCCCAGCTCCTAACCATTACACTACATGCCGCCAAGCTGGCAGGGCATCCCCCCGTACGTACTTGGCTGAAAAGTCCCACACGGGGCACCCCTTACCCCCCCACTCTGAAATAGTCACATAGTTGTGGGTTCAGTTCCATCAAAATGTGTGCGTGTGATTGCCTGCTGTCCTTTTGCTGTGGCTACACGTGCCTGAAATGGCTGTGGATACCAGCATCCACAAGTTCTCTGGCGAGTCAGCCAGCGTGCGCTCTACTTCCCTTGATGACTTGATGCCAGGCCGGCAAAGATTTCCCCCACTGATGGGTCTTGCCTCGCGCGTTGTCGCGTGGCGTTTGTTTGGTGTCACAGAGAATTTTGACCCCCTGTCTTTCACCTCAGCCCTGAGCATGTTTGGTCATTCCTTTCTAAAAAAACATTTTTACTTCATATCTATTTTTTTAAACACCACAGATAGAGATAGAGAGAGTGAGTATTTCAATTTTGAGAGCGACCACCATTGTGGTGTTTTTGTGTTGGGGGGAATGTAACAGTAAATGATTTAAAGATTTAGGGCTTGTGCTTTTGCATGTGTACATCTCACATTTTCATTGGGGGCTGAGCGCCCCCTAAAGGCCTAATCGTAGAATCGCCCCTGTGCTTCCACTCATATGTTGTGTCGCAGCGCCGGTAATATATCTAATATACCCCGGTAACCCCCCTGTGCTGGGCTGTGCTGGGCTGGGCTGGGCTGGGCTGGGCTGGGCTGGGCTGGGCTGGGCTGGACTGTTCTGTGCTGGGCTGTTCTGTGCTGGGCTGGGCTGGGCTGTGCTGGGCTGTTCTGTGCTGGGCTGTTCTGTGCTGGGCTGGGCTGGGCTGTGCTGGGCTGGGCTGGGCTGTGCTGGGCTGTGCTGGGCTGTTCTGGGCTGGGCTGGGCTGGGCTGGGCTGGGCTGGGCTGGGCTGGGCTGGGCTGGGCTGGGCTGGGCTGGGCTGTGCTGGGCTGGGCTGGACTGGGCTGTGCTGGGCTGGGCTGGGCTGGGCTGGGCTGGGCTGGACTGTTCTGTGCTGGGCTGTTCTGTGCTGGGCTGGGCTGGGCTGTGCTGGGCTGTTCTGTGCTGGGCTGGGCTGGGCTGGGCTGGGCTGGGCTGTGCTGTTCTGTGCTGGGCTGTTCTGTGCTGGGCTGGGCCTGTGCTGGGCTGGGCTGGGCTGTGCTGGGCTGGGCTGTTCTGTGCTGTGCTGGGCTGGGCTGTGTGGAATGCGGTCCCAAACTACTGCAGACAAGGGCGCGCGTGCCCGGGAGGCCGGGAGGAACTCAAACATGGCGCTGGCACGCGTTTCCGTTGCCGGGGAAACCCCGTTTTTTTTTTTTTTTTTTTTTTGCCGTCCACCTGATGAGGCAGCCCCTGGAAGCAATGGGAGCGCGTGGGAGTTCCCCAGTTCCCCTCCCCGCCGCCATGGGGCGGGGGGGGTGCAGACACCACCGTAAGGACAGTGCATGTGTGTGTGTGTGTG
>JAINUG010000439.1:285000-290000 GCA_029706075.1 Aldrovandia affinis | reverse complement strand
AAGCGGTTTGAATGAGGGTGTGATGAGGGGCTGAGTGATGGGACAGGAAGCAGAGCCCTCTCAGCACAGGGGCAGAACCCTAAAACGCCCCACGCTTGTGCTAGCTAGCCTTGCTAACGTGATGAGAATAAACATCATCTTGTAGGAGGGGGGAAAATAAGCAGGAAGGTCGCATTCGCAGGGGGAGGCTCTGGACTTTCACAGACTCCACATTTATACATGGATGAGGAGGTCTCATTAACGTGTACTACTAACTAGTGGTACTACTACTATAACTAGTGTTACTAGTGCTGTTGGAACACTTAATGCTAGTGCTACTGCTACTGCTGCTACTGCTACTGCTACTGCTGCTACTACTACTGCTGCTACTGCTGCTACTGCTACTACTACTGCTACTACTACTGCTACTGCTACTGCTACTACTACTGCTACTACTACTGCTACTACTGCTGCTGCTACTGCTACTGCTATTGCTGCTACTACTACTGCTACTACTACTGCTACTACTACTGCTACTGCTACTGCTACTGCTGCTGCTACTACTGCTACTGCTACTGCTATTGCTGCTACTACTACTGCTACTACTACTGCTACTGCTACTGCTACTACTACTGCTACTGCTACTACTGCTGCTACTGCTACTGCTATTGCTGCTACTACTATTGTTACTACTGCTACTACTGCTACTGCTGCTACTACTACTACTACTACTACTACTGCTACTGCTGCTACTACTACTGCTACTGCTGTAGTATAGGAGGCCAGGTGCTTTGTGGTGGCTGATTTAGGGGATGGTGTTGGGGCAGTTGTGTGGGGCAGGTGTATGAGGTGACAGAGTTAGGAGGTAGTAGAGCTGAAGGCAGTGTAAAGGGGCAGTTGTGTAACGGGGCAGTTGTGTTGGTAGGCAAGGCAGAAGGGGGTAGAAGGGCCGGTGTGGGGGCAGAAGGGCCGGTGTGGGGGTAGAAGGGCCGATGTGTGAGCAGAAGGGCCGGTGTGGGGGCAGAAGGGCCAGTGTGGGGGCAGAAGGGCTGGTGTGGGGGTAGAAGGGCCGGCGTGTGAGCAGAAGGGCCGGTGTGGGGGCAGAAGGGCCGGTGTGGGGGCAGAAGGGCTGGTGTGGGGGTAGAAGGGCCGGCGTGTGAGCAGAAGGGCCGGTGTGGGGGCTGAAGGGCCGGTGTGGGGGCAGGGGCAAGCACCTGCTCTCAATATACTCTGTGTCCCTCATTTACACAAATGTGTGTGAGTGTGAGAGTGTGTGTGTGTGTGTGTGTGTGTGTGTGTGTGTGTGTGTGTGTGTGTGTGTGTGTGTGTGAGTGTGTGAGTGTGAGAGTGTGCAGGCACGTGCACAGATAGGACCCAAGGGGGGCTTGAGCCCCTGCCCTTTTGCCCTCAGAGTCAAAAAGTGCAATTTTTTTGGCTGGTGTTAATTGTATTTTATTTTTTCTTTATTTGTTATTGAAATTTTATCAAATATAAAGAGGGAAATGTATAATAGTATCCACGAAAAAAATACACCTTATCAATTTAAAAAGTACTCCGCTCTCCAACCCCCCCCCTTCCAAATGGTTTTGTCTCAATCAATCAATCAACGTCGCATCTTCCGACATTCCGAATACAACTTGTCATGAAAAGCACCGCATCCCTAGCCCAAGTTCAGTTACGGTGAATGATATCACTCAGGTAGGCACTGTTTTAATTATGAAACCACGATTAAACAACACTTACTTTTTATGTCATATATCTGTTAAAAAAACTGAAGTAGGTCAGTAGGACTCACCACCTTCACGCTGTAATTTCGTCATTACTAGCCTCGGTACTCGCGCGCAAGTAAGCTAGTCTAATTATCATTAAAACGACGTTATCTCCGTCATGCAGGACAACATACAAATATGCAATGAATTTCTGAAGCAGGTAGTTACGTTTTGCATAGTTTTTATACAATAACACAGAAACATCAACAAAACGCCATTTTGATGACATAGCCTACCTCTTAATTGGGCTCTCTTTTCCTCCTCCTCCTTCCTCCCTTTTCTCCCCTGCGCACCTGAAGGCTTGTGCCTTTTCAAAGTCATTGTGCAAATATAAAATCTGTCATCGATCTGATATCTATTTTCACGCTGATGTTGGCTCTCTGCCTGACTGCATCAGTAGTGCGTGCCTCTCTGACCCCGTCACCTGCGCTTGACCCGACAGGCGACAGCACGTCTCTTGGGTTGCCTGTGATGCACGCACGTAACCCCCACTTTCAGCAAGCAGCCAGGCATCGTATCCCCCCACCTCAGTAACAGCATCTCTGTCAAAGTGCAGGCCAGATGAAACATTGTGTGAGGAACAGAACAGGGGTGCAAAGTGTATTTCTTTTTGTTTATTTGTTCATTGGGAGGAAAGGAGAGGGCGCCCACCAGCAAAAAACTTTTTTTGTTGTTTTTTTGTGAGGGCGACCTAGCGCCCCTAGCCGACATGGCGCCCCAGGCAGCTGCCTGTATGGCCTGTTCCTTGAGCCGGCCCTGATAAGGGGCAATCATTTCCGTCAGATATATAGGTGCAAGTCCGTTCACTGCTTTAAAAGTTAGCAACAGTACTTTATAATCTGATATTTACTGATATTTAACAGGAAGCCAATGTAGTGATGCTAACACTGGAGTAATGTGTTCATACTTGGATCTAGTCAAAATACGTGCCGCTGTATTCTGTACTAGTTGAAGACTCTTAAGAGAGCTACTAGAGGAGCTAGATAATAAGGCATTACAATAGTCTAACCTCGATGCGACAAAAGCATGCATCAAGGTTTTTGCATCCTCTAATGACAGAATGTGCCGAATTTTAGCTATGTTTCTTAGGTGAAAGAAAGCTACTCTGGAAGTGTTTTTAATATGAGTGTCAAATGTAAGATCCTGGGCCCGTATTCACAAAGCATTTTAAGGGTAAAAGTTGGTCCTAACTCCGCAATTTAGGAGCAAGTCCGAAAAATAATGGGCGAGTCCTACATTTTTGGGATAAGAGTATTTCACAAAGGGTTTGAGAGCTAAAAACAGCTCCTAAGTCCAGGAGAAGTTAAAAGCAGCCAAGAGGACTTCTAAGTCACTAAAGACCTACTCACGGCGATCCGAAAATCTGCTGCGGCCGGCAATCATTGTCGCAATTAAGTCAACACTGGAGATATTGAATGATACAGAGCTCATAAAAGGTACCGCCTCAATCGCGAGGGTATTATATATATAATATTATATATATTATATATAGATACCCGCTGATTGTTTACAAGATGCAGACATGTAACCAATTGACTAGTCAGTATTCTTGGTTTCATGTTAAATCAGTGACACGTAGCCTACATTTGTATTTTAGAATCTTTATTAGAATATAATAGGGTGCATCGGATCATTTTTCGGATTAGCAAAAAAATAACGGACCAAAGGCGCGTTTACACCAAAAATTACCAGTAACTATTCTCAAGGAATTGAATGAATGACAATTTCAGTTTTTCAATTTAAGTTATTTCACTAAATCTTTATTTGAAAATTTCACAAAATACATTTTTAGATTCAGTACGCCTTAGGTGATTTAACTAGGGTGGTCTTATGCCTGAATTAATTTAATAAAACATTAAAAGATCGCTAATGTTTAAATTTGATTTAATTCGTCGCTTTCTAAAATCTGCCTCCCAGAAAGGCATTTAGTATGAAAAACGAAGCAAACAAAACATACATGGTTGTCTATCTCTTCGCTGTAACTCTGCATCGAGATTTGGGGAATTGAAATACTACAGAAAAACTGTATTTCTCTAGGTTGAAATCGCGGGCAGAGACCCATCCCCTATATTAGCCAATCGCTGTGGGCATTCTGAGTAAGCTCGTTCATGAGAAACAACGTCATCCTTAGCAACGACGTCAACCCCACCCTCACTCTTAGCTTGAAGATTCTAGGAATTCCTTAGTATGAGTTTGTCTTTCCAGCTTTGTGAATAGGTTTTAAGGTGGGACTCCTAACTAAAAGGTTTTAGTGCGATTTAGAAATACTCCTAGTGGTAAGATAAAATGCTTTGTGAATACGGGTTTCTTGACCATTAGACTTGATGCAACTATGCAATCGCCTGCATTTAACTGCAGATCCAACTTGTTCCTTAATTTTTGGGGCCCAAAACCATCATCTCTGTTTTATCTGAATTTAAAAGCAGGAAATTTACTGTCATCCAATTCTTTATTTCAGAGATACAAGCCTCTAATTGAGTGAGTTGAAGTGTTTCACCTGGTTTCATTGATATGTACAGCTGTGTATCATCTGCATAGCAATGGAAATTCACACCATGTTTACGAATAGCATTACCGAGTGGTAGTATAATGGGAACAGTAATGGTCCCAGCACTGAGCCTTGTGGAATACCATGTTTAATCAGAGAACTCTTGATCTAATTGCACAAATTGAAACCTGTCTGATAAGTATGATTTAAACCATGAGAGTGCCCGTCCACGGAAACCAACCAGGTTTTCTAGCCTATGAAGGAGAATCTGGTGGTCAGTAGTGTCAAAAGCAGCACTTATGTCAAGGAGCACTAGAATAGAAACACAACCAGTGTCCAATGCTAACAGTAAGTCATTTACAACTTTAATAAGTGCCGTCTCAGTGCTATGGTTTGGTCTAAAACCTGATTGTAGTGTTTCATACAGATTATTCGTTTTTAGGAAAGCAGTTAATTGTTGAGCAACAGATTTCTCTTGAAATGGGCCTTTTGTTCTTCAGATTAACAGGATCAAGATTTGGTTTCTTTAGAAGAGGCTTGATTACTGCCACTTTTAAAGACTTAGGTATGCAACCCAATAATAGGGATGTAGTTATGATATCTAACATGGGCTGGCCTAGCACAGGCAAAAGCTATTTAATAAGCTTTATTGGTATGGGGTCTAACAGACATGTAGATGATTTGGAGGACATAACCAGTTTACTAAATTTGTCCAGATCCAAGGGAGTGAAAACTCAAGGGTCTCTACGCAACCCTGCTCCTGA
>JAINUG010000439.1:275000-280000 GCA_029706075.1 Aldrovandia affinis | reverse complement strand
CTGAATAACGAATAATGAAATATGACTGATGAATAAATAAACAAAGTACAAAAAACAACAGAACAGATACTCAGAACATAACACACACGCACTCACACACACACACACACTCACACACACACACACTCTCACACACTCACACACAAACACAATTACACACACACACACACACATACACACAGTTACACACACACACACACACACACATACACACATCCTACAGACAGAAACACACACACACACACTCTCACACACACACACACACTCACACACAAACACAATTACACATACACACACACACGCACACATCCTACACACACACACACACTATACACACACGCACTCACACAGACAGACACACAACTCTCACTGGGGCAAGTCATGCAATGGGTGCACACACTGTATATACACTACCGGTCAAAAGTTTTAGAACACCCCTATTTTCCAGTTTTTACTGAAATGTAAGCAGTTCAAGTCCAGTGAATAACCTGAAATGGTACAAAGGTAGGTGGTAAACTGCCAGAGGTTAAAAAATAAAGTTTAGGTTACCAAAAACTGAAAAATAATGTACATTTTTTGGCAGTGAGTAGTTTCCTACACCATCAAAAGGCACTTGGAAACTGGAGGAAACTCTGACAGGAAGAAGTCTGGTAGACCCAAAGCCACAACAAAATCAGAAGACACGTTTCTGAGTCAACAGCTTGCATGATAGGTGGCTCACAGGACAACAGCTTCAAGCACAGCTTAGCACTGGTCTAAGTAAGGAAGTCTCAGTTTCAACTGTGAAGAGAAGACTTCGAGCTGCAGGTTTGACAGGTCGAGTGGCAGTAAGAAAGCCATTGCTAAGATGGCAAAATAAGGAAAAGAGGCTTGCCTGCGCCATGAAGCACTGCCAGTGGACTACTGAAGACTAGGAGAAGGTCTTATGGACCAATGAATCAAAATTTTCAATCTTGAAATTTTGAATGGTTTTTGTAGGCCGTCGAAAGGATGGTTCCTCAGTGTGTGACACCAACTGTCAAACATGGAGGAGGAAGCGTGATGGTCTGGGGCTCTTTTGCTGGATCCAGAGTCGGCGACTTGCACAGAGTGACTGTTAACCCACGTTAACCCATTACGTGTTCCCTGAAAAGGGCCTTTTTTATAACTCTGATATGTACATTATTTTTACGTTTTTGATAACTTAAACTTTTATTTTAACCTCTGGCATTTTACCGCTTACCTTTGCACCTTTTCAGGTTATTCACTGGGCTTGAACTGCTTAAATTTCAGTAAAAACTGGAAAAATGGGGGTGTTTTAAAACTTCTGACTAGTAGCGTACATAAATATCATTCACCACCAAACAACAACATAAAACAGTGCGATGCTCTCATGGTACAGCACTGTGTGTGTGTGTGTGTGTGTGTGTGTGTGTGTGTGTGTGTGTGTGTGTGTGTGTGTGTGTGTGTGTGTGTGTGTGTGTGTGTGTGTGTGTGTGTGTGTGTGTGTGTGTGTGTGTGTGTGTGTGTGTGTGTGTGTGTGTGTGTGACTGTGCATTAATGAAAACGCTGTGTCCTGTGTTGGGGGGGGTTTATGTGTGTTAATGAAAACGCTGTGTCCTGTGTTGTCTGAGTGTTAATGAAAACGCTGTGTCCTGTGTTGGGGGTTTATGAGTGTTAATGAAAACGCTGTGTGCTGTGTTGGGGGGTTTATGTGTGTTAATGAAAACGCTGTGTCCTGTGTTGGGGGGTTTATGAGCGTTAATGAAAACGCTGTGTGCTGTGTTGGGTTTCAGTGTGCGGGGACATCCACGGCCAGTTCTTCGACCTGATGAAGCTGTTTGAAGTGGGGGTGTCCCCGGCTACCACTCGCTACCTCTTCCTGGGGGACTATGTGGATCGGGGTTACTTCAGTATTGAGGTGTGTGTGTGTGTGTGTGTGTGTGTGTGTGTGTGCGCGTGTGTGTGTGTGTGTGTGTGTGTGTGTGTGTGTGCGTGCGTGTGTGTGAGAGAGGGATAGTGTGTGTGTGTGTGTGTGTGTGTGTGTGTGTGTGTGTGTGTGTGTGTGTGTGAGTGTGTGTGTGTGTGCGTGCGTGTGTGTGAGAGAGGGATAGTGTGTGTGTGTGTGAGAGTGTGCCTGTGTGTGTGAGAGGGATAGTGTGTGTGTGTGTGTGAGAGAGTGCCTGTGTGTGTGAGAGTGTTCCTGTGTGTGTGAGAGAGGGATAGTGTGTGTAAGTGTGTGAGAGTGTGCCTGTGTGTGTGAGAGTGTGCCTGTGTGTGTGAGAGAGGGATAGTGTGTGTGTGTGTGTGAGAGAGTGCCTGTGTGTGTGAGAGTGTTCCTGTGTGTGTGAGAGAGGGATAGTGTGTGTAAGTGTGAGAGTGTGTCTGTGTGTGTGAGAGAGGGACAGTGTGTGTGTGAGAGAGGGATAGTGTGTGTAAGTGTGAGAGTGTGAGAGAGTGTGCCTGTGTGTGTGAGAGAGGGATAGTGTGTGTAAGTGTGAGAGTGTGTCTGTGTGTGTGAGAGAGGGATAGTGTGTGTAAGTGTGAGAGAGTGTGCCTGTGTGTGTGAGAGTGTGTCTGTGTGTGTGAGAGAGGGACAGTGTGTGTAAGTGTGAGAGAGTGTGTGTAAGTGTGTGAGAGTGTGCCTGTGTGTGAGAGAGGGACAGTGTGTGTAAGTGTGAGAGAGAGTGTGTAAGTGTGAGAGAGGGACAGTGTGTGTGTGAGAGAGGGACAGTGTGTGTAAGTGTGAGAGAGTGTGTGTAAGTGTGTGAGAGTGTGCCTGTGTGTGAGAGAGGACAGTGTGTGTAAGTGTGAGAGAGTGTGTAAGTGTGAGAGAGGGACAGTGTGTGTGTGAGAGAGGGACAGTGTGTGTAAGTGTGAGAGAGTGTGTGTAAGTGTGTGAGAGTGTGCCTGTGTGTGAGAGAGGGACAGTGTGTGTAAGTGTGAGAGAGAGTGTGTAAGTGTGAGAGAGGACAGTGTGTGTGAGAGAGGGACAGTGTGTGTGAGAGAGGTGTGAGAGAGGGACAGTGTGTTTGTGTGAGGAGTGTGAGAGTGTGAATGTGTGTGAGAGAGGGACAGTGTGTGTAAGTGTGAGAGAGTGTGTGTGGTGTGAGAGAGTGTGTGTAAGTGTGAGAGTGTGCCTGTGTGTGTGAGAGAGGGACAGTGTGTGTAAGTGTGAGAGAGAGTGTGTAAGTGTGAGAGAGGGACAGTGTGTGTGTGAGAGAGGACAGTGTGTGTGAGAGAGGGACAGTGTGTGTGAGAGAGGGACAGTGTGTGTGAGAGTGTGCCTGTGTGTGTGAGAGAGGGACAGTGTGTGTGAGAGAGGGATAGTGTGTGTAAGTGTGAGAGAGTGTGTTGTATCATGTTGTTTTTAACTGCATTTCCCCTCCCGTTGCAGTGTGTTCTGTATCTCTGGTCACTGAAGATCCTCTACCCAAAGTCCTTATATTTACTGCGCGGCAACCATGAGTGCAGACATCTGACAGAGTACTTCACTTTTAAACAGGAATGTGAGTACCATGCCTCCTGCGCCCGTTCTGCTCCCCATCTCACAGCCTCCTGTGTCCGCTCTGCTCCCCATCTCACAGCCTCCTGTGTCCGTTCTGCTCCCCATCTCACAGCCTCCTGTGTCCGTTCTGCTCCCCATCTCACAGCCTCCTGCGCCCGTTCTGCTCCCCATCTCACAGCCTCCTGTGTCCGTTCTGCTCCCCATCTCACAGCCTCCTGTGTCCGTTCTGCTCCCCATCTCACAGCCTCCTGTGTCCGTTCTGCTCCCCATCTCACAGCCTCCTGTGTCCGTTCTGCTCCCCATCTCACAGCCCCCTGCGTCCGTCCTGCTCCCCATCTCACAGCCTTCTCACAACATTCTCACATCCTTCTCACAACTGCTACTACTGCTACTGCTACTGCTACTACTACTGCTACTGCTACTGCTACTACTGCTACTACTACTACTGCTACTGCTACTACTGCTACTACTACTACTGCTGCTACTGCTGCTGCTACTGCTACTGCTACTACTGCTACTACTGCTACTGCTGCTACTGCTGCTGCTGCTGCTGCTACTGCTACTACTGCTACTGCTACTACTGCTGCTGCTGCTGCTACTGCTGCTGCTGCTGCTGCTGCTACTGCTACTGCTGCTACTGCTACTACTGCTTACTGCTACTGCTACTACTGCTACTGCTGCTGCTACTACTGCTGCTGCTACTAACTGCTACTACTGCTGCTGCTGCTACTGCTGCTACTGCTGCTACTACTGCTACTACTGCTACTACTACTGCTACTACTGCTACTACTGCTGCTGCTGCTGCTGCTACTGCTGCTACTGCTACTGCTGCTACTGCTACTACTGCTACTGCTACTACTGCTACTGCTACTACTGCTACTACTGCTACTACTGCTACTGCTACTGCTACTACTGCTACTGCTACTACTGCTACTGCGCTGCTACTACTGCTACTGCTGCTACTGCTACTACTGCTACTGCTACTGCTACTACTGCTACTACTGCTACTGCTGCTGCTACTACTGCTACTACTGCTACTGCTACTGCTACTACTGCTACTACTGCTACTGCTACTACTGCTACTGCTACTGCTACTACTGCTACTACTGCTACTGCTACTACTGCTACTACTACTGCTACTACTACTGCTGCTACTGCTACTGCTACTACTGCTACTACTGCTACTGCTACTACTGCTACTACTGCTACTGCTACTACTGCTACTGCTGCTACTACTACTGCTACTGCTACTGCTGCTGTTACTGCTACTACTGCTACTGCTGCTACTGCTACTACTACTGCTACTGCTACTGCTGCTGTTACTGCTACTACTGCTACTACTGCTGCTGCTGCTGCTGCCTACTGCTGCTGCTACTACTGCTACTACTACTGCTACTGCTACTGCTGCTACTGCTACTGCTACTGCTACTGCTGCTACTGCTGCTGCTACTACTGCTGCTACTGCTACTGCTACTGCTACTACTACTGCTACTGCTGCTGCTACTGCTACTGC
>JAINUG010000439.1:262500-267500 GCA_029706075.1 Aldrovandia affinis | reverse complement strand
GAACCACGCTCTACCTACTGAGACACACAGAACCACACTCTACCTACTGAGACACACAGAACCACACTCTACCTACTGAGCCACACAGAATCACGCTCTACCTACTGAGACACACAGAACCACGCTCTACCTACTGAGACACACAGAACCACACTCTACCTACTGAGCCACACAGAACCACGCTCTACCTACTGAGACACACAGAACCACGCTCTACCTACTGAGCCACACAGAACCACGCTCTACCTACTGGGCCACACAGAACCACGCTCTACCTACTGGGCCACACAGAACCATGCTCTACCTACTGAGACACACAGAACCACGCTCTACCTACTGAGACACACAGAACCACGCTCTACCTACTGAGACACACAGAACCACGCTCTACCTACTGGGCCACACAGAACCATGCTCTACCTACTGAGACACACAGAACCACGCTCTACCTACTGAGACACACAGAACCACACTCTACCTACTGAGCCACACAGAACCACGCTCTACCTACTGGGCCACACAGAACCATGCTCTACCTACTGAGACACACAGAACCACGCTCTACCTACTGAGCCACACAGAACCACACTTTACCTACTGGGACACACAGAACCACGCTCTACCTTCTGAGCCACACAGAACCACGCTCTACCTACTGAGCCACACAGAACCACGCTCTACCTAGTGAGACACACAGAACCACGCTCTACCTACTGAGCCACCCAGAACCACACTCTACCTACTGAGACACACAGAACCATGCTCTACCTACTGAGCCACACAGAACCACGCTCTACCTACTGAGCCACACAGAACCACACTCTACCTACTGAGCCACCCAGAACCACGGTCTACCTACTGAGCCACACAGAACCACGCTCTACCTACTGAGACACACAGAACCACGCTCTACCTACTGAGCCACACAGAGCCACCCTCTACCTACTGAGCCACACAGAACCACGCTCTACCTACTGAGCCACACAGAACCACGCTCTCTACCTACTGAGCCACACAGAACCACGCTCTACCTACTGAGCCACACAGAACCACACTCTACCTACTGAGCCACCCAGAACCACGCTCTACCTACTGAGCCACACAGAACCACGCTCTACCTACTGAGCCACACAGAACCACACTCTACCTACTGAGCCACCCAGAACCACACTCTACCTACTGAGCCACACAGAACCATGCTCTACCTACTGAGACACACAGAACCACGCTCTACCTACTGAGACACACAGAACCACGCTCTACCTAGTGAGCCACACAGAACCACACTCTACCTACTGAGCCACACAGAACCACGCTCTACCTACTGAGCCACACAGAACCACACTCTACCTACTGAGCCACACAGAACCACGCTCTACCTACTGAGCCACACAGAACAGTGAAATCACCGTGGCCAGCCCAACATGGAGAGCTATCCCACAAATCCCTAGAGGCTCTGTAATGTGCTGTTGCCATGACAACCGGCTACTCCGGCCTAAATTGGAGCTTTGAAGTGATGGAGAGAGGGACAGGGAGAGGAAGGGAAGTAGGGGAGAGAGTGAGAGGGAGAGAGGAAGAGGATGGGGAGTGAGGGAGAGAGGGAGAGGAAGAGGAAGGGAAGTGAGGGAGAGAGGGAGAGGAAGAGGAAGGGAAGTGAGGGAGAGAGGGAGAGGAAGAGGAAGAGAAGTGAGGGAGAGAGGGAGAGGAAGAGAAGTGAGGGAGAGAGGGAGAGGAAGAGGAAGGGAAGTGAGGGAGAGAGGGAGAGGAAGAGAAGTGAGGGAGAGAGGGAGAGGAAGAGGAAGAGAAGTGATGGAGAGAGGGAGAGGAAGAGGAAGGGAAGTGAGGGAAAGAGGTAGAGGTAGATGGGCAGGAAGCAGAGAGGAAGGAACAGAGGGTGTTGATAGTTTGGGGATACTGTGAAGAGGAGGAGGAGGAAGGTCTCACTTTAATGTTGCCAAATCTTGTCCATAATAAACAAATACAATGACACAAAAATAAGGCAGATACTGATGATAATGCACAATTTTAACTGTGATAATGCGCAATATTAACTGTGATAATGATGATACACAATATTAACTGTGATAATACACAATATTAACTGTGATAATGATCATCTCTCCCCCTCTCTCTCTCTCTCTCTCTCTCTCTCTCTCTCTCTCTCTCTCTTTCTCTCTTTCTCTATGATGCAGCTATCCTGCTGTATGTGAGTTCCTCCAGAATAACAACTTACTATCAGTAATCCGAGCGCACGAAGCACAGGATGCAGGGTATGTCACTCTTTAACACCTCACTCTCTCACTCTAACACTAGTGTGTAGCACTGTCTCACTCTGACACTAGTGTGTAACACTGTCTCACTCTGACACTAGTGTGTAACACTGTCTCACTCTGACACTAGTGTGTAACACTGTCTCACTCTGACACTAGTGTGTAACACTGTCTCATTCTGACACTGTCTCTCTCTCTCTCTCTCTCTCCCTCTCTCTCTCTCTCCCCTCTCTCTCTCTCCCTCTCTCTCTCTCTCTCTCTCTCCCTCTCTCTCTCTCCCTCTCTCTCTCTCCCCCTCTCTCTCTCTCCCCCCCTCTCTCTCTCCCCCTCTCTCTCTCTCTCTCTCTCTCTCTCTCTCTCTCTCTCATTAGTTACCGGATGTATAGAAAGAGCCAGACCACTGGCTTTCCCTCTCTAATAACCATCTTCTCAGCACCAAACTACCTTGATGTTTACAATAATAAAGGTCAGTGTGCATTTCCTGTGGTTACGCATGTGCACTTCCTGTGACTACACATGTGCACTTCCTGTGGTTACGCATGCGCACTTCCTGTGTGTGTGTGTGTGTGTGAGTGTGATGTTAGCATGCACTTTGGGCACTAACATTAAGCATGTGTAACGGTGTTGGTTCTGCCCGGAGCGGGTTTCTAACCGAGGATCTCGACGCGACAAGAGAGCGATTTAGCCCGCCGAGCTAAAGACCCAGGTCTCTAACTAATCGCACTCTTATCCACGTCACTTTCTTTAGCGGGCGCTCCACCACTCCCGTTGCATTGTGTGCGATATTGCAGTAGACACACGTCAGATGTGCGTTAGCATGCGCGCGGTGGCCCGTCGCTGTGGTGACCCGTCGCCTCCCCTCTCTCCTCACCCCCCCTCTCACAGCCGCGGTGCTCAAGTACGAGAACAACGTGATGAACATCCGCCAGTTCAACTGCTCGCCCCACCCCTACTGGCTGCCCAACTTCATGGACGTCTTCACCTGGTCGCTGCCATTTGTCGGGGAGAAAGGTACACACTCACTTCCTGCTCTGACCTCATTTACATTTACATTTTACACATTCACTTCCTGCTCTGACCTCATTTACATTTACATTTTACACACTCACTTCCTGCTCTGACCTCATTTACATTTACATTTTACACACTCACTTCCTGCTCTGACCTCATTTACATTTACATTTTACACACTCACTTCCTGCTCTGACCTCATTTACATTTACATTTTACACACTCACTTCCTGCTCTGACCTCATTTACATTTACATTTTACACACTCACTTCCTGCTCTGACCTCATTTACATTTACATTTACATTTTAGACATTTTAGCAGAGACTCTTATCCAGAGCAACTTACACAGTTTACATTTCTTTTATATACAATCCATTTATACAGCTGGATATTTTACTGAGGCAATTCAGGTTAAGTACCTTGCTCAAGGGTACAACGGCAGTGCCCCGGACCTGGGAATTGAACCAGCAACCTCTGAGTTACAAGCCCAGCTCCCTAACCATTACGCTACACTGCCATTTCTGGAGAAAGGTACACATTCACTTCCTGCTCTGACCTCATTTCTGCCCTCAAGCTGAAATTTTAGAAGAAACAGTGTTTTATTGTACACTTGTTGCCTGTTGTAGTTAGTAGTTTTGCAAAAAATTGGGCTTTTTAAAGGGGCTGGTAGATAGAACTCAGAAAGAGAGACAGTATACGGTCCAGGTGGTCTATAAATAGTTACTAAGAGGAAGGATTGCACTGAGGTAACTTTATCTTTTGACCGTCCAGAAAGCATAACAAGTGATTCAAAAGAGGAGAACTTATCCCCACATTTAGGTGTGAAACAAAATTTTGTCGCAAAAATCACAGCAACACCGCCCCCTCTACCGGACAGACGCGGCGCTTGACAGCTGGCATAACCATCAGGAGATGCCTCATTAAGTGCACTGTATTCGTCAGGCCTAAGCCAGGTTTCAGTGAAACTAATCAGGTCAAAACTATGGTCCGTGATTAGCTCGTTCACAAGAACCGCCTTGGGGGAAAGTGATCTAACATTTAACAATCCACATTTAAGAGATGTCTTATTACAGGCAACACTTACAGCAGGCTGAGAGGTTTTAATATAAATAAGATTATGTACACAAATGCCACAACAGCCAGTGTGCTCAGATAGCTTTTTACTTCTAAAACCATTTCCAAAACGAGGGACAGACACAGTCTCAATAGTTAAGCTAGTCACAGGCTTTTGGAAGCTAGCAGACAGTAGTTTAGGGCCAGAAGTCTGCTGCCTGGCTAGCGCTCTGAGAGGTCATACATTTTGCGAGTTTATACTACGGGAAAAACTTCTAGATAAAAGAAGAGCACCTCTCCAGTTTGGGTGGAGTCCGTCTCTCTTCAGTAAGCCAGGCTTTCCCCAAAATGTGGGCCAATTGTTTATGAAGCCCAAGTCGTTGTCAGTACACCAGTTAGCCATCCAGCGATTTAGCGACGTGAGTCTACTGTAGACTTCGTCACTCCTGCGTATAGGAGTGGCTCTGTGTGTACCGGAGTTACGGTCGATGGGGGGAAAATATAAGAAACAAAAGATTTAAAGAAATTTTTTTTTTTAAATGTGCGTCTCCATGTTTCTGTCCCTTTGTGCCTCACAACCTTTGACCCTTGACCTCTCCCCAGTGACAGAGATGCTGGTGAACGTGCTGAGCATCTGCTCAGACGACGAGCTCATGCACGATGA
>JAINUG010000439.1:177500-255000 GCA_029706075.1 Aldrovandia affinis | reverse complement strand
TGTAGAGAGCATAGAGGACTACTGAAGTGGCTACTTACCTATTCTCATCTCTAAATGCCCGGATAACTGAAGCTACCATGAAGCGGACTCGCTGCCCAACTCCGGTCATTGTTAGGCCATGATTGAGTACATGGCCAACCAAAGTTGTGTGGATTTCATTAGAAATATTGGCTCGCCTTCGCCATCACCATCACCTTCCCCTTCCTCCTCCTCCTCCTCCTCCTTCTCCTTCTCCTTCTCTTCCTTCTCCTCCTCCTCCTCCTTCTCCTTCTCCTTCTCCTTCTCCTCCTCCTCCTCCTCCTCCTCTTCCTCTTCCTCTACCTCTCTGTTCTCCATGCTGCTCCATTTTTCCCCCAACAGTAGAGGTCACCTGAGGCCTCTTTTATGCTCTGACACATGATTGAAGTGTTTTGCCAATTGAGTTTGAACAGGTGAGAAGTGAGTGAGACCAATTGGTAATTAGGGTGTGGCATTTTGAAGGCCAGTGAACAAAGTGTGCTAAATGATGAGATTTGTGCTTAGAGTTTTGCAAACATGTGATTTAGAATTGCTATCTGAGTGAAAACAATAGAATTGTGCTTAGAGTTTAGCAGTCTGGAGTCTTGTTGTTGATACATGAGCTTCAAGTTTTCAGAATTGTGTGCATAGTTCCATTCCAAATTCAAATGGCTTTATTGGCATGACAAGATCACTCTCATATTGCCAAAGCACACATTTACAATTACAGACATAACACATGGACAGATTTACACAAGACAGAGAAAGGTATACATTTTTAGACATAACACACAATATGACATTAATTAAGTAATTACAGGCAGTGAGCAGCTCAGTCCCTCAGGCTATGGCAGGCAGATACATATTTAGCTGCCAGAGGAGCTGTTGTTCCTTCACCCAGGAGAACTGCCAGTTTCTCCTCTGGCGTTAACAGTAGGAAGTTTGGTATTTTCTTGGCTATTTCCCCGAAGTGGAAGTCTCTTACTGAAGAGAACTTCTCACAGTGGAGGAGGAAGTGCATCTCTGTTTCTACCTCCCCTGTCGAGCAGTGACCACTTTCTCTCTCTCTCTCTCTCTCTCAGTGCAGTGTTAATGTATCTCTCTCTCTCTCTCTCTCTCTCAGTGCAGGGTTAATGTCTCTCAGTCAGTCTCTCTCTCTCAGTGCAGGGTTAATGTCTCTCTCTCTCTCTCTCAGTGCAGGGTTAATGTCTCTCTCTCTCTCTCTCTCTCTCAGTGCAGTGTTAAGGTCTCTCTCTCTCTCTCTCTCTCTCTCTCTCTCTCTCTCAGTGCAGGGTTAATGTCTCTCTCTCTCTCTCTCTCTCTCTCTCTCTCTCTCTCTCTCTCAGTGCAGTGTTAATGTCTCTCTCTCTCTCTCTCAGTGCAGGGTTAATGTCTCTCTCTCTCTCTCTCTCTCTCTCTCTCAGTGCAGTGTTAATGTCTCTCTCTCTCTCTCAGTGCAGGGTTAATGTCTCTCTCTCTCTCTCTCTCTCTCTCAGTGCAGGGTTAATGTCTCTCTCTCTCTCTCTCTCTCTCTCTCAGTGCAGTGTTAGGGTTAATGTCTCTCTCTCAGTGCAGTGTTAATGTCTCTCTCTCTCTCTCTCTCTCAGTGCAGTGTTAATGTCTCTCTCTCTCTCTCTCTCTCTCTCTCAGTGCAGTGTTAATGTCTCTCTCTCTCTCTCTCTCTCTCTCTCTCAGTGCAGGGTTAAGGTCTCTCTCTCTCTCTCTCAGTGCAGTGTTAATGTCTCTCTCTCTCTCTCTGCAGTCTCTCTCTCTCTCTCTCTCTCTCTCTCTCTCTCAGTGCAGTGTTAATGTCTCTCTCTCTCTCTCTCTCTCTCAGCGGTGCGCGGGTTTCCGCAGCTCCCGATACGCAGCTTTGAGGAGGCGCGGGGTCTGGACCGCGTTAACGAGCGCATGCCCCCCCGCCGCTCCGCGGGCCAGAGGAACGCGTGCAAGCCCAACGGCCCAGACGCCAGCCCAGACGGCAGCACGGACGGCAGCACGGACGCGCAGTGATCGCTGCGGCCCTCCGCTCCACCACACGACGGCGAACACTTATCGAGAAGAAAAAAAAAGAAGAAAAAAAGAAGACATTTCTCCCCATCAACAAAAAAAAACTAAAAACTGAATTGCTTGAATGAAAGTAGGGAGAGAGGGGCGTCTCTCTCTCTCTCTGTGTGTAGAACGTGGGACCAGGTGAAGAGGACAGGGAGAGAGGAGGGGGAGGGGCGGTGAAGGGGAAGTGCCCCCCCACCCCCCCAAACTGCTTCCTGTTCCGTCCTCCCACAGGACGTCTTCAGGCCAATGGGCTCTCTCACAAATTCACCTCAGAGGGGAGTGTGAACAACATTCACTCCATATATATATATACATACATACATACAGTGCATACACACACATATGTATATATATATATATACACACACATATATATATATATATATATATATATACATACACTACACTACCGGTCTAGTTTTAGAACACCCCCATTTTCCAGTTTTTACTGAAATTTAAGCAGTTCAAATCCAGTGAATAACTTGAAATGGTACAAAGGTAAGCGTTGTAAAATGCCAGAGGTTTAAAAAAGTTTAGGTTACCAAAAACGGAAAAATAATGTACATTTCAGAGTTATAAAAAGGCCCTTTTCAGGGAACAAGTAATGGGTTAACGTGGTTAACAGTCACTTTGTGCAAGTCGCCAACTCTGGATCCAGCAAAAGAGCCCCAGACCATCACGCTTCCTCCTCCATGTTTGACAGTTGGTGTCACACACTGAGGAACCATCCTTTCGCCTACTCGACGGCCTACAAAAACCTTTCAAAATTTCAAGATTTCAAATTTTGATTCATCGGTCCATAAGACCATCTTCCAGTCTTCAGTAGTCCACTGGCGGTGCTTCATGGCCCAGGCAAGCCTCTTTTCCTTATTTTGCCATCTTAGCAATGGCTTTCTTACTGCCACTCGACCTGTCAAACCTGCAGCTCGAAGTCTTCTCTTCACAGTTGAAACTGAGACTTCCTTACTTCGACCAGTGCTAAGCTGTGCTTGAAGCTGTTGCCCTGTGAGCTGCCTATCACGCAAGCTGTTGACTCTCAGAAACTTGTCTTCTGATTTTGTTGTGGCTTTGGGTCTGCCAGAACTCTTCCTGTCAGAGTTTCCTCCAGTTTCCAAGTGCCTTTTGATAGTGTAGGAAACTACTCACTGCCAAAAAATTTACATTATTTTTCAATTTTTGGTAACCTAAGCTTTTTTTTTTTAACCTCTGGCAGTTTACAGCGCTTACCTTTGTACCATTTCAGGTAATTCACTAGATTTGAACTGCTTACATTTCAGTAAAAACTGGAAAATGGGGGTGTTCTAAAACTTTTGACCAGTAGTGTATATACAGTGCATACACACACATATATATACTGTATATGTATATCTATATATACATTACAGGTTTCATTCATCCTCTATAAATTTATCTTGCTATTTAACATGTTTTGCTACTAGTAACAACACACAAGTAAATAAATAGATTATTACTTCTTACTTATTTATAAAACAAGGACATTTAAGAAAATGTGTAATACGTCAAACTATTTGCAATGCAATCTTACCTGAGAACCTTTTTTTTTTTTTGTTTTGTAAAACGCCACGAGCTCGAGAGGTGGGGGGGCTGTGTGTGAGGCCACGCTGAGGCCACTGGCGGCCATGCTGCCAGGCTCACTCTGCAGTCTGTGCCTGGCGGCCATGCTGCCAGGCTCACTCTGCAGTCTGTTTCCACCATGCCACCACCTACTCTTTTGCTTCTCACTTGCCTGTTACCAGGGAGAGAGAGAGAGGAAAACAATAATTTGTACGACATCTACAGAATGTGCATGCGGCTTGGCTCCTTCCTCTGCTCTATTTGTGCCGTGTTTCAGTATAGTAGGCCTAAAGTATTTCCCTCTTGCAATGACATTGGTTCTGTTTTTAAAGATTGTTATTTTTTAATTCATTTGTGTGTTTTTCCCATGACTGGCGCAGTCTGTTCACGAGCTTCTCACTCAGACTGTCAAAGCATGATCGCATGCTAGAATGACAAATCGGACATGGACCGCATATCTCACTTTTAAAGGGGAAAAGTATATTCTCATTATAATTCTTAATAATATTCTTATTGTTATAATTAAGCTTTTACTTTTTACTCTTTTTTTTTTTTTTTTTTTTTTCCTTCCTTCTCAGTTTTGGGATCCTTGTTTGGTTTCTCCGCGTTCGCTCTGAAGGAGGAGTGGAGTGTGCTGCACGCTGTGTCGCTTCTCTTCTGTGCTCGCTCCTGAAGGGCGTTTTGGCCGTTTTGCTTCCCAGACAGCACACACACTGTAAGCATGACTTTTGGGACCAATCACTTTTTTACTCTTGAATAAAATATGCATGAGCCATGGGCATCTCAAAACCTCTTTCCTACCTCTGCAGTCACTCACACACACACACACACACACACACACACACACACACTCACTCACTCACTCACTCACACACACACACACTCACACACACACACACACACACACACACACATGCTCACACACACAATTAACAAGCACATGCAGCCTCATCATTATCATCATCATGTAAAATAAATTTGGTCTCATTCAGGTCGAGTTCGGTCTCATTCAATTTCAATTATTTTTTAAATATCTTTTCACCCATTTTACTCATAACTGCAATTACATTTACATTTACATTTTAACCATTTAGCAGACGCTCTTATCCAGAGCGACTTACAAGATGTGCATAAATACATGGTAGGAACAATTATTACATTACATTACATTACAGGCATTTAGCAGACGCTCTTATCCAGAGCGAATTACACAGTTTCACATTTCTTTACGTACAATCCATTTATACAGATGGATATTTACTGAAGCAATCCAGGTTAAGCACCTTTAGCTCAAGGGTACAACAGCAGGCAGTGTAGTGTAATGGTTAGGGAACTGGGCTTGTAACGTTAAGGTTGCAGGTTCAGTTTCCAGGTGAGACACTGCCGTTGTACCCTTGAGCTAAAGGTACTTAACCTGAATTGCTTCAGTTAATATCCAGCTGTATAAATGGATTGTAAAGAAATGTAAAACGTTTTTTTTGTTTTGTTTTTTAAACATTTATTTAGAGGACGTTTTAAACAAGTATACATATTACAACAAGCAGTAATTAACATGTAGGCAGTGGTGATGACAATTGGCTCGATGTACAGAATTACAGTTTTTTCCTATTGCTTACAAGCTATTTCTGAAACAGAAGTCACTTTTGCAAAACAGTTAACACCAGCCTCAGAACAGTATCACGTTTTGCAAAATGACACATTTCACCTGCAAAATGCTCTAATGCTCTGTTGAATACATGACATAAAAGCAAATAAGTGCATCAAAACAGAATCATTTGTTATCTAATGAAAAGTGTTTTTATCCATCATTTCATAAAGGCACACTAAAAACTAACTATGAGCGGCAATATGGCACAATCATAGATCTGAGCGCCTGAGTTCTATTTTATGATCTCTTCTTGGGTCTTTTTTATGGTGATACATTATTGTAATTTATATGAGTACCAGTATAATTACGAGTGCGAGTACTGTATATGTAAACATGCTACCACAGCAAGAGCTGCAATAATTGTCACCTGACAGCTGACTAAAACAGCAAAGCAGAAATAATTTCACTAAAAACTCAAAAATACTTCGACTTTTTATTTATTTATTTAGAGACACGTTCATCATACACAGAAATAATATATAAATGATGGTGTAAACAAATCAAGTCAACAGAAAATAAAGGCAGTTACAGTAAATGTAAAAAAGAAAGAATAATGTACATGCAAATGTTACTGCTTACTGTTGATCAATTCTTTCCTGTTGGTCAGGCCACATATTTTCATCAACATCACATTGAATATTTTTCCTCGTAATGTGGCAAAATTGAGTGCCTGAGCCATCCCTGACAATCTTCTGATGTGATATCCTGACAGCCTGCATTCATGGCATCAATCAGCGACACTTGGTCATAGGGACGGTGATCATATACCTCCCATCTCCAGGCCGAGAATAACTCCTCAGTGGGGCTCAGGAATGGAGAATAGGGTTAGGGTTGGGTTAGTGGCAGGAACTCCATTATGATGTGAGGCCATGCTGCACACCACTCTCTTACAAGAGCGGAGCGGTGGAACGCAACAATGTCCCAGAGCGCCATGAGGAGCGGTGGAACGCTACATTGTCCCAGAGCGCCACGAAGATCGGCAGGTCTGGAGTCACCAGATCTCTCTCCTGGGGTGGTAGAGTTCTGTCATACAGCGCTTCGAGGAAGCGGATTGGGCAGAATCGTCGGGGCCAATGGTGGGGCTGTGGGACATTACACCATCTCTTGAGATGGCAGCACACATGGTTATGTTTACCCCAAGTTGTCCCGGGACGTTGATGTTCCTACCACGTCTACGGCCTTTGGACAGATTGGACTTCATCAGACGAACATATGAGGGGCAGCGTTGGCTTCAAGCTCCATTATTCTCTGAGAAAAATAAAAAGATATTGTTAGATATTCCAGCAGTGGCCCCGATGTTGCAATATTGTGAGGAAAGATTGTGGTGATGAAACCCTTACCTGTACATACCGGCACCTAATCTCCTTCCCCCTGGCCACTGATCCTCTCAAAGGGCCCCTAATCTCCTTCCCCTGGTCACTGCTCCTCTCTCCTTCCCCTGGCCACTGCTCCTCTCTCCTTCCCCTGGCCACTGCTCCTCTCTCCTTCCCCTGGTCACTGCTCCTCTCCTTCCCCACTGCTCACTGCCTTCCCCTGGCCACTGCTCCTTCCTTCCCCTGGTCACTGCTCCTCTCTCCTTCCCCTGGCCACTGCTCCTCTCTCCTTCCCCCTGTCACTGCTCCTCTCTCCTTCCCCTGGTCACTGCTCCTCTCTCCTTCCCCCGGTCACTGCTCCTCTCTCCTTCCCCTGGTCACTGCTCCTCCTTCCTTCCCCTGGTCACTGCTCCTCTCTCCTTCCCCCTGGTCACTGCTCCTCTCAAAGGGCCCTGTATGCAGCTGCTTCGCAGTCCCCTGGTTCCGCTCTAGAACCCTGCTTATTGTGGTCAGACTCACAGTGTTGATGTTATTGAAGATGTCATGGTCTTGTCTGACTCTGGTCTGGACTTCCCTCAAGCGCATTTCATTATTGGCTAACACCATGTTTGCAATGGCCACCTCTTGTTCTGCGGTGAAGAGTTTTCCGTGACCACCTGAGAGGGGATGTCTCTCCACTCTATAAAATGACATAAATTAAATTTTGACTGGCAAAGAAGATGTAAAAGAAGCAAAACTGTTACAGTAAGACACATGTCGATCGCTCCCCCATGATTGGCAAAAAAATAAAAATAAAAATACAATTAAAAAAATGTTTAGAAATTATGATTATTAATAACGATCATTTTAGCGGTATATGCGACCGTTTTGGAGAGTTTTTGTGTGGATGTACAACTCTGTGGGAGAGGGCCCAGGAAAAAGGGAGGGGGGGCCCGGGGAGAAATCCCTGATTGCGCCCGCCCCCCCAGGAGAGGTTGATTTCCAATTCCTGCACACGCCCGATTACAGAATATGGTCACTTACCTATTCTCATTTCTAAATATCAGAATTATTAATGCCACAATAATTTTATGACATGGTCTGCAATTGTGGCCCTAATTTCATTGGACCCTTCCACTCTGGTGGCGGCACGGTGGTGCAGTGGATAGCGCTGTCGCCTCACAGCAAGAAGGTCTCGGGTTCGAATCCAGGCCGGGGGCCTTTCTGTGTGGAGTTTGCATGTTCTCCCCCGTATCGTCATTGTGTCCACCTGTCTGTGATCTCTTTTTACCTTTGTCAGAGCGACGCTCGTCCCTCACAGAATGTGCCCGCACCCCATAACAGTCTGCTCTCTCCCATTCAGTACGCGCTTCCAGCGTCGCACCCTCCCGCGACAACGGAACCCCTCCAACCTCTCCTACCCCCCCCTGACCCTTTGTGACAGCTTCAATCTCAGGGGGCTATGGAACTGTCGGTCGGCCACACAGAAGGCTGACTTCATCTCTGCCTATGCCTCCCTCCTGTCCCTCCAGTTTCTCGCCCTCACCGAGACCTGGATCAGCCCTGACAACTCCGCTACTCCTGCTGCCCTCTCGTCCGCCTACTCCTTCTCCCACACCCCCCGGCCATCCGGCCGTGGTGGTGGTACAGGTTTGCTTATCTCTCCCGCATGGAAGTTCTCAGTCATTCCCCTCTCCAACCTGTCTATATCCTCCTTTGAATGCCACCCTGTCTCCATCACCTATCCTACTAAACTCTTTATTGTTGTTGTTTATCGTCCACCAGGGCCCTGGGATGCTTCCTCGATGAGCTTGACACCCTGCTCAGCTCCTTCCCTGAGGACGGCACCCGCTGATCCTCCTGGGAGACTTCAACATCCACTTAGAGGCCCCCAGTCTGCTGCCTTCCTACCACTACTCCACTCCTTCGACCTCTCCCTGCAAAACTCCCCCAACCCACAAGGCGGGCAACCTCCTAGACCTGATCTTCCTGAGGAACTGCCCTGCTCCAACCTCACGGTTACCCCCTTGCATACATCTGATCACCATTTAATTTCCTTCTCCCTCTCCCTTGTCCCCATCCTCCCTCCCCTCTTCCAACACACACCATCACTGCCCGTCGTAACCTTCGCTCCCTCTCACCCTCCTCCCTCGCTCCCCTTGTCACTGCTTCCCTCCCCCCCCTTAAAGCATTCTCTAGACTCCCCACTGACACTGCTTCCTCCACCCTAATCTCAACTCTGTCCTCTGCACTTGACTCTCTCTGTCCTCTTCTCCCTAGACCTGCACGCTCATCCCCTCCTAGTCCCTGGATGTCCGACACCCTGCGCACCTCCCGGGTCAGCCTCCGTGCTGCTGAGAGGAAGTGGGCCAAATCCAGGTACTCGTCCAACCTTTCATCCTATCAGTCTTTACTGTCTGTGTTTTCTTCTGCTGTCACTGCCGCTAAGGCAATCTTCTACCAAACTAAAATTCAAAATTCTATATCTAAACCTCGTCAACTGTTCTCTATTTTCTCTTCTCTCCTCAGCACACCTCCTCCCCCACTTCAGTCCCCCTTCACCGCAGATGACTTTGCTGCTTTCTTCGAGGAGAAAATTGCAGAAATCTGCAGCTCCTTTGTGCCCTCCACTCCCGCTTGTGCCCTCCGCTCCCGCTGCTCCCGCTGCTCCCTCTGCTCCCTCTGCTCCCTCCACTCCCTCTGTGCCTTCCACTCCCTCTGTGCCTTCCACTCCCGCGGTGCCCTCCACTCCCGCTGTGCCCTCCGCTCCCTCTGCTCCCTCCACTCCCTCTGCTCCCTCCACTCCCGCTGCTCCGTCCGCTCCCTCTGCTCCCTCTGCTCTCTGCTCCCTCTGCTCCCTCCACTCCCTCTGCTCCCGCTGCTCCCTCCACTCCCTCTGCTCCCTCCACTCCCTCTGTGCCTTCCACTCCCTCTGCTCCCTCCACTCCCTCTGCTCCCTCCACTCCCTCTGTGCCTTCCACTCCCGCGGTGCCCTCCACTCCCTCTGTGCCCTTCCCCTGCTTCCCCTCTTTTTCTCCCCTCTCAGACTCTGATATTTCCCACCTCCTCCTCTCCCACCGCCCTACCACTTGTGCCCTCGACCCTACCCCTTCATCCCTCCTCCAGGCGATCACACCTGACATCCTCCCATTTGTCACCTCCCTTGTGAACTCCTCCCTGTCTTCTGGTTGTTTCCCCTCGCCCTTCAAAAGGGCCCATATCACCCCTCTGCTGAAAAAACCCACTCTAAACTCCTCAGTTATCCAGAATTATCGCCCAGTATCCCTCCTCCCCTTCCTGTCTAAAACCCTCGAAAGAGCGGTATCTCACCAACTCTCTGCTTTCCTTACAGAAAATAACCTGCTGGACCCCTACCAGTCCGGCTTCAGACCTGGCCACTCAACAGAAACCGCTCTCCTCTCGGTCAATGAGGCACTTCACACCGCACGAGCCGCCTCCCTCTCCTCCATCCTGATCCTGCTTGATCTCTCCGCTGCCTTCGACACTGTGGAGCACTCCATCCTCCTGTCCTCCCTGGCAGCAACAGGGATCTGCGGTACAGCCCTCGCCTGGATCGAGTCCTACCTCTCCGGTCGCTCCTTCCAGGTTGCCTGGGCTGGTAAAGTATCACCGCCTTGCTCCCTCCCCACCGGGGTTCCACAGGGCTCAGTCCTCGGTCCCCTTCTCTTCTCCCTGTACACCCACTCCCTTGGCTCTGTAATCTCTGCCCATGGCTTATCTTACCATTGTTATGCTGATGACACTCAACTCTTTCTCTCCTTCTCCCCATCAGACACTCAGGTCTCTACCCGCATCGCTGCTTGCCTGGGGGACATTCAGAGCTGGATGGACAGTCACCACCTAAAGCTCAACCCAGGTAAAACAGAGCTAATCTTCATTCCTGCCCTAAACTCTCCCCACCTTGATTTCTCCATTTCTCTAGGTGACACCCTGGTGACATCATCACCCTGCGCGAAGAATCTCGGTGTGGTGATGGACAACAGGCTGTCCCTATCAATGAACATTGCAGCGGTAAGCCGGGCGTGCAGATTCTTCCTGTATAACATCAGGAGGATCCGTCCCTTCCTTACCACGTACTCTACCCAGCTCCTGGTCCAAGCAATGCTACTGTCCCGCTTGGACTACTGCAACTCGCTCCTGGCTGGCCTTCCCGCATCTGCTATCAGACCCCTGCAACTCATCCAGAACGCTGCGGCCCGTCTGATCTACAACCTTCCTCGACACTCCCATGTCACCCCCCTGCTCACTACCCTCCACTGGCTGCCTGTTATAGCTCGCATCAAATTCAAGACATTGGTCCTAGCATACCAGGCAGTCAAGGGATCAGCCCCAACATACCTCACCAAGATCTTCAAACCCTACACACCTGCCAGACCTCTCCGTTCTGCTACCTCAGGACGCCTAGCACCTCCCCCCCTCCGCACCTGCGCTTCCCGGTCACGTCTCCTGTCGGTTCTGGCTCCACGATGGTGGAATGACCTTCCTGTGGAAGTCAGAACAGCTGAGACCCTGGCCACCTTCAAGCGACGACTGAAGACTCACCTCTTCAGGGTGCACCTCTCCCCGTAGTCCGTTTTTTGTTAACTTAGGGACATAGTTGCTTAGTTTACACGTCTACTTGTTTATGTATTGTATTAGGCTTAGGCATTATTTCCTGCATTGAGTGCTTTACTGCTACCTCTGAATTGTGGCTACAGATTTACCTACAGGGTCCTAGTTTAACTATGTGGTTGCTCCTAGCACCCAGGAATTGTACTTCCCACTAGGGTGGCTTTCAGCTAAACTGTTCTTGACTACGGTTAACACTTTGTTGTACGTCGCTCTGGATAAGAGCGTCTGTCAAATGCCTATAATGTAATGTAATGTAATGTATCCACGTGGGTTTCCTCCGGGTACTCCGGTTTCTTCCCACAGTCCAAAGACATGCACGTTAGGCTAATTGGAGAGTCTAAATTGCCCGTAGGTATGAGTGTGTGAGTGAATGGTGTATGTAGTGCCCTGCGATGGATTGGCGACCTGTCCAGGGTGTATTCCTGCCTCTCGCCCCAATGCATGCTGGGATAGGCTCCAGCCCCCCCGCGACCCTGACTAGGAATAAGCGGCTGAAGATGAGATGAGACTTCCACTCTGTGCCTACCCCTTCCTGCTCTACCACCACGCACCCTGTCCTCTTTGGGCTCCTGGTTGTGGTTCCCTTCTTCCTCTCTTTCGTCTTTGTGCTCTGTTGTCCTCATTACATTACATTACATCACATTACAGGCATTTAACAGACGCTCTTATCCAGAGCGACTTACACAGTTTACATTTCTTTACATACAATCCATTTATACAGCTGGATATCTTACTGAAGCAATTCAGGTTAAGTACCTTTAGCTCAAGGGTACAACAGCAGTGCCCCCACCTGGGGATTTAACCTGCAACCTCTGAGTTACAAGCCCAGCTCCCTAACCATTACACTACACTGCCAGCCATTGTTATAGCAAGCATGCCTTTAGGCTATATTATATTTTGATGTTAAAATCATTTTTTTTTTTTTTTATTATATTAAAAACAAAGCAACTTCTTGGAATTCATTCGCTATTCCGTAATACGTTTATTTAAAATGTCCTGACCATATATCCCACTGACAGGAGACCTAAGGTTTTTTAATAATATTTTAATATGGTCGGTCATCAGGCCTATCTGTCATGGGTTAATAATATTTTAATATGGTCGGTCATCAGGCCTATCTGGGTTAATAATATTTTAATATTGGGTCATCAGGCCTATCTGTTTAAATAATATTTTAATATGGTCGGTCATCAGGCCTATCTGTCATGGGTTAATAATATTTTAATATGGTCGGTCATCAGGCCTATCTGTCATGGGTTAATAATATTTTAATATGGTCGGTCATCAGGCCTATCTGTCATGGGTTAATAATATTTTAATATGGTCGGTCATCAGGCCTATCTGCCATGGGTTAATAATATTTTAATATGGTCGATCATCAGGCCTATCTGTCATGGGTTCACATTCTGTGGTTACTATTCTTTTATTTGATTATTTCTCATATTTAAAATACTGTTTTCATCTGACGTAATTCTAATTTCGGCGGGAATATAGAGGCAGTTGATGCCCTCGCGCAGAGGGCAGTTCGCCGGAGTGTCATTTCCACAGGAGGAAGGACGGAGATAGAACGCACATTTGTAAGTTGGTTATTTATAAGTTAATTATTGAAATGTCCAACTAGAAGGTTAACGTTAACTGAATGAGACTAAGAAGGTTTTCTGTCGCTCAGTTGCTGTTTCTTAAATTACTTACATTTAGGTAACTTAGTGCTAACTTAGCAAAGTTGCAGTAATTTATAACGTCGATGTCGTTCCATAGCTAGCTACCTAGTTAGCATTAAGCAACTTAACGTTATAATAAGTAACGTTAGATAGTCCAGATGTATAAGTATCTGGTTCAATGGCGCTGCTAAATGCCACAGTGTACAGTCCCGGCCAAAAGTTTTGTCGCATGAGTGGACAAAAGTGACAATTGCTAATTACCCAACTCTTAATTAGCGAATAAAGTTAGGAAACAACACAAATTAATCATAAGTGTCTAAAGTTTATTTAGATACCATCAAAACAAAAATTTCATAGATGCTTATAAGGTTTATTGCTTGATAATGATGAACAAGCCAGTTTCTACCTGGACAAAAGTCTTGTCGCAAATCAAATTATAATCAAGAAATTTGATCTTTCTCAAAAGTAAATAAAATAACAAATGAAAAATCAGTCTAGTATTTCATCATGGACTATAAGTTAAGAAATTAATATCTTGTATGGGTTCCTTTGGCCTGCAGAACAGTTGCCGTCCGGTTTGGCAGAGAGTCGTAGAGCTTGTTGATGAAGTCGCCGGGATGGCATGGAAGGCCACCTTGCAGGCATCCCAAAGCTCCTCCAAGTTCTTCGGCTTGGTCCTCCAAGCTTCCTCCTTCATTCTTCCCCAGATATGCTCAATAATATTCATATCTAGAGACTGTGCTGGCCATCCCTGAAGGACATTGATCTTCTTCCCCTGAGAAACTTCATAGTGGAACCTGAGGTATGGCAAGGAGCTCCATCCTGTTGAAAAATCTGACCCCTTTTGTAGTTGGGAATGTACTGGGAGGCAAGAATCTGTTGATATTTGGCACTGTCAATGTTACCATCCACCTTACAGATCTCCCTGGCACCTCCGTATTGGACGTAACCCCAAACCATAATCTTTCCACCTCCAAATTTGACTGTCTTCTGGGTGAACCGTGGGTCCAGACGGGCCCCAGAGGGTCGTCGACAATATTGGCGGTGCTTGGGATGGAGCTCAACTGACGATTCATCTGAAAAATCTATTTTTCGCCGCTTTTCTGCTGTCCACCCTTCCGTCAGGCTATGGGCCTTGGCGTACGCAACACGATTTCTTAGCTGTCTCTTGTTTAGTGCTGGTTTCTGGGCAGCAATACGACCGTGGAGACCATTGCGAGCAAGAAACCAACGTACAGTTCTTGACGAAACAGGCATTGCTGGCGTCCACTCCTCCTGGAGCTGTGAGGTGGTTGACATGGGGCTGGCTTTTGACAGTCGGACCAGCAAGCTGTCGTCAGATATGAATATTATTGAGCATATCTGGGGAATAATGAAGGAGTAAGCTTGGAGGACCAAGCCGAAGAACTTGGAGGAGCTTTGGGATGCCTGCAAGGTGGCCTTCCATGCCATCCCCGACGACTTCATCAACAAGCTCTACGACTCTCTGCCAAACCGGATGGCAACTGTTCTGCAGGCCAAAGGAACCCATACAAGATATTAATTTCTTAACTTATAGTCCATGATGAAATACTAGACTGATTTTTCGTTTGTTATTTTATTTACTTTTTGAGAAAGATAAAATTTCTTGATTATAATTTGATTTGCGACAAGACTTTCGTCCAGGTAGAAACTGGCTTGTTCATCATTATCAAGTAATAAACCTTATAAGCATCTATGAAATTTTTGTTTTGATGGTATCTAAATAAACTTTAGACACTTATGATTAATTTGTGTTGTTTCCTAACTTTATTAGCTAATTAAGAGTTGGGTAATTAGCAATTGTCACCTTTGTCCACTCATGCGACAAAACTTTTGGCCAGGACTGTATAGCTAGCGAATGTTAAATTATATTTTATTTTTTAATAAAGAAAAACAGCCCGGATTTTTAGCATACGTCCTCATCCTGCGAGCTAACTAACATTTTGCACATTTGTTTAACCGACAGTCAAAAGGGATTCAAAGAGAAACCAGAATGAGTTCCTCTGAAGAGGTAAGCATTATTTTATCTTCACAGATTACTCTAGCCGATCAGTAACTTCGGAATTTGGATTAGTTTTGGCCTTGAAATCCTGTCTCAAAGCCATCAGTCGCAATTTCTTTTAACTTTTAAGTAAAATATTAATATTCATAAAATATCCATGACATTCAGTCACTAGCCTTGATGTGCCCACATGTCTTGTAATTCAGATAAACATTCACTCATTCAGTAAAAGTCTAAACCCGCTGTGGCAAGCACTTTATCGCCTGTGGTAGCAGGTCACTCGATTTAAAAAAGTATTAATCCACAAACTTGAGATGGTAAATTAATTATTCGTTTTTTAACAAGCGCTTTAAAATAATGGCGGATGGCACCATTTGGCTGACAATAGTGGCAGAAAATGTACGTTGGTAATGACAGCATATCAAATCAAATCAAATCAAATTCATTTGTATAACGCTTTTCACAATTGAATTGTCACAAAACGCAAAACACAAAACCCAGGCCTAAACCCCCCCAAAAGCAAGCCTAAAGGCAACAGTGGCAAGGAAAAACTCCCTTGGTAGGGAGAAACCTTGGGAGGAACCAGACTAAAAGGGGGGGATCCCATCCTCTTCTGGCCGGTACAGGGTGTGTCCAAAAAAGAACATATCATGGTCAGTTCAAGGTGACTCAGGGCTGAAAGACTTTGCCCCTCCTGAGTTAGGTAGTCAGCGGGGGGGGAGCTAAACCACGTGAAGGGGGTCCAGATCCAGGAACTGGGGTTGGCGTGGGGGTGAGGGTTGATGTGGGGGGAGCTCACACTTCTTGCAGGATCTAGGGCTCAGAGGCCAAGGCAGAGAAGAGAACATGCAGTCAGAAAAAAAAGCAGTGCTATAGCCAGTAGCATTATGTAAGAGCAGGGGAGCACAAGCATAGGAAATATACAGATAGCCCCGACAGGTGTAAACTATGGCAGCATACCTATTAGGAGAGGGACAGAGAATACATGCAGCCGAGAGAGTTCCAAACCATCCACACCCAATCAAGGATAAAGTATGGAAAGTTTCTCACTCCATAAGACACTAGGGCACGGCCTTCTCCATCTCTCCACCTAGACTATGTTTGGCAGTAGGCCAGGCTGAAAATATATGTTTTTAATCTAGACTTAAAAAAGGTGTAGGCTGCTCTCTCTGCCGCCTACACCTTCTCCCACACTCCACGACCCTCAGGTAGAGGTGGAGGGACAGGTATACTCATTTCCCCCCTGTGGAGATTTGGTATTGTTCCTCTTCCTCACTTCTCACCCTCCTCCTTTGAATTTCATGCTGTCACTGTCACTGTTCCATGTAAACTGCACATCATTGTTCTTTATCGCCCTCCAGGTCCACTGGGGAGTTTCCTAGACGAGCTGGATGCCCTACTCAGTGCCTTCCCTGAGGACGGCACTCCGTCTTACTCCTCGGGGACTTCAACCTGCAGCTAGAGACCTCCAAGGCCTCTGCATTCCTCCCCTCCTTCAGTCCTTTGACTTCACCATGGCTGAATCCCCATCCACCCACAAGGCCGGCAACCAACTGGACCTGGTCTTCACCAGGAACTGCGCCTCACCCAACATCACGGTATCGCCTCTACATGTGTCTGACCATTCCTTTCTGTCTTTCTCCCTCCCCCCCCCTCTGTCCCTAAACCATCCTCACCTGCTCCCACTGTCCTTGTCCGTCGCAACGTCCGCTCTCTTTCACCCGCTGCCCTGTCAGCTACTGTCCTATCTTCCTTTCCCTGCTGATGCCTTCTCTCAGCTACCTGCTGAAGTAGCATCATCCACCCTACTTTCCTCTCTCCTCCTCCTTTGACTTACTCTGTCCTCTATCCGCTAAACCCGCTCGTCTCCGCCCCGCCCTGGCTAACCGATTCCATTCGGGCTAACTGCCTGAAGCTGCGTGCAGCAGAAAGGAAATGGAGAAAATCCAAATCCCTGCAGCTCTGTCTGACTTCCACACACTCCTGGCTTCCTTCTCCGCTAACCTCTCCTCTGCTAAGTCTGCATTCTTCCTCTCTAAGATTCAATCCTCTGTTTCCAACCCACGTAAACTCTATGCTACATTTTCCTCTCCTCACCTCACCTCCTCCCCCACCCTCCTCTATAACCGCAGATGACTTCTCATCCTTCTTTCACGAGAAGGTTGAGGTCATTCAACTCCTTCCCCCTACCCTCCCTCTCCCATCCCACTACCTAAACCTCCCACCTCTCTGTCCTCCTTCTCACCCTCCCTGACTCGGACATCCTTCAACTTGTTCTCTCCCACCGTCCCACCACCTGCCCTCTTGATCCCATTCCTTCCCCTCTTCCAGTCCATTGCTATGGACATCCTCCCGTTGTCTCTAATGTCATTAACTCCTCTCTTTCCTCTGGCTCTGTCCCCTCCTCCCTCAAATGTGCTCAGGTTGTCCCCTCCTCAAAAACCCTCTCTGAATCCTGCTGTCATCTCTAACTACCGACCTGTCTCTCTCCTCCCATTCCTTTCCAAAACGTTAGAGCGGGCTGTCTATAATCAACTGTCTGCTCATCTCTTACAGAACGACCTACTCGATCCCAACCAATCTGGGTTCAGAGCAGGCCACTCCACAGAGACTGCTCTCCTTGCGGTCACTGAGGCTCTTCACGCCGCTAAGTCCCGATCCCTTAGCTCCGCCCTCCTCCTCCTTGACCTGTCGGGCGGCGTTCGACACCGTGACCACCGGATCCTGCTCTCATCTCTTGTCGAGATGGGAATCTCTGGATCTGCGCTGACATGGTTCGAGTCCTACCTGGCCGACCCGGTCCTCCTACCAGGTGGCCTGGAGAGGATCCTCTCCTCTCCCCGCACCTCTCTACCGGTGTCCCGCAGGGCTCGGTGCTAGGCCCTGTCCTATTTTCTCTGTACACCAAGTCACTTGGCTCTGTTATTTCTGCTCATGGTTTTTCCTATCACTGTTATGCTGATGACACTCAACTGTTTCTCTCCTTCCTCCATCTGATACCCAGGTCCCGCACGGATCTCTGCATGCCTGGCTGACATCTCCGCATGGATGTCCACCCACCACCTGAAGCTGAACCTGGGGAAGACAGAGCTGCTCTTCCTCCCAGCGAAGGGCTCTCGATGATTGATGCGTCAATTACCGTGGAAGGCTCCATAGTGTCTCCGTCCCAGTCTGCCAGGAGTCTTGGGGTAACCCTGGACAACCAGCTGTGCTTCTCGAGCCACATTGCAGCGATCTTCGGACCTGCCGTTTCTCCTCCACAACATCCGGAGGATCAGACCGCTCACCCAAGAGGCCACTCAACTCCTGGTCCAGGCCCTGGTGATCTCACGTCTGACTACTGCAATTTGCTGGCAGGCCTTCCGGCCTGTGCCATCAAGCCACTGCAACTAGTCCAGAACGCTGCTGCTCGCCTGGTGTTCAACCAGCCGGTTCACCCACGCTACCCCTCTACTACTCTCTCTGCATTGGCTCCCATCGCAGCACGCATCAGATTCAAGTCACTGGTGCTGGCTTTTCAAGCTGCCAAAGGTACTGCTCCCCGCACCTCCAGTCACTCATCACGCCCTACACCCCGTCCAGACCCTCCGCTCCGCCTCCGCTGGCAGACTGACTGCCCCATCCTCCGGGCGCCTGGCAGCCTTCCCGCGGTCTCGCTCTTCTGTCCTGGTCCTCGTTGGTGGAACGACTCTCCCGCAATCGGTCAGGACTGCGGAATCACTTCCACCTTCCGCAAGAGACTCAAAACCCACCTCTTCAGACTCCACTACCACTGAACACTGTCCATCTAGTCAATCTGTTTACTTGTTTAAAAAAAAAAAAAAAAAACACCCACTAACCTTTTCTTTCCCAATGTTACAGGTATGATACGCAGTTGCCTGCAATGATGTCTTTTGCCGTTTTACTGCACTGATCTTGTACGCTAACTTTGATTGTTCTCGCCTTGTATTAATGCACATCTTGTAAGTCGCTCTGGATAAGAGCGTCTGCTAAATGCTTAAAATGTAAAATGTAAATGTAAATTGAAACTGTGTCCGAATCCCTAACATGCTTTGGTAAACCATTCCACAACAGAGGAGCTCTAAAAGAGAGGGCTCTACCACCAGCTGTGCTTTTCAAAATTCTAGGGAGTAATAGATGGTCGGCTTCTTGTGAACTAAGCAGTCGTGTCGGCTTATAAGGAGCAATAATTTCGGTCAGATATATACAGTCAAGCCGGAAAGTCTGCACACGCCTTTCACCCTCTCCACGTTTCATTGTGTTACAGACTTATTCTGCAATAGATTAAGTTCTTTTTTGTCTCAAAATTCTACACAAAATAGCCCATAATGACAAAGTGAAAACAGGTTTTTAGACATTTGTGCTAATTTGTAATGTAAAATATCATATGTACACAAGTGTGCACACCCTTTGATATGACACCAAAAAGTGAGCTGAGGTGCATTTTGTTTCCACTGATACTGCTTGAGATGTTTCTACAACTTGATTCTAGTCCACCTGTGGTAAATTCAATTGATTGGACATGATTTGGAAAGGCACACACCTGTCTATATAAGGTCCCACAGTTGACAGTGCATGTCAGAGTAAAAACCAAGCCATGAAGTCCTAGGAACTCTCCATATAATTGTGATAGAATTGTGTGGAGGCATAGATCTGGGGAAGGGTATAAAAACATTGCTAAAGCATTGAAAGCACCCAGGAGAACAGTGGGCTCCATCATTGTGAAATGTAAGAAGTTTGGAACCACCACAACTCTTCTTAGACCTGTCCGTCTGGCCAAACTCAGTAACCGGGCAAGAAGGGGCATGGTCAGGGAGGTGACCAAGAACCCAATGGCCACTCTAAGAGAGCTTCAGAGTTCCTCTGCAGCGATGGGAGAACCTGGTAGAAGGACAAACATCTCTGCAGCACTCCATCAATCAGACCTTTATGGTAGCACTTGGCATTCAGGCCAAAAAGTTCAATTTGTGTCTCATCAGACCAGATAATCTTTTTCCTGATGCTCTTAGAGTCCTTTAAGTGCCATTTGGCGAACTCCAGGTGGGCTGTCATATGCCTTTCACTCAGGAGTAGCTTCCGTCTAGCCACTACCAAAAAGGCCTGAAATTGGTAAAACCTCTAAATTGGTAATATGAAGTATGAACAATATTTTGGGGGAAATGTTTATTTTCTATACTTAATTGAAATGCCACAAACATGAATATTGTTACACAGAAGTTGCCATAAAATACACTGTCCGTCCCAAAAAAGTCACACACTAATATTTTGTTGGACTGCCTTTAGCTTTGATTACGGCACGCATTCGCTGTGGCATCATTTCGATAAGCTTCTGCAATGTCACAACATTTATTTCCATCCAGAGTTGCATACATTTTTCGCCAAGATCTTGTATTGATGATGGGAGAGTTGGACCACTGCGCCAAGTCTTCTCCAGCACATCCCAAAGATTCTCAATGGGGTTAAGGTCTGGACTCTGTGGTGGCCAATCCATGTGTGAAAATGCTGTCTCATGCTCCCTGAACCACTCTTTCACAATTTGAGCCCGATGAGTCGTGGCATTGTCATCTTGGAATATGCCCATGCCATCAGGGAAGAAAAAATCCATTGATGGAAAAACCTGGTCATTCAGTATATTCAGGTAGTCAGCTGACCTCATTCTTTGGGCACATAACATTGCTGAACCTAGACCTGACCAACTGCAGCAACCCCAGATCATAACACTGCCCCCACAGGCTTGTACGGTAGGCACTAGGCATGATGGGTGCATCACTTCATCCGCCTCTCTTCTTACCCTGATGCGCCCATCACTCTGGAACAGGCTAAATCTGGACTCATCAGACCACATGACCTTCTTCCATTGCTCCAGAGTCCAATCTTTATGCTCCCTAGCAAATTGAAGCCTTTTTTCTGATTAGCCTCACTGACAAGTGGTTTTCTTAAGGCCACACAGCTGTTTAGTCCCAATCCCTTGAGTTCCCTTCACATTGTGCGTGTGGAAATGCTCTTACTTTCACTATTAAACATAGCCGTGACTTCTACTGCCGATCACGATCATTCAAGATTTTTATCCGACCACATTTCTTCCTCGAAGATGATGGTTCACCACTATCCTTCCAGGTTTTAATAATGCGTTGGACAGTTCTTAACCCAATTTTAGTAGTTTCAGCAATCTCCTTAGTTGTTTTCTTTGCTTGATGCAGGCCAATAATTTGACCCTTCTGAAACAGATTAACATCTTTTCAACGACCACAGGATATGTCTTCAGACATGGTTGTTTAAGAAATGAGAAGCTACTCACTGCATCATTTAGGGTTAAATAACTTGTTGCCAGCTAAAACATATTAATCATTGCAGTAATTATCCAATGGAAGGCTCTTACCTATTTGCTTAGTTAAATCCAGGTGGTGACTAGTCCAGGCAGTGTAATTACTAAAAATATATTATAATTTTATAAAAATGTAATATGTAATATATAAAAATGTATTACAATTTTTTAAAAATGTAATACAGTGTAATATGTAATATGTATTACAAAAATAATTTTGATCAGAGGAAAATATTTCCCTCCTGCATTTATGACTGATATCCAGATTAGCAATTAATCTGAACTGGTATGAATATTCAGTTTGGCAAATTATTCTTTTGGAAGTCTCAAAATCATACTAACTAATTTGTCTTTTAAACAGGAAGTTGTATGATGTTTTATATACTCTTTATAAAGGCATTCGTGAAATTCCTAAATGCAGTTGACATACACCAATCACATACAGTAGCAAGCTGTGAGCGTATTTATGACCCGTAATTCTCTCCGTTTGAGTGAGTGCAGTTAGACTAAATTGAGTTTTTTTATTTCCTAAATGTTTCACGTGTTGGTGAAGATGCCTACCGTATCAGCTGTGCACACAAGTCCACAGCACTCCTGACATATTGCACATTAACAACACTGCATGTTTTCCCATGTAAAGCTTTTCCGCTTCTTCAGTGTCGAGGAACTTCATTTGGCAACATAATGACACAAATACAGAATGTAACATCTCAGAGTTGGAGTTTGAAATAATTTATTTAGATGGCCAATGCGGTATCTACGTTTTTAGATCTATGTTAAACTGGCCGTACACGGACCGTTTCCACATGTCGGTTCCTTGTTCTACTCCGGACTGTAATGGTGAAGCACAAACAGTCGGTTTCCTGTCAAAGGAGCGTGTTTGCGCATCATTGGGATGTAAGCGGCCTTTTAGAAATATACATTTACATTTTAAACATATCCAGCGGCGTTAGGTCTGCGATTATGCACTGAGGTTTCTTACAGGCAATCTTAAATCGCTAGCCAGCTATCTAGTACGAATTAAAATGAAGTCTTTGTTGTATAACCATATATGTGTTGTATTACTTTAGCCCATCAAGTAGCTAGTTTCCAAGCGATTTATACACCAACATATAGATGCATAGTAATGTACCTTTAATGCGCGTACAGCTTTGCGGTGTGGCCAGATATTGGACATGGCTAGGGAACGTTTTTTTCTCCAATTCCTGGCTTTGACTGCCGACGTTTTCCAGGACGGACATTGTTCACAACAAAAATAAAACGTACCCTAGTTAAACTGCACAAAATAATTGGTCCTTTATATGTAATTGTGAAGGTAGTGTTTGCTCGCTAGCCAGTGTTCCGCACGGGGACGCGGAGGATAATCGCCAGCTGCCTGACTGCCTCGTTTTAAACCAACTTTGCACCGGGAGAGAGGGATAGAGATCTTTAAATACTTGTAAAAAATACAACTTAATAACTTGTGGACGGTTTGGCCTGGTGGATTGTGTGTGTCGTGTCTAGTGTGTGCTCCTCGGTTATTGTAACGCGGGTGAATTTTGGGACGTAACAGCTAGTAAGGTGATCAGTTAGCTCTCTGTGCTAAGATTAGCTGCATGCTATCTAGCCAGAGGTTTCATTATGCAATCGATTCATTTCTCAACCATTGTATAACCACTGCTAACATTTTCTATTTGTACATTAGTTAAGAATGGCTAGAAAGCTAGCAAACTAAGTAGCCTACTGTTCGGCGCATACTACCCTACAACAGCAAGCAAGCTAGCTCAGCTAACTGGCAAAACGAGATTTATTTGGATAAAGTAGACTGTGTGCAGACTTACGTCTAGCTAACTATCATTATATTACGGCTTACAGGGTTAACGGGACGCCAATACCAAAACCCAAAATGGATGAATGCTGCATATATTCGCTTATCTAGCTAACCTTTGCTTAACCAGCTAGCAGTCTCAGCTAGTAAGACTGGGACCTAAATCCATGTACTCCCTAGCTGCATGAAATCCTCTGGTTGCTTTAGCTTCGAATGGGAACACCACAATAAGCTTGGCTGCGCGATTGTTATACCAACAATGTTTGAAACAATGCACACGGCGCCGCGGTGGCCTCTTTCGAGACACCGGATGATAATTGTTTGACTATCTACGGGGAGTTGTTTCTGGTATCAGAAATCACAGTGCACATCCATAATGTAATGTCATAGCCTGTCTTTTGGCAATACTGTTATGAGCCATCTCCCTTATATCCTAATTGTGACAGCTAATAGCTTAATACCATAACCAAGTAAGTCAGCAATTGGAGTATGCCCTCATTATATTTACCTTAATTTCTATCACGTTATTGATGTTCAAATCAGATGACGGTGTGTTAGTAGCCAGCTCGCTATGGACACCTAACCTAGTAGCTAGCTAAACCGGACCCCCGCTTTACGTTTGGTGCCCCTTCTAAATATTCTGCATGATGCCCTGAATAGAATGCATTATGGCTTCTATAATTTATAGACAAAACAGGTTTGCAAAGCTAATCTGCAAGTTTAAGTGCTAAATTATTGGGAAGAAAATGTTGTTTCCCTAACAGATTTACACCTGGGCCAGGGTAAAAATGGTAACAGGACAATTTATTAGCTTTTAAGCTAAACCTAGATAATGAAATATTTGTGCATGGACCTTAATACTAATACTCGAAATTCAGATAGAATTCTGTAGCGTAACTCAACCATTTAACATAAACGGCTGATTTTTGTCAAGCAATTTGGGGAATGGAGGAAAGTGAACAGCGTTTTCACTCAAATCTTTTTTTCAGCCATACTTTCCTGCTCATCCAATTAAATTTGTGGTCCACGTAAAAAAGTCTGTACAAAACACACACAAGTAAGCTTGCTACAGTACAGCTAGCTTGCTAGCTCACTATGTCTTCTGAAATGAAATGTTATAAATGTAGTACAAAACAATGGTTGTCAGTCTGTTTGTGAAGACCGCTGCTTTTTGACACCATTTGCCATTCTTTCCTTTCAAGACATGTCCCAAGGCATTATATAGCGCAAACATTCTCTGAAGTAATTCTACCTTTGTACTACAACTCAAATGCTTTAATTTAAGGTTCCTTTTAATTTTTTTGTGCTGCCTCCACAGACTGCTACCTGCGAATGATGCAAGCAGACTGACAGAGGGGAGAAGAATGGAGTATAATCAGAATGCAGGCAACAGGAATGGAAGGAGCTGCTCAAAATTGTCATGTTCTTATGAAGACATGAAGGAAGAATCTGTGGTGGACAGCACAGATTATACAGGGGTGGAGCCAAGATCAAGTCTGAACACAAGTGAAAACACAGAGGAGAGGAAAGAGAGGAAGACTGGATACGAGATGAGCAGGGAGGGAAAAGACATACTGTTCAACATGAAGGAAGAGGAAGGAGAGAGGTGTGTGAGTGTGAAAATGGAGAGGGAGGATGGTGTGAGGGATGAAGAGGGATTTTGGAGGGAGCAAGAAAAAGAGAGGGTTGAACAGGAGAGAGATTTAAACAATCAAACGGCCCAAACTGATCAAATGGAGAAGAATGGAGTAAAATCAGAATGTGGACAACGGGAAGGGGAACAGTCCACTCTTGTCATGTCCTTGTTGCTAAAACAGCCGAGAGTGCTGATTCACCGACTTGAATTCACAAATATCTCAGTTCCTGTGTCATCACCTCCGCATTCCCTGTCCAGCAAAAGAGACCAGGGAAGATTTCCATGGAGACGGCATGAGCTCTCGCCAGTGAGGATGAGATCACTGGGGCAGAAGGGGCATGTTGTGACCCAGAAGAGGAAGATGATTAGCCAAATGGAAAGATCCCTGAAACCTTCATCAATGAACAGGTAAGAATCAATTGTAAAATGGACATTGTTTCTCCTCCTCATTGCTGTCAAGTCTTACACAAAATAATGTTCCTTTTACAGGATCTGTGCTGAAGCCTCCTGTAGCTCTCCTGTCATCAACCCTATGAACCAAAACACAGGTTAAGATCTCTGATATTCATTTTCTCTGGGTGCAGGCTGAGCCCTTTGGCTTAGACATCGCTAGTTCAAGTCAGGGCTATGTCAGACAATAGAAAGGTGATGTAATCTTTTAGCAAACAGAGGAAAGGGACGTCTAGCATAGAACTGGAGATGGTTAGCTTGTGGCAATGCAGAACATTTAAGAGTTTGAGGAAAAGGACAACAAACAAGACAACAGTCCTTAAGCACCATTATTGAACATTTAAGGTTGTATGAAACCAATATTGAGATGATTTCTGCTTTATCACTGAGGGGCCTATTCGACTGATATGATTTTGTCTGTAGAGGAACCCTGAAATAGGGAGGAGATGGGCCTGGAGGGTCAATGTATCACTTCTAATATAAATCCTCACTTTTCTTGTTTAGCCTTCAGCATTGTATCCATTTGTAATTTCTCTCAATTATGGTTGGGTTTATCAGGACCTGCTTACTTTTATATTTCCAAAAGCTTAATATCTCCTTTATGCCGTCTCTTTCTCAGGACACCTTGTTGAAGTGTCGTCTCAGGTCTTTGCCTGCTCTCAGTGCCCATTTGTTCACATGGAGGAAGTGAAACTTCACCAGCACATTGAGAAGGTTCACCCAGAGGAGTACAGCAGGAGTCTGAGGTCTGGAGGAAAGGGAGCAGAGAACCCACTGCCTCCCAGCAGCACACATCAGCACCCCACACCACCTAAGACTCTCCCCACCCCAACACAGTCACACACAGGCACTCCAGGGGCCCACACATGCTCCCAGTGTGGGACGATTTTCAGATCTGAACCCTTGCTGAAAAAACACCAGAGAATCCATACAAGGGTGCGCCCATACCACTGTTCCCAGTGTGAGAAGAGTTTCACTCGGTCAAGTTCACTGAAGCGACACCAGCGAACTCATACAGGGGAGCATCTGTACCACTGCTCCCAGTGTGGGAAGAGTTTCACCACATTGCAGCACCTGAAGCGACACCTACTGTTTCACACAGGGGAGCGTGACGTACCACTGCTCCCAGTGTGGGAAGAGTTTCATTACATTGCAGGAACTGAAGCGACACCAGCAAGTCCATACAGGGGAGCGCCCATACCATTGCTCCCAGTGTGGGAAGAGTTTCAAGACATTGCAGCATATGAAGAGACACCAGCAAGTCCATACAGGGGTGCGCCCATACCACTGCCCCCAGTGTGGGAAGAGTTTCAGCACATTAAGTGAAGTAAGAAAACACCAACTGATTCACACAGGGGAGCGTCCATACCAGTGCTCCCAATGTGGGAAGGGTTTCACCACATTGCAGCAACTGAAGCGACACCTACTGGATTCACACAGGTGAGCGTCCGTACCCCTGCTCCCAATGTGGGAAGAGTTTCAGTCAAGTTGGTAATCTGAAGAAACACCAGCGTATTCACACAGGGGATTGCCTGTACCACTGCTCCCAGTGTGGGAAGAGTTTCAGCACATTAAGTGAATTAAGAAAACACCTACGGATTCCCACAGGGGAGCATCCGTACCACTGCTCCCAGTGTGGGAAGAGTTTCACTTGGTCAACTTCACTGAAGCGACACCAGCGAACTCATACAGGGGAGCGACCATATACTTGCTCCCAGTGTGGGAAGAATTTCACTCGGTCAAGTTCACTGACGCTACACCAGCGAACTCATACAGGGGAGCGTCCATACCACTGCTCCCAATGTAGGAAGAGTTTCACTCAGTCATGTTCACTGACGCTACACCAGCGAACTCATACAGGGGAGCGTCCATACCACTGCTCCCAATGTGGGAAGAGTTTCACTCAGTCAAGTAAACTGATGCTACACCAGCGAACTCACACAGGGGAGCGCCCGTACCACTGCTCCCAGTGTGGGAAGAATTTCAGTCATGCTGGTAATCTGAAGAAACACCAGCGGATTCACAAAAGCGAGCTCCCTAAAGCAGAACCAGGGGTGGGGTGATCCATGGGCTGTGTCCTCCAGCTCATTGGCTCCAGTCCTTAGCCGCCTGGAACTGTGGCATGCCCAGCCCGAGCCAGCACACCTGAAGCAGATCTGCTTGTTTACTCGGTATAAAAGCTCCATCCACCTGTACTCACTTACATTTTTGAAAAACACAGGACTCGTTACTGATGTAGGTGTGAATAGGTGTGTCAAATACGACGAGCTTGTGAATATTAGCTTTTCACCCACTCAGGCTGCCTTACAGCCTTGAACATAGTCAGAGATGAGGAAAGTAAGACAAGATGCCTGGAAGCAAGGTAGTATAATTCCAATATATAAAAAGGGACTGTACTGACCCAGGGAACTACTGTCAGTTTAACCTGCATCTCATGATTGTTCTCACCTTGTATTAATGCACATCTTGTAAGTCGCTCTGGATAAGAGCGTCTGCTAAATGCTTAAAATGTAAAATGTAAAAAAAATGTAAAATACTGGGTAGTATTATGAGGGACAAGTTCCTGAAATGTAATAGTATTTTAACAGATGGAACATTTTTTTCATGCCTAAAAACCTCTTGGAGTTTTTTGAGGAGGCTATAAATGGTTCCACAAAGATACCACGAGGCTCATTGTTCAAATAATTTCAGTAGGGGGCCTCCTGCTTGGTCTAGTGGTTTCAACGTCCGACGCTGGCCACGGCGACCGTGGTTCGATTCCCCGTCGTGCCAGAGTCAGCTCTGGCCGGGAGTGCCACCGGGGCGGCAATTGGCTGTCTCGGAGGAGGCAGTGCTTCGCCATTGTCACTGCCGGTCACAGGGTTACAGCAGCGAACTATGAGGGAGGGGATTAAACTAAGCACAGTGGGAGTAATTGGCTACCAAATTGGGAGAAAAACGGGGTAAAATCGTAAAAATAACAATGTTGAAAATAATTTCAGTAAGAATTACAGGAGATGTTTCAGAGTGGGTTCATAATTGGCTGCAAGGTTGAGTACAAACGAATAAGGTAATCCAAGATTACACTCAATATAGCTGAATGTGAAGTTATGCATGTGAGAAATGTGTGGTTCTGTGTGGCTCAGTAAGTAGAGTATGGAACTGACGATGCTTAGGTTGTGGGTTTGATTCCCATTGGGACCACATATACTGAAAAATTTATGCATGCACTTCTGTAAGTCCCTTTGGATAAAAGCATCTGCTAAATGGCACATTATATTAGAAATAAAAAATATAAGGAGTAGTTTGTGGAAGGAGATGGGAACAAGAATATGTTCAATTAGAATTTGGAGCTGTAATTGATCAAAGTCTATCCACATCTAAGCAGTGAAAAAGGCCAACAGGATGCTGGAATATATGGGTATGAGTCACAGGAGGTTATATTGATGTTCTATGATGCTGTTGTCAGACCTCACTTAGAGTACTGTGTGCAGTTCTGGGCAACACACTTCTGGGTGCTCGAAAAAGTACAAAGGAGGGGAACTAAATTAGTACCTGATATGAAAGGTAGAGGACTCGTTTCATACAGCACACTACAATCTTCATCTTCAACCTTCTCATACTTTACAAAATTCTACTAATAAAATGTGTGATTGTAATGTGAATGAAATTGACTTTTTTTCTTGAGTATTGTGTGTTATATCATGCGTTTGTAGAAATGCATTCTTTTCATGTGGACAAAATGTCCCCCGAGGACATATGAAATGTCATGCGCAGAAATCAGACAGATGTGTTGGTGAAACAATATTTATTAAAGCCACAGGCCTTTGGGGAGTGAGGGGTATGAATGTATTTACAATATAAAATGCACAACATTAAATGGAAAAAGCCAACCAAAATTATATTCAGAAAAAATGATAGTCACATTAAATAAATGAAAGGTTTAAATTAAAAGAGAAATATAAATAATCATGGTGCAGAAGCTGCTCAGGCTGGACTGGGGCAGGCCGCTGGGCAGCCAGCCTCTCCCGCGCCCGACCCTGCTGCTCGTTCCGCCCGGGCACGGTGGTGGGACCTGAACACCATCGACATCGTCCTCTGGCTCCAGGACATCGCCAGCAGGCAGACAGACGTTGTGGAGGACCACGCAGGCAGTGACCCACGTCAGGGTCGAAGGTGAGGTGTGGTCCTTGTTCATCTGGACGTACACAGGATTGTCTGGGTTTTCTAAAGAAAATGAGAAAGGAAAACATTTATTTGAGCACATGGTAAAGTGTTTGCATCATACACTGAGCTTATCATTTCTGGAAATTAGTTTGTAACACGTGGGCTTTCTTTATTGCATTCATTGCAATCCATTATCTGTATTATATTTACATGCATTTAGTAACCTATATTTCTATTGATCACAGGCAGGATGACTTTAAGAGCACAGTGAGTTTACTGCCTCATATGCAGTTCAAGAGGTAGCTATTACTTCAGCACAGTTTGATTACGCTCATTACTGGCTTTGTAATACTATCGCAGGATTGCTATAAATGCATGAATGTGATCAACACAATTCAGAGTGTACGTGGTAATTAGCTCCTGTTCCAGTTGCACAATTGTGTGGTTCAGACGTGCTGGCCTCCTCTCCATGCGGTTATTTTGGAGGCGACTCCAAACACGCATAGCTACGGGTAAGGCAGCTTTCATTTTGGGGAATATGGAATAGGGCAATATGGATAAGAAAAACGTTAAAGGAAACATTGATCATTGATAATAAGCCAGCCTGAGTATCGCTTTCTCAAGTTAGGGCTCTTAAACAGAACATGACAATTAAACTCAAATTAAACTAACCAAACAAGACAAATCATTCTGTATTGTCTTGGTCATTTCTATGGCTGATAATAGCATTTTGAGCATTAGGCGTTTTCCTCATACATGCCACTAGAGCGCAGTTGTAGTTTCAGCGTACTGCGATCGGAAGCAGGGGTTCCTGAAGGGGTTCAGTGCAGTGTAATGGTTAGGAGCTGGGCTTGTAACTCAGAGGTTGCTGGTTCAATTCACAACTGCCGTTGTACACTTGAGCAAGGTACTTAACCTGAATTTCTTCAGTAAACTACCAGCTGTATAAATGGATTGTATGTAAAGAAATGTAAACTGTGTAAGTCGCTCTGGATAAGAGCGTCTGCTAAATGCCTAAAATGTAAATGTAAGGTCATGACCATTTAAGAAAGACACTGGGAATTAGGCCACACCTTGGCCAGCTTACTGCCTAAAAACCTGTTGAGGGACCTTGTTGTGATTGGTCAGTTGAGAGTGAGTCACACCGATGTGCTGGCAAAAAGACACAGAATACAGGCACTGCACTCACACATGCAAAATCCGCTAAATACAGACTTACATTGAACATGGCGAAACCAACTGCATTAGAGAGCAGTAAACTATTGGACTAATGTTCATAAAATCCACGATTAGTTAATATGATGCAATCATATGACCAGTGGCTCTCAACCCGGGTCCTGGAGTACCCCCATGTACGTTGCTTTTGGTTCAAACCATCATTTAAGTATAATGAGCAGTTCATTAAATTGATTGGATTTAATCTCAGGTAACTAATACTTTAGAGTGCAGAAAAATAGCTAACTTTTAAATGCTTTTCAGTGGAAACCCAGGAAGTGTTTTCACACATCCCATTTCATCTGCTTTTGAAAAGTGCTGTGAGCATATGGTGCCTTACCCTGCCTTCTAACAGGGGGCGATTCGGCAACTAGTTGCCCGAAATGCATTGATTGTCTATGAGAGAGGCCGACTTCTGGTGATTGGCCGATTCGGCGATTTGTGGGCGTGGCGGCGACACAGAAAAGTTGAAAATTCGAACTTTCCTGGTAAGTTTTCAATTCAAGTCGATTCATTTTTATTAATTGGTAACGTTATCGATGTCATATGCCATTAGCCATTAGCCAAAACGATTGCTGCAACGTGTTTGGAATAGATTGTATGATAGTAAAACGTTATGTGCATAGGATATGCTCCTACCTGTAGATAATACTTCTGTCATGGTGTACTGTAAAAAAAGATGGTGAAGTTGTAGTGTATCAATGACTGAATAAAGTGTTCATGACTAAACATACTGTAATATAAAAATGTTTTTCCAGTTGATGTTTGCCGCAAAAGGTGGAAAAGCCTACGGACCACCTACAGGAGGGAGATGAACAAGGAGAAGATGAAGAAGAGGAGTGGGGCTGGAGCAGTGGTTCAGCGGCCATGGCGCTACACCCAAGTAATGTCCTACTTTACCCTTTCATTCAGGAAAGGGAAACAAGTGGGAACATGGAGGATGATGAGGGAGAAGAGGAAGACAGGCAGGAGTCACCAGAGGCAGTGCTTGAGAGAGAGGAGAAAGTCAGACCCCAGGCACCATGCCAGAAAGAGATAAGGGCTCACAGAGAGAACGGAGAGAAGACATTCCTGTGGTGGCAGGCCCATGTACACCTACTCAAGTCCCAGCCAAAAAGAGAAAGGTGGCAGAGAAGTCAATGTCCCCATTTCAATCTTCAATCAATCAATCTTTATTTTTGTATAGCGCCATTTACAAACAGGTTGTCACACAGCGCTTCACAATTGGCATTTTCCAGAGGGAATCAAAAACCAGAAAACCATTGGAGCCAATGTAGGAAACTGGAAAATTATTCCCTGACCCCTTAAAAGGCGGTCGAGATGAACTCCTGGAAAATTGTGGGATACAGAGAAAAACAACACAAATAGTCCTTGAGGCTCATGTGGCTTAACAGACCACTGGAAGGGCATTCTAAGTGTAGGAGTGGGGTGGACCTCATCCCTCCAGATACCAGGGCAGGGCGGGGGATGGAACCAGCAGCTAGGGTCTGGGCCAGCGGCATCCGGCTAACACATGGCAGGGGTGGGGGGTTGACTCTGGGGCAGGTGAGCTCCGGGCAGGTGCCACGAAGCCGGGAGAAAGAGGAAAGGTGCAATTATGACTATGATAAATATCACACCGGATCAGGGGGAAGAGTAGTGATAACACTTTTGCACCAGCAGAAGTAATCTAGGGCAGCATAACTAATTAGGTGAGTGGCACAGGGAGCACGCAGCCATGAGGGCACTCAGAGACCATCCCACCACATCATCAGCAGTCCTGATAGGGGCGGATCATCACTTATGATTGGTGACAGTAAGGATAGCTCATTGCACCAGAAGGCTCTATTGCAACACCCCTCCACATCTGCACCTAATGACTATAAGAGAGACTAAAGAGATGCGTTTTTAACCTAGACTTGAAAATTGAGACCGTGTCTGACTCCTTCACAGAGATGGGTAGACTGTTCCACAGTAAAGGAGCTCTATAGGAGAAAGCTCTGCCACCTGCTGTATTTTTGATATTCTAGGGACTACCAAGTTGCCTGCATCTTGTGAGCAAAGTGAACGTGGGGGATTGTACGGATGAAGTAGATCCGTCAAGTAAGAGGGTGCAAGTCCATGCAACACCTTATAAGTTAAGAGGAGTACCTTATAGTCTACACGATAGTTTATAGGAAGCCAGTGAAGTGACGCTAACACAGGACTAATGTGCTCATATTTCTTTGTTCTAGTCAGGATCCTTGCAGCAGGATTCTGTACGAGTTGTAGGCTCCTGAGTGAGGCATTGGAACAGCCAGACAGTAATGCATTGCAATAATCTAATCTAGATGTAACAAAGGCATGTAACAATTTTTCTGCATCTATTAATGACAGGAAGCCCCTAATTTTGGCAATATTCCTCAGGTGAAAAAAGGCTACTCTGGAAATGTTTTTGATGTGACTATCAAATGAGAGACCAGGATCTATAGTAACACCAAGGTCTTTTACCACCAAACTTGCAGCAACAGAGCAACCATCCAGATTAAGAGATAAATCAGATAACCCTCTTCTGAGGTTTTTGGGCCCCAAGACCAACATCTCTGTTTTATCAGTATTCAACAATAGAAAATTATCTGACATCCAGTCTTTTATGTCTTTAAAACAGACCTCCAACTGTTCGAATTGTCCTTCACCAGGTTTCATTGATAAGTATAATTGTGTGTCATCTGCGTAGCAGTGAAAATGTACGCCATGTTTACGAATGACATCACCAAGTGGCAACATGTAAAGGGAGAACAATAATGGCCCCAAAACAGAACCTTGGGGATACCATATTCCACCTTGATGAGAGCAGAGGGCTCGTCATTTAACTGCACAAATTGATACCTATCTGATAGGTAGGATTTAAACCAGGAGAGTGCCTGTCCATGCAGTCCAACTAGGTTTTCAAGTCTGCTCAGAAGAGTTTGGTGGTCTATTGTGTCAAACGCAGCACTTAAGTCCAAAAGCACAAGAATAGAGACGCATCCACAGTCAGCTGATATCAGTAAGTCATTGACAACTTTAATAAGAGCAGTCTCAGTGCTATGGTGTTGCCAAAATCCTGACTGAAAAGTTTCATAGATGTCATTTGATGTCAGGAACGAAGTCAGTCTCTGAGCTACAGCTTTCTCTAGAATTTTTGAGAGAAAAGAAAGATTAGAAATTGGCCTGTAGTTACTGAGATTTTCTGGGTCAAGGTTTGGTTTCTTTAAAAGTGGCTTAATTACTGCCACTTTTTGAGAATTTGGCATATAGCCTGATGAAAGAGACAGATTAATAATGTCTAGCATGGATTGCCCCATAACAGGAAGAAGTTATTTAACAAGTTTTGTTGGGATTGGGTCTAATTGACAAGTAGATGGTTTGGAGGACATAACCAATTTAGAAAATTCAGTCCACTCCAGAGCACTAAAAAACTCAAGAGTAGCCATAGGACCCCTGTCCTGGTAAGCCTGTGCTTTCTGATCAGTGTCCGCTACAGCAGAAGGTGCCATTTTAGAAATTTCAACTCTAATTTTCTCAATCTTCTCAGAGAAAAAGTTCATGAAATCATTACTATTATGGGCTGCCGGAGGCTTAGCATTGGTTTCAGTCTGGTTCTTTGTCAGTTTGGCCACTGTATCAAAAATAAATTTTGGATTATTCTTATTATGCTCAATCCGATCAGACAAATAGGTTGACCTTGCGGAGGAGAGAGCATATTTGTACTGTACCAGACTGTCTTTCCAGGCAGAATAAAATACTTCTAATTTAGTGGATCGCCACTTACGTTCCAACTTGCGAGAAGCTTGTTTAAGAGCACGTGTGTGGTCTGTATACCATGGTGCAAGCTTCTTTTGGCTAGTTTTTCTTTTTTGAGAGGCGCAACAGCATCAAGTGTGTTGCGCAGGGTGTAATTTAGATTGTCCGTCAGCTGATCAATAGATTGTAGACTAGTGGGATCCTGATTAACAGTAAATGATTCTTGGAACAGGCTGACAAAGTTAGGTATGGTAGAGGAATTTAGGAGCGACTAAAGTAGAACACTGGTTTTGATCTAATAGCAGTGGTAGCATGAATTTCAAACGTAATAAGGAAATGGTCAGAGAGCACAGGATTATGAGGAGAGACAACTAGATTGCTAATGCTAATACCATAGGATAAAGCTAAGTCCAGTGTATGTTGATGACAATGAGTCGGCCCAGACACATTTTGGACAAAACCAACGGAGTCAAGAATAGAAGCAAAAGCCTTCACTAGAGAATCATTTCCATTATCAACATGAATATTATAGTCGCCTATAATCACAACTTTATCTGCCATAACTGCTAGGTTTGATAAAAAGTCAGAAAACTCTGAGAGGAAAACAGCATAGGGTCCAGGGGGTCTGTAGATAGTAGCTAGTATAAAAGATGAAGTAAATGCAGATCTATTATCTAGATTAGTCTGTATGGAGCCCAGGAAAGCACTTCAAATGAAGGGAATGTGTTTAAAGATTTCTTAGTAAGGCGTAGTCTAGTGTCAAAAATAACAGCCACGCCGCCACCTCTGCCTGACTGTCGAGGGTTGTGACAACCAGAGTATCCAACTGGGGTAGATGCATTTAATGCTATGTACTCATCAGGTCTAAGCCAAGTCTCCGTCAAACTTAAAATGTCAAGTTTATAATCAGTGATCAGTTCGTTCACAAGGGCAGCTTTAGGAGCTAGTGATCTTATATTTAGCAACCCAATTTTAAGGAGAGTTCTATCAAAATTAGGTTTAGCATTTGCATTACGATGGTTCGTGTTGATCCTTATCAGATTATTAGAAAAAATCACGGGGGTTTGAGTTTCAATAGACTACGGTTTTCTCTACGTGGAACAGACACAGTCTCAATTATGTGGGAACTGGGGTGGAAACTAGTCACGAGTTCAGGGAAACTTGCAGACAGTTGTTTAAGACCGTCTGTCTGCTGCCTGGCTGTAGCTCTTGAATGTCAATTTCGCCGATTCAGACTATGGCCTATGTTATTAGATAAAAGAAGAGCACCCCTCCAGCTCGGGTGGAGTCCGTCTCTCTTCAGTAAACCAGGCTCTCCCCAAAACGTAGGCCAATTATTAATAAACCCTATGCTATTTGATGTACACCACTCAGTCAGCCAGCGATTTAGCGACGTTAATCTACTGTAGATTTCATCACTTCTACGAGCTGGGAGGGGACCAGAGACTATTACTTCCCGACACATCTCGTTTGCCAATTTACACAACGAGACAAAATTTGTTTTAGTGATCTCCGATTGCCTCAACCGGACATCATTAGCGCCGACGTGGATAACAATTTTGGAAAATCTACGTTTACTTTTAGCCAGCGCTTTTAAATTGGATTAAATGTCGGTAGCTCTAGCCCCCGGAATACAATTGACTATGGTCGCCGGAGACGCTATTCTCACGTTTCGAAGAATGGAATCGCCAATGATAAGAGCTTTCTCTTTTTCCTCAATAGGTGTGAGTGGGGAGAATCTATTTGAAACGTGAGTTGGGTGGTGTACGGCCGGGTCAACTAGTTGTTGCTATACAGTGGCTGTATGTGACATTTGAATAGGGATGGTTCTAAATATGAATATTGTAAGAAATACGGCAGCACTCTGATCTTGATGAAGAAGGTTTTATTTCGGTAGCGAGAGTGACAAAGTAAATGGCAGGTAATACAAGAATATCAGCAAGCACTCTGGACTCAGCGGAGTTAGTCTGAATGTATTTCTCCCAACTCAATGACTCTAGAATACTCTTTTCGGCTTTGTTCTTCTGAGGCGGGAAACAGAGTTGTGTATTTGAAATAATGTGATTGATTTAGGGAAGCCAGTGTCTGGCCTCCTAAATCAATCAGTCTGCTCATCACTAGGGGGTGTGTGATTTATTCAGTCTATTGTATTGCTAATCAAGTCTAAATGGTTGACCTGAGTAGCCGGTTGATCACCTATCTATGTATTCTACTGGCCATTCCGGTTTCAGGAGTTCCTCTGTCTCTTCCTCTCAATCACCTATTCATATGTCAATGACTGTCTCCATTTGGCCGCACAGATCCTTTGTAATTGTGATATGATTTACCTGCCTACAGTTCAATATCTTACAATAGGGATGGTTCTAAAAAGAATGTTTGTGTTAACTGCATCTACAGTAGTTGTTGCTATAGACATTTGTGTGCTTGTGTAAACTGGAAAAAAGCTGTTGTAAGAAATGTGTACATTTATCTTTCTATCTGGAGTAATGGAGGTTTAGCTCTTTTAACCCTCAAGTGACTAACATATTTTATATACAAAAAAGACTGACTGGAGTCAGAAATACCCCAAGTTAAACTATTGAATAAAAGGGTCCAATTAATTCAAGAACATAATTTTTTTATTGCAATATCATTAGATGTATAAAAACTTTTCTTTTGCATCAAAAAACGATAAAAACACAGTTATGCAACATTGTCTTGCCATGGGACCGCACCCTCTGCAGAAAAGTAGGAGGCAAGTGTTTCCCTCACATGGATGGCCTCCCTTGTGGCGTTGTTGGTTCCCACTCGGCGGATGGGCTGGAGATCAACAGGTTTAGGAGCCTGTCTCTCAGCTGCTGGGCTCTCCGCGGTCCAACGCATGAAGTTGTGCAACACACAGGTTGCCTTCACACACTTCTCCACATTTCCAGGGCTGGTCCCAATCACTCGCCGGTACATCCTCCATTGTGCTGACAGGATGCTGAAGGTGTTCTCGACGATCATCCTGGCGCGGGAGAGTCGGTAATTGAAGACCCTGTTCCTTCTGGAGAGGTTGGACCCGGGGAATGGGCGCATGAGGTGTCTCTGCAGTGGGAATGCCTCATCTGCCACAAAGACATGGGGTTGGCATCCCAGGTGCTCTGCTTCTGGCAGCAGCCTGTCTTCAGGGAGGTCCAGTCTGCCATTCTGCAGGGCCTTGCCGAACTTGGAGCTGGCCAGGTCCCTCCATCACTTCTCCTCCCATAGGTGCCAACGTCCACCACACGGAAACGGTACCTGGCATCTACAACTGCCTGGGAAAGTTCCAATCTTCCCAGATTGCAGTCACCTCTGGGATGATGTAGCCCACAGTGGTGATTCCTACACGATAGCTGTAGGCAATCGGGAGAATTAGTTGTATGAAGTAGATTAGCCTACTACATTGTTCAGTAGCTCAATTGTACATTAGCTCAACACATCCATTATTGATCATTTATTTAATCCTAAAAGCATAAATATTTATAGTTAGCTAAACTTATATGGCCTACATACATTTTATTTAATGTTTGTGTTGGTTAAAAGGCAATTTTTATCGCATGGGTACGTTTGGAAAAAACGTGCCGAGACAAATTGCGAGCCGTTCCGCTGCACTGATGGGGCTCCGCCAATTTGTGTCCTGCCGTGTGATCCGAGGCCCCACTCTGGTCAGCAGCTCATCGAACTGGGCACGGTCCAGCCTGAAGTACCGCTGGAACCTCTCTCCATCCAGCCGCAGCTCCTGCACCAGCCTGTGATATTCGCCGTGCTGCCGGCGGGTCTGCAAAATTCTGTGGACCCACACACGGGACCTCCTGCGTTTCCAGCGCAAGTAAATGGCCGCAATTGTAAAAAGCCTTCCGAGTTTGAGTTTGCGGTTCATGATTGAAGGAAACAATACTGCTAGCCGACAAATATTTATAATAAAGATTCTCAAAATCTATGATGAACTATTCGTTTACCATGCAAAAATGTTGTAAGCACGTCGGAAGCATTTTTGAGGAAGCCAATCAAGCGTGGGGAACGCCCACTGGGCGATTTATTCGCCTAGTATCGCCCCCTGTTAGAATGCGGGGTTAGGATGGATAGGAAGAGAAGACTGAGGAATGAAACGTTGTATTAGTGATCCAGGGACATGACTTTATGAGAGACGTTTGTGAATGGAGGAGGTGAGAAGGAGAGAGAGAGAGGGGGGAGGGAGTGGGAGAGAGAGATGGAGAGGGAGGGAAGGGGGGAGAGGCAGAGGGAGGGAGGGAGGGAGAGAGAAAGAAAAAGGTTACTATTCAATGTTACTATTGATTGATTGTTATGGTGTTATCACTGTGTTGATTTTGGTATGCGTGTTGCAGTGGGATGACAGTGAGGTTAACTGAAGTGTGTGGGCTGGGCGTTAACGCTAACAGGGAGATCCAGGCAGTGGGGTTAACTGAAGTGTGTGGGCTGGGCGCTAACGCTAACAGGGAGATCCAGGCAGTGGGGTTAACTGAAGTGTGTGTGCCGGGCGTTAACGCTAACAGGGAGATCCAGGCAGTGGGGTTAACTGAAGTGTGTGGGCTGGGCGTTAACGCTAACAGGGAGATCCAGGCACCTGAGCATGTAGCTGTGGCAGCTGATGGGGTTGTCTCCAGCCTCCAGGTAAAGCACCATGTACAGCCAGGTGAAGGAATAATCCTCTTTCTCCACACACACCACCATCTCCACCTGCCCTTCCCCCCTCTCTCTCACTGCAACCAAACAAACAGAAAGGGTGGGGCATTAGCACCTGGTCATTTACATAAACCTGTTCACCTGGAACCACTGTTAATAGAACAAAGGCTTCATTACATTCATATAATTTATCCTGTTATGCACCAGTTCTTCCACTTCTACATATATATATATATGTTTTGTTTTTTACTACTAAATGTGTACCCAATTTGTACAATTTTGGAACTCTGTAGGGTTCTGTACTGTGTGTGTGCGCTTGTAGTGGAAGCTGAAGCCAGTGACAAGATCTGTGTGCTTTCTAAATCAAATGCCCTAAGGAAAGCTGATAAAGAAAAATAACAAAAGTTCATGAAATATGAAAAAGACTTTGAAAAGAAAATCAATGAAATGAAGAAACTTTGAGGGTAAATCAAATCAGGAGGGTGGAGAATTGCAGATTGAACTTTTAGTGACTGATGATTTGACTTTTTGTTATTTATTTTCAGAATAAAAACATTTTTATTTTATGATTTTTCATTATTAATTAACTAATAGTTATTCACTTGCAGCAGTGTTTACAAATATGTTTTTACAGTCTGATGCCTCAGCTTTGTGGATGAAGTTCCTTAGTTTCTTAATACAGCCAATGAACACGGCGACCAGGGTTCGATTCCCCGTCGCGCCAGAGTCGGCTCTGGCTGGGAGTGCCACCGGGGTGGCAATTGGCAATTGGTCAAGGGAGGGGATTGAACTAAGCACAGCGGGAGTAATTGGCTACCAAATTGGGACAACAACAGGGTAAATCGAAAAGAAAATACAGCCAATGAAAGGAAAGCCATTGGACATGTGTCCTCCTTTCTAGTTCCTCGTAAACTGTTCATCACTTACTTTACTGTAGGGATTCAAGTTATAGCCTACAGATATTGCAGTTTACCTGCCAAAACGGAATTGCATTGCACTGTTGTTTTTAGCATTGCAGCTTTAATAAAAAGTGATTTATATTTTATTTGTGTTTGGTTCTTTATTGATTTCTATGAGTGATGCAACATTTTAATATTAACTAATGACCATGACAAATTATCTTACCATTTAGCAACATAATGACACAAATACAGAATGTAACATATCAGAGTTGGAGTTTGAAATAATTTATTTAGATGGCCAATGCAGTATCTACGCTAAACTGGCCGTACACGGACCGTTTCCACATGTCGGTTCTTTGTTCTACTCCGGACTGTAATGTTGAAGCACAAACAGACGGTTTCCTGTCAAAGGGGCGTGTTTGCGCATCAGTGGGATATAAGCGGCATTTTAGAACGGTACAGAGATTCACCTTTTAACAGCAGTGCCTCCTTCTCACAAGACTTAACAGAGACGGTGAACGCTGTGGAAGCAGGATCAAGTATAATTCAGGCCGTAGTACTTTAAAGGCTTTTCAGGCTCATTTCTTTACATTATTTAGAAACGTAGAAAACTCTGAACGGGAAACCAGGGGTGAGTATAATTTTATATTTGATTTTTTATGCAATGCAGTGTTCGACAACGTAGAAAACTACCAATGTAACATTGCGAGTTTGCCAACTCCAGCGAACATATCCAGCGGCGTTAGGTCTGTGATTATGCACTGAGGTTTCTTACAGGCAATCTTAAATCGCTAGTCAGCTATCTAGTGCAAATTAAAATGAAGTCTTCGTTGTATAACCATATATTTGTTGTATTACTTTAGCCCATCATCAGGCTAGCTAGTTTCCAAGCGATTTATACACCAACATATAGATGCATAGTAATGTACCTTTAATGCGCGTACAGCTTTGCGGTGTGGCCAGATATTTCACATGGCTAGGGAACGGGTTTTTCTCCAATTCCTGGCTTTGACTGCCGACATTTTACAGGACGGACATTGTTCACAACAAAAATAAAACGTAACCTAGATAAACTGCACAAAATAATCGGTCCTTTATGTGCAATTGTGAAGGTAGTGTTTGCTCGCTAGCCAGTGTTCCGCACGGGGACGCGGAGGATAATCGCCAGCTGCCTGACTGCCTCGTTTTAAACCAACTTTGCACCGGGAGAGAGGGATAGAGATCTTTAAATACTTGTAAATAATACAACTTTGTTAAACTTGTGGACGGTTCGCCTGGTGGATTGTGTGTGTCGTGTCCAGTGTGTGCTCCCCAGTTATTGTAACGCGGGTGAATTTTGGGACGTAACAGCTAGTAAGGTGATCAGTTAGCTCTCTGTGCTAAGGTTGGCTGCATGCTATCTAGTTAGATATTTCATTATGCAATCGATTCATTTCTCAACCATTTTATAACTACTGCTAACATTTTATATTTGTACATTAGTTAAGAATGGCAAGAAAGCTAGCAAACTAAGTAGCCTAGTGTTCGGCGCATACTACCCTACAACAGCAAGGAAGCTAGCTCAGTTTACTGGCAAAGCAAGAGATTTAGTTGGATAAAGTAGACTGTGCAGATTTACGTCTAGCTAACTATAATTAAATTACGGTTAACAGGACGCCAATAGCAAAACCCAAAATGGATTAATACAGCAACACAAGCTGCATATATTGGTTTAGCTAGCTAACCTTTGCTTAACCAGCTAGCAGTCTCAGCTGGTAAGACTGGGGCCTAAATCCATGTACTCCCTAGCTGCCTGTCTTAAGGAAAGTTGTGAAATCCTCTGGTTGCTTCAGCTTCGAATGGGAACACCGCAATAAGCTTGACTGCGCCATTGTTAACAATGTTTGATACAATGCACACGGCGCCGCGGTGGCCTCTTTCGAGACACCGGATGATAATTGGGTATATGTCGAGCATCACGTGACCAAACCGGAAGACGTGCTTACTCACTTCCGCCAGTCAACAAGGTCAATGTGATAATTAAATAAAAACAATAGCACGGGTTGTTAATACTGTACCTTATAGTGATACATTTTATTTCGAGAGACCTGATGAATAACATACTAATATGCCACTAGATAATCAATGATTTACAAGAAACTATAATACCGTTACCCCAATAACCTTGCCTATACTCGTTTTCAGCTGAAATGTATTAGACCGAACCAACAACACTGAACTTGAACAGCTGTTATTTTGGACTGATGCCTTTATCAAACTTCTCAAAATGGGAATGCTGGTATGAGTCGTGCCTTTTAAGTCATGACGATTAGATAGATTAGATAGTCAAGAGGGTCCTGATCGTATTGCCAGATTAGCCTTTATACCTTGAGAAGTTTGACATAGCGTTACCATCCTTGAACTGGAACTGATGGTGAACTCGAACAGATCAACCTTATGCGAACCATCGCTACTCTCAGGCTGTGGGGCTTCTTCTTTCTTTCGCATAGACCTGTGACAGGCTGCCCTGATGCGAACATCGGCAGTCATCCTGTCTCTGTTTGACACTGGTGAAAAGATCTACATGGGTAACTGTTATTGAGCAACCGACCAGCTAACGCTAACGCTAGGCAGCAGGCACAGGTACTTAAAAATGTCATTAGTACTTAAAAAAGTATTAGACAGCAGACACAGGTCTACTTTTATTAGCTAGCTAACACTAGCTAGCTAATGCTAAGTATTAGACAGCAGACACAGGTAGGCTACTTTTAAAAATGTCGTTATTACTAGCTAGCTAACACTAACGCAAAGTATTAGACAGCAGGCACAGGTAGGCTACTTAAAAAAAATGTCATTAGTGCTAGCTAACGCTAACGCTAGGTGATAGACAGCAGGCACAGGTACTTAAAAAAATGTCGTTAGTACCCTCATAGTCATGGATATAGGAGGAAGTGTATAGCTTAAACCCCTTGTCCTGTAAACATCTTGAATAGAACAACGCCATTATCTCGTGTACCGGAAATGGCCAGCACCGTTTAGCAAAACACGGAAGTCCGTTGCGCATAACCCCCATAGCTCACATTAGCTAGTTACCATAACCTAGTAAGTCAGCAATTAGAGTATGCCCTAACTACATTTACCTTATTTTCTATCACGTTATTGATGTTCAAATCAGATGACCGTGTGTTAGTAGCCAGCTCGCTATGGATACCTAACCTAGTAGCTAGCTAAGCCGGACCCCCGCTTTACTTTTGGGCCCCTTCTAAATGGTCTGCATGACGCCCCTGAATAGAATGCATTGTGCCTTCTATAATGTATAGAGACAAAACAGGTTTGCAATGCTAATCTGCAAGTTGAAGTGCTAAATTATTGGTTAGAAAATGTTGTTTCCCCCGCAGATTTACACCTGGGCCAGGGTAAAAATGATAACAGGACAATTTCTTAGCTTTTAAGCTAAACCTAGATAGTCAAATATTTGTACCTGGACCTTAATACTAATACTTGGTACTCTAAATTCTGATAGAATTCTGTAGCGTAACTCAACCAGTTAACATAAACGACTGATTTTTGACAAGCAATTTGGGGAATGGAGGAAAGAGTGAACAGCGTTTTCACTCAAATCTTTTTTTCAGCCATAGTTTCCTGCTCAAATCCAATTAAATTTGTGGTCAACGTAATACAAGTCTGTACAAAACACACACAAGTAAGCTTGCTACAGTACAGCTAGCTAGCTAGCTCACTATGTATTCTGAAATGAAATGTTATAAATGTAGTACAAAACAATGGCTTTTTGACACCATTTGCCATTCTTTCCTTTCAAGACATGTCCCAAGGCATTATATAGCGCAACCATTCTCTGAGGTAATTCTACCTTTGTACTACAACACAAATGCTTTAATTTAAGGTTCCTTTTATTTTTTTTGTGCTGCCTCCACAGACTGCTACCTGCGAAGGATGCAAGCAGACTGACAGAGGACAGAAGAATGGAGTATAATCAGAATGCAGGCAACAGGAAGGGAAGGAGCTGCTCACAATTGTCATGCCCTTATGAAGACATGAAGGAAGAATCTGTGGTGGACAGCGCAGATTATACAGGGGTGGAGCCGAGATCAATTCTGAACACAAGTAAAAACACAGAGGAGAGGAAGACTGGATATGGGATGAGCAGGGAGGAAAAAGACATACTGTTCAACCTGAAGGAGGAGGAAGGAGAGAGGTGTGTGAGTGTGAAAATGGAGAGGGAGGATGGTGTGAGAGGTGAAGAGGGACTTTGGAGGGAGCAAGAAAAAGAGAGGGTTGAACAGGAGAGAGATTTAAACAATCAAACGACCCAAACTGATCAAATGGAGAAGAATGGAGTAAAATCAGAATGTGGACAACGGGAAGGGGAACTGTCCACTCTTGTCATGTCCTTATTGCTAAAACAGCCGAGAGTGCTGATTCGCCGACTTGAATTCACAAATATCTCAGTTTCTGTGTCATCACCTCCGCATTCCCTGTCCATCAAAAGAGACCAGGGAACAAGATTTCCATGGAGACGGCATGAGCTCTCACCAGTGAGGATAAGGTCACTGGGGCAGAAGGGGCATGTTGTGACCCAGAAAAGGAAGGTGATTAGCCAAATGGAAAGACCCCTGAAAGCTTCATCAATGAACGGGTAAGAATCAGTTGTAAAATGGACAGTTTCTTCTAGAGATGCACCGATCGATCGGCCTCTGACCGGAAATGGCCGATTTTCAGCTGATCGGCCTCAATCGGTGACTTGATCCCGATCACTCCACATAGCCGATTCTGTGCGCCGGTTGGCTCCTCGCCCCCTCTTTTCACGTGGCGTGCGCGTACCCGTGAGCCAATGCAGACAGATCAGATGAGCGCAGCGCTGAACACTTAAAGCTTTCAGTTTGTCATACATGTCAATCGAAAATAAGCCGCGGAGGAACAACCTCGAAAAACGTTCGAACGACCAACCTAATCATTTAGGTTGACCAACTCGTTTTTCTACAGTACCGTAGGTACCGGGTTAATTAATAATTAACTTCGTTGCGCTAGTTCGGTTCCTCTGAACCATTTTCCATTAATAGAACATGGTGGTAGTGCATACACTTGACGTAATAATGCCCTGCTGAAGCACTGAATTGCACTGAAATCATTATGTTCGCTAATGAGTGACGTTATGAAACAGTGCTATTCACTCATACAAATCTAACTTATTAGACCTAATGATAAATTCATCTAACGATTTCTAGCTAAACCACAGCTGTGCGTTTCCACTATCAAACAAACTCAGAAACAGCAAGCATCGCCGCTTTTCCAATTACTCCTAGTTTGAAACATTTTTATCTAGGCTTTGAAGCTAGTTAAAGTCGTAGTCGTTAGGCTACCTGACTCACGCAAATAACGAAATTCTGCTGAAGAGCGGCTTGTTTCAATGCCTTTGACAAGCTCCGCAACTGAAACATCCGCCCTTATATCGCTACAAGTGTTTTCCATTGCACTATATAGAATTGGGATCTACTCTAATCCACCTCTAGCAAACAAATTAGTCTAGCGCATCATAGGTTCGAACTAACCTGTTTTCCATTAGCATTGTCGCAATAACTTTCTGATGCACATCAAGTTGAAGCCATATAATTATTTAATGGAAAAAGGGCTTGTGTCATCTGTCATCAGAATATAACGTTAGTGTTTTAAATAAATATTTCCGGACTAATGGTCTGTCACCATGTCAGTACATTTAAACTACTCTTGTTTCTTTTTATTTATTACTTCAAGGCTACATGCCACTGTTGTTGGATTCTCTTTTATTCATCATTTAATTTAATTTGCACAAAAAAGAAAAGCTCTGTCCAGTAACCTGGAACACTTTTTTTATTTTGAAATGTGTTTTAGTGAGACCTACCTCATGCTTCTGACCTACCTCAGAATTGTCAATCTTAATTTTCTATTAAAGCAAAGTTACAAAAATGTTTGTGTAAGTTGTCAATTATTGTTTTTAGGAAAAAAAATCGGAATCGGCCAAAATCGGTATCGGCAAGTCAGACTAAGCAAAAATTGGAAATCGGAATCGGCCAAGAAAATCGCAATCGGTGCATCTCTAGTTTCTTCTCGTCATTGCTGTCAAGTCTTACACAAAATAATGTGCCTTTTACAGGATCTGTGATGAAGCCTCCTGTAGCTCTGCTGTCATCACCCCCAGGAACCAAAACACAGGTTAAGATCTCTGATAATCATTTTCTCTGGGTGCAGGCTGAGCCCTTTGGCTTAGACATCGCTAGTTTGAGTCAGGGCTATGTCAGCCAATAGAAAGGGGATGTAATCATTTAGCAAACAGAAGACAGGGACGTCTAGCACTGGAGATGGTTAGCTTGTGGCAGTGCAGAACATTTAAGAGTTTGAGGAAAAGGACAACAAACAAGACAACAGTCCTTAAGCACCATTATTGGACATTTAAGGTTGTATGAAACCAATATTGAGATGATTTCTGCTTTATCACTGAGGGGCCTATTTGACTGATATGATTTTGTCTGTAGAGGAATCCTGAAATAGGGAGGAGATGGACCTGGAGGGTCAATGTATCACTTCTAATATAAATCCTCACTTTTCTTGTTTAGTCTTCAGCATTGTATCCATTTGTACTTTCTCTCAATTACGGTTGGGTTTATCAGCACCTGCTTACTTTTATATTTCCAAAAGCTTAATATCTCCTTCATGCCTTGTCTCTCCTCAGGACACCTTGTTGATGTGTCGTGTCAGGTGTTTACCTGCTCCCATTGCCCATATATTCACATGGAGGAAGTGAAACTTCACCAGCACATTGAGAAGGTTCACCCAGAGGAGTACAGCAGGAGTCTGAGGTCTGGAGGAAAGGGAGCAGAGAACCCACTGCCTCCCAGCAGCACACATCAGCACCCCACACCACCTAAGACTCTCCCCACCCCAACACAGTCACACACAGGCACTCCAGGGCCCCACACATGCTCCCAGTGTGGGACGAGCTTCAGATCTGAGCCCCTGCTTAAAAGACACGAGCGAATCCATACAAGGGTGCGTCTGTACCACTGCTCCCAGTGTGGGAAGAGTTTCGTTCGGTCATATTCACTGAAGCTACACCAGCAAACTCATACAGGGGAGCGACCATATACTTGCTCCCAATGTGGGAAGGGTTTCAGCACATTGCAGCACCTGAAGCGACACCAACGGATTCACACAGGAGAGCGTTCATACCACTGCTCCCAGTGTGGGAAGAGTTTCACTTGTCCAACTTCACTGAAGCTACACCAGCGAACTCATACAGGGGAGCGTCCGTACCACTGCTCCCAGTGTGGGAAGAGTTTCAGCACATTGCAGCATATGAAGGGACACCAGCGGATTCACACAGGGGACCGTCCATACCACTGCTCCCAATGTGGGAAGAGTTTCACTTGGTCAACTGCACTGAAGCGACACCAGCAAGTCCATACAGGGGAGCGCCCGCACCACTGCTCCCAGTGTGGGAAGAGTTTCATTCGGTCAAGTTCACTGACACAACACCAGCGAACTCATAAAGGGGAGCGCCCATACCCCTGCTCCCAATGTGGGAAGAGTTTCACTCAGTCAAGTTCACTGATGCGACACCAGCGAGCTCATACAGGGGAGCGCCCATACCACTGCTCCCAGTGTGGGAAGAATTTCAGTCATGCTGGGAATCTGAAGAAACACCAGCGGATTCACACAAGCGCGCACCCTATAGCAGAACCAGGGGTGGGGTGATCCATGGGCTGTGTCCTCCAGCTCGTTGGCTCCAGTCCTTAGCCGCCTGGAACTGTGGCATGCCCAGCCCGAGCCAGCACACCTGAAGCAGATCTGCTTGTTTACTCGGTATAAAAGCTCCACCCACCTGTACTCACTTACATTTTTGAAAAACACAGGACTCGTTACTGATGCAGATTAATAGGTGTGTCAAATACGATGAGCTTGTGAATGTTAGCTTTTCACCCACTCAGGCTGCCTTACAGCCTTGAACATAGTCAGAGATGAGGAAAGTAAGACAAGATGCCCGGAAGCAAGGGTAGTATAATTCCAATATATAAAAAGGGGGACTGTACTGACCCAGGGAACTACTGTCAGTTTAACCTGCATCTCATGTAAAATACTGGATAGTATTATGAGGGACAAGTTGGAATTATTCCTGAAATATAATAGTATTTTAACAGATGGCAAACATTTTCTTCATGCCTAAAAACCTCTTGGAGTTCTTTGAGGAGGCTACAAATGGTTCCACAAAGATACCACGAGGCTCATTGTTCAAATAATTTCAGTAGGGGCCTCCTGCTTGGTCTAGTGGTTTCAACGTCCGATGCTGGCCACGGCGACCGGGGTTCGATTCCCCGTCGTGCCAGAGTCGGCTCTGGCTGGGAGTGCCACCGGGGCGGCAATTGGCTGTCCGCCCCAGGGAGGGGGGAGGGAAGCCGACACAGTTCACTGCGCACAGGAGTGGTACTGGGGTGCCGGAAGTACAGTCGACAGCACGATGAGTGCTGTCTCGGAGGAGGCAGTGCTTCGCAATTGTCACTGCCGGTCACAGGGCTACAGCAGTGAACTATGAGGGAGGGGATTGAACTAAGCTCAGTGGGAGTAATTGGCTACCAAATTGGGAGAAAAACGTAAAAATAACAATGTTGAGAATAATTTCAGTAGGAATTACAGGGGATGTTTCAGAGTGGGTTCATAATTGGCTGCAAGGTCGAGTACAAACGAATAAGGTAATCCAAGATGACACTCAATATAGCTAAATGTGAAGTTATGCATGTGAGAAATGTGTGGTTCTGTGTGGCTCAGTAAGTAGAGTATGGCACTGACGATGCTAAGTTTGGGGGTTTGATTCCCATTGGGATCACATATACTGAAAAATGTATGCATTCACTTCTGTAAGTCCCTTTGGATAAAAGCATCTGCTAAACGGCACATATTAGAAAGAAAAAAATATAAGGAGTAGCTTGTGGAAGGAGATGGGAACAAGAATATGTTCAATTAGAATTTGGAGCTGTAATTGATCAAAGTCTATCCACATCTAAGCAGTGTACTGTAGCAGTGAAAAAGGCCAACAGGATGCTGGAATATATGGGTATGAGTCACAGGAGGTTATATTGATGTTCTATGATGCTGTTGTCAGACCTCACTTAGAGTACTGTGTGCAGTTCTGGGCACCTCACTTCTGGGCGCTCAAAAGTACAAAGAAGGGCAACTAAATTAGTACCTGATATGAAAGGTAGAGGACTCGTTTCATACAGCACACTACAATCTTCACCTTCAACCTTCTCATACTTTACAAAATTCTACTAATAAAATGTGTTATTGTAATGTGAATGAAATTTACTTTTTCTTCTTGGGTATCGTGTGTTATATCATGCGTTTGTAGAAATGCATTGTTTTCATGTGGTTGCAAAAGACCACAAACAAAATGTCCTCCGAGGACATATGAAATGTCATGCGCAGAAATCAGACAGATGTGTTGGTGAAACAATATTTATTAAAGCCACAGGCCTTTGGGGAGTGAGGGGTATGAATGTATTTACAATATAAAATGCACAACATTAAATAGAAAAAGCCAGCCAAAATTATATTCTGAAAAAATGATAAAGTTAACTTAAATCAATGTTTAACTTAAATGAGAAATATAAATAATCATGGTGCAGAAGCTGCTCAGGCTGGACTGGGGCAGGCCGCTGGGCAGCCAGCCTCTCCCGCGCGCCCTGACCCTGCTGCTCGTTCCGCCCCGGGCACGGTGGTGGGACCTGAACACCATCGACATCGTCCTCTGGCTCCAGGACATCGCCAGCAGGCAGACAGACGTTGTGGAGGGCCGCGCAGGTGGTGACCCACGTCAGGGACGAAGGTGAGGTGTGGTCCCTGTTCATCTGGACGTACACAGGATTGTCTGGGTTTTCTAAAGAAAATGAGAAAGGAAAAACATTTATTTGACCACATGGTAAAGTGTTTGCATCATACACTGAGCTTAGTTGCCTCAGTGTAACACATGGGCTTAGAATATCAAAAAATACAGCAGGTGGCAGAGCTTTCTCCTATAGAGCTCCTTTACTGTGGAACGGTCTACCCGTCTCTGTGAAGGAGTCAGATACAGTCTAAATTTTCAAGTCTAGGTTAAAAACACATCTCTTTAGTCTCTCTTATAGTCATTAGGTGCAGATGTGGAGGGGGCGTAGCAATAGAGCCTTCTGGTGCAATGAGCTATCCTTACTGTCACCAATCATAAGTGATGATCCGCCCCTATCAGGACTGCTGATGATGTGGTGGGATGGTCTCTGAGTGCCCTCATGGCTGCGTGCTTCCTGTGCCACTCACCTAATTAGTTATGCTGCCCTAGATTACTTCTGCTGGTACAAAAGTGTTGTTATCGCTCTACTCTCTCCCCTGATCCGGTGTGATATTTATCATAGTTGTAATTGCACCATGCAATTGCAAGATTTCCTCTTTTCTCCCTGGCTTCATGGCACCTGCCCGGAGCTCACTTGCCAAACCTAGTCCCAGGGGATTTCCGTTGGCCCAGTACCCAGCTGCCCAGAGTCAACCCCCCACCCTTGCCATGTGTTAGCTGGATGCTGCTGGCCCGGACCCTAGTTGCTGGTTCCATCCCTCGCCCTGCCCTGGTATCTGGAGGGATGAGGTCCACCCCACCCCTACACTTAGGATGCCGAAGAATGCCCTTCCGGTGGTCTCTTAAGCCTCAAGGACTATTGTTTTCTCTGTATCCCACCATTTCCAGGAGTTCATCTTGATCGTCTTTTAAGGGGTCAGGGAATAATCCTCCAGTTTCCCACATTGGCTCTAATGGTTTTCTGTTTTTGATTCCCTCTGGAAAATGCCAATTGTGAAGCGCTGTGTGACAACCTGTTTGTAAATGGCACTATACAAAAATAAAGATTGATTGATCGATTGATTGATAATGGACGACTGCCAAAAAATTATAACCATATAATCAAAGTCATACAATATATAGATATAATATAACCATATAATGTAACCATATAATATAACCAAATATTGGTTAGATACTTGAGGTGGTGGTTTCAGGATTGCCCCTGGGCCCAGACATGAGAAGGCAGCTGCAGTTTCGAACAGAGATGTTTATTTAACCAATGTGCACACATAAGGTCAAACCAAAAACGTTCTGAAGACATATCTTCACACACATTATTATAGAAACATTGGGGAATATTCTCCCACCCCTCCCTTGCTACATGAATGAATACTGATGAATACATTTGCATACATTTCATTAATCTTCTCATGATCGATGTTCGATGTGGTACACTCAGGCCAGAAAAGCCCCACCCTTTAAGGGTTTGAGGACAGGCCATGCCCGAGATGATGACTGACCTGTCTTCAATCCCCAGAGTGAAGGTGACCCAGAGCACCCCATCACATTCATTATATTTCACATCCGTGTTCATTTGTCTTTATAATACACATAACTACAATACTGACCAGGCCCATGCCACCCTCCCTGGTGCCTCTCTCAAGGCTTGCGGCCTGATCAGACTGCAGAGAAGACAGAGTGTGATATATTATATGCGTGCTTTAATATGCGTGTCTGTGTGTGTGATTTGTTTGGAATGTGCTAGTGTGCAAGAATCATATAAGTGTATAGATCAGTAGAAACAAACAGAACAGAACAAAGTCCAAAATCTACTTTTGGTGTCCCATAATATAATATATGCTATTTAGCAGATGCTTTCATCCAAAGCGACTTACAGTTGTGAATGCATACATTTTCAGTATATGTGGCCCCAGTGGGCATTGAACCCACAACCTAAGTGTTGCCAACGCCGTGCTCTACCAACTGAGCCACACAGAACCACATGTATATATATTTATTTGTGACCTTCGGTTTTGCCACTTCAATACTGGTACTTTTATTTTTGTACTTTTGTGACCTGCAAGCAGTCAAGAAGCCACAATGAAGAGAAACATCAATTGCTCTTTTATTTATTTATTTATCTGTAAGAAAATACATTGACATCCCCACTTACACCACGTCTTTCAACACTTCACCAAACTGCTATCAGATACAACTTGGGTTAAGACACACTCCTCTCCTAATGTAGCCTATATTAAGACATAACTCTAGTATGATCAGAAAGATCTAACCTGCGCAGGGAGTCCAACACCTGTGAAACCTGTTTGGGCACCAAGCTACCTTTCTGTTCTGTGATCTGCAAGCAATGAAAATGACATAGGGAACGGGACAGCAATTTACGTTATTTTTTTTACATCATTCTCCTTGAGAAAACCATGGCTCGACTTCACAGAGCATCTGTATGAAACAACATTTATGGAGATTTTCAGCTATACGGTTAACATAATTAAAATAAATAATTCATACCAATGCATTGTATTTTAAAATATTTATTTTACAACATTGTGTGTGTACACGGTGGGAGTGATTTGAATGCTGGAATGTCCAGTATTATCTCCCATAGAGAAGAGTCTCCACAAAGTAAACCCTGTGCATCCTTATTCACAGTCTGCAGAGTCATACAGTGCAGTCACAGAGACAGCAATAGACAGAGTGTGAAAGAGTAGGCAACATCCCCATAGGCAACAATAGAGAAGTAGCACATCTGTGTCTCATTCAGTCTCTCTGCTTCTCGTACAGATTCTGGATGAGGGGACAGCCAGATGGTTATGACATGTCTGCAGACTGTGCAGCGACTGGGTGAGGGCCTGATAAGAATGAATGGGCTGCTGCACCCTGCTATGCGCGTGGGAAGAGTGTCTGCGAGACTGATGCTCTTCTTCTCTGAAATCATCTTTTAATGATGAATGCATTTAAAAGAAAAGCTGTAATCATTAGAATATTAATGCTCTTATTCTCTGCAGAAGTGACAGTAGGTTAATGCAGTGTTATAACCTCGTACTGTAAACCATGTATCTGCTTGCTGAAAGTATTTAAGCTATATAAACTAACATATTTTATCCACAGCAAATCCACAAAATCATCAAATGGTCAATGAGCAAATATAAATTAGAGCAATAATCAGGGGCTTATAGATGCCTCTATTTCCTTCAGCTGGATACTGTAAATGGTTCACTACAGTAATGACACAACTTCCATGTTTTAGAATATATTGTATGAAGGCACCTGCTAAGAAAATAATGATCTCAAGAAATACATTTGTGAAATGAAAGCGACTAAAAGCTCTTTTGCCACCCCAGAGGCTGTGAACTAAAGCCTCAGACCACTTGTATCACACTCTACTTGTGTCTCTGTGTGGCTCTGTTTCATGTGTCAGAGAAGACATGAGACCATTGGGGAGGGAGTGTGGAAATTTCTATAAATATGAAGCTGATGAAATAGTCAAAATGACATTCAAGACTTTTGTTTGAACACATATTTGTAAATCGTCACCTTCTTAAAATAATGGCCTATGTCATTTTTTGAGGAAAATGATTTTTTTGCCTAAGTCATCTCTTCATGATGTTGGCCACCTCTGGTAAAATTGCCTACATCCTTAATTGAAAAGATCATGTAGTATAATGGCCTACGTCAAGAGTGTGACTTAGGCCGTTTTACTTTTTCACAAGACGATGTGACTTAGGCAATTTGACAAGCTTTCAAGATGGCGGCTGCTTGCCTAAGTCACTTACTCCAGAAGTAATTTGGCCTAAGTCAGGATTAAAATGGCCTAAGTCACAACGGCATGTTCGTAAATTGGCCTAAGTAATCTAATCCTCTTATGTTACATAATTGACAGACAGCGTTATTTGTGTCAATAGTCATATATTGTCATAACCTTTTTGTGTGAAATGATTAATAAATATCATATATTCTATATTTAGTTCAGTTTATTCTGTTTTTTGAAAAACTTTAAATATGACTTAGGCCATTATTTTAAGAAGGTGACGAAATGCATTGATTATTGTGTAAAGCTGTATTGAGCAGCTGTAAGTGGCTGTACTGTAGGTGTGTCTGCATTAGGCTTTTGTATTTTCTGGCCCTTGTTAATCTGTATGTTAATTTGAAGATGAAATCAATTTTTTATATTTCTTGGTTACCACTTTGTCGTCATAATAATAATACAATAAATGCCATTTAGCAGACACTTTTATCCAAAGCGACTTACAGTAGTGAATGCATACATTTTTCAGTATATGTGGTCCCAGTGGGAATTGAACCCACAATCTAAGCGTTGCCAACGCCGTGCTCTACCTACTGAGCCACACAGAACCACGCTCTACCTACTGAGCCACACAGAACCACGCTCTACCTACTGAGCCACACAGAACCACGCTCTGCCTACTGAGCCACACAGAACCACGCTCTACCTACTGAGCCACACAGAACCACGCTCTACCTACTGAGCCACACAGAACCATGCTCTACCTACTGAGCCACACATAACCACGCTCTACCTACTGAGCCACACAGAACCACGCTTGTTCCTCTTTTCACATCAACATGACCACGTGTCCTCACAGAGAACTTGTTAGTAGAGAGGTATAGTTCAGCTAAACTTCTCCCATTTCAATGGCAACTTGCATAACTTTGAACAAGGAAAGGTCGTGACATCCAGGAGTTAATTTGCTTTATATGATAAACACTTTGGAAGTATGGCTTTGCATTTGCATAATTATATCACATGACGAGAATTGTTTTATTTCAATTAATCAACTGTATTAATACATATGAAATAATGTGTGATACACTATATGGCCAAAAATCAGTGGACACCTGACCATCACACCTATATGAGCTTGTTGGACATTCCATTCTAAAACCATGGGCATTAATATGGAGTTGGACCCCCCTATGACAGCTGCCACTCTTCTGGGAAGGCTTTCCACAAGATTTTGGAGTGTGTCTGTGGGAATTTGTGCCCAGTCAGCCAAAAGAGCATCTGTGAGGTCAGGCACTGATATTGGATGAGAAGGCCTGGCTCGCAATCGGCGTTCTAATTCCTCCCAAAGGTGTTCAATGGGGTTATAGCACTTACAGTTGACCGGGGCACATCTAGTCGGGCAGAAATTTCACGAACTGACTTGTGGCAAAGGTGGCATCCTATGACAGTGCCGCGTTTAAAGTCACTGAGCTCTTCACGAACCATTCTGAATTCTAAATGTTTGTCTGTGGCTATGTGCTGGATTTTATGCACCTGTTGGCAATGGGTGTGGCTGAAACACCTGAACTCAATAATTAGTAGGGTGTCCACTGACTTTTGGCCATATAGTGTGGGTGTGATGGTCAGGTGTCCACTGACTTTTGGCCATATAGTGTATTATGATACATTGTGTTAGAAAATGCAGAAGGATTGACAAACCTTTAAAGGTTGAAACATCCTGTTCTAAGGGATAGAGCTAAGACAATTGCTTAAGTGTGCAAAACAGTTAGCCACAAGATAAATGTCACAAGATGGAAGTTTTACCATGTTGAAAGAAAGTGACTGCCCTGTAGGAGAATAATGGTGAGATGTGTTGCAACACCTTTGCACAAGTGCCTGAGGTACGGATGGGAAAATGCAGGAAGGTAATTGGACGGCAGGACTGAGGCAGGCATAGCAACGGCGCAGCAGCCCCTCCTTTACGGAAATGTATAAGAACCAGACAGAAGTAGAGAAGTGTGTGAGACTTCACTTAAGTGTGTGAGACTTACTTGATATGCCTTGTGAGCAGGTAACTCTATCACTCTGAATGTCTATGTAACCCCCAACTGCAAACTTTGCAAATAAATGGTCTATAATTTTAGTCCTGAACGTTTTGGTTGGTTTGTCTAGTCAAAGTATTTAAGCGTTATATGTTTGAGTTCAACAGAAGACCCTGACCCCTGGCAGAGAATCCCTTGGAGGATCGAGGATGGCGGAGACTTGCTTGACCCCTAAGTGAAGGGTCCTATGTTCTGTCATTTGGGTCTGAGTGAAGTGACCCATTGCGTCCTTGACTCCTACACACCCGACAACACACTCTCTCTCTCCGCATCCTGCTCGATATAAAATTGTAACACCCGCAGAACAGGCACACAGCAGTGACAAACAGAGAGAACCTTCCTTGGCAGTCCAGACCATGGATACATCTACAGTCTCAAACATGTCAGAGGGCATATACACTGGGCTTGTTTCTCCAGACCAGGATGTGTACAGCACAGTGGGCCAGACCTCACACAACAGCCCAGGAGCTCAGCACACAGGTAAGGACACCTGTACAGTGTATTATAGAGCTCCTGTTACTGTTGTTTAAGAGTGAGATAGAGTTTGTGTTAAAATGGATTTTCTGGGGTCAGACATCTGAAAGCCAGATGGAAATCCTCTCTGCAGTATGTATAAACAGGGTAATGTTGACAGGGGTGTCACTCATGTATGTTCAGGCTATAATAATGACAGAGTCTAACTGTTTTATCCCTGCTAATGTTTGTGACCACAGAGAGAAGTGGACAAAGCTCACATCCCTACAAACTGACTGCAGTGTGTCCATGGCTCCTGTGTGCTCTCTTATTGACTCCCAACATAGTCCTGGGTGTCCTCTGTGAGTATAATACACTGTCAGTGTGTGTGTGTGTGTGTGTGTTAGTTTTTTACGATTGCTTTGGCTCATTTTGCACAACAGAGTTTCAATGTGCAAAATTATTCATACAGAATGCCATACTGCTAATTTTGCAGTAAAAATAAAAATGCCGGTGTCAAATGAGAGAATATTATATGCAAAAGTTTATCATAGCACCAAAACATTAGATATTTTCTGGGCTCACAGTGTAGTGTAATGGTTAGGGAGCTGGGCTTGTAACTCAGAGGTTGCAGGTTCAATTCCCAGGTGGGGCACTGCTGTTGTACCCTTGAGCAAGGTACTTAACCTGAATTGCTTCAGTAAAATATCCAGCGGTATAAATGGATTGTATGTAAAGAAATGTAAACTGTGTAAGTCGCTCTGGATAAGAGCCTTCTGCTAAAATGCAAATGTAAAATGTAAATATTTTCAACAGTGAAGTTAAATCATTGCTGCATTTTCACTATACAACAGTTATCATCAAACAATGCTGCCAAACACAACATCCTTCTAATAAAAAAAGAGTTTGAAAGTGTTCTTTGGCCATAATGCAAAATGCTATAATCCTAATCTTGGGATCAAAATCACATATTGCATGCAAAATAAAAATAGTTGAACCAAATTAGATTGTATATCATGCAAAGGTTTATCATAGCATCAGAACATTGGATATGTTCATCGTTGAAGTTAAATTATTGGTGTATTTTCAAATACAACAGCCATTATCAAATAATGTTTTTTATTGACCGTTTTGTGTAAAGCAATGTTAAGCGTCAACCTGGTTGAGTATTAGGCTGTACTAAGTAAGAGATAATAATGAATAGCGGACATCGTCGTTGGAAAAACGCGTAGTTATGTCAGGTATAAGTCAATTATATTAGTTATTAGTCAATAGGGCTGGCAGTGTGGTATAATGGTTAGGGGGCTGGGCTTGTAACGTTAAGGCTGCAGGTTCAATCCCCAGGTGGGGCATTGCTGGTGTACCCTTGAGCTAAAGGTACTTAACCTGAATTGCTTCAGTTAATATCCAGCTGTATAAATGGATTGTAAAGAAACTATAAGTCGCTCTGGATAAGAGCGTCTGCTAAATGCCTAAAATGTAAAAATGTAATGTAATTAAACAAGACATGGATGCCAATCATGTACAAAAGTAAGTTGTTTAATTTCCTCCACACGGGGAGGTTGAACATTGATTGATTTAAAATGTGGAAACCGCCCGACCCTATTTCAAACTTTGTACCGAGGTGTCGAAGGGTACTGACCACGTTTACGGGGTGGGGTGGGGGGGTTTAAATAACACATTGAAGAAAAGCCTCCATTTTAAGAATGACTTCTTTCCCGATCACTGGAGTGAAGGGTCACAAAGGCAGCCAGATTCCACAAACTGTACTGTGTGAACCATGACCGTTGTAGTAAAGTTTCTTATAAACCTCCTCAGTCGTACAATAAGCAAAATAGGCCCATTTTACCAGGGGTGTCCTGAACCCCTTTAACTAAGCTACCTGAATATGGAGATTTTTAGGCCAGTGTGTATCGGCGAGGAGAGGTTTATTCTTCTCGAGTAATATACAAACGTTTCCAATGGCCCACTGACTGCATTGGTATTATTTAACATGTTTAACCGACTCGGTCAGTAAGTAATGGAAATCACCCATCTTCACTGCACAAAGAACAGACAGAAACAAAGAGCTCTATCCTCAATCCTTTGCCATTTAAAAATAAAATAAGATAATTAACTAAAATGTAGCTCACAGCAGAAGAATGAATGAATAAATAAATACATTATTAAATTAAATTAAATTAAAATGTGTCCTGTGACCAATAAGACTAGGTGAAACACTCCGGGGAAGGGGGGAGGGTGAGCGCTCCTTAATGTAAGGAAACGAAGAACAAGTCCAGAGCAGAGTCGCCCCTCCCTGGAGACGGAACCGGACCGGACCAGGAGACGCCCCCCTCCCTGGAGACAGAACCGGACCAGGACCAGGAGACGCTCGCTGCTGCAGGAGACAGGACCAGGACCAGGACCAGGACCAGGACCAGGAGACGCTCGCTGCTGTGGGAGACCGGACCGGCCGGGCCCTCAGTCCGCACGCCGCTGCGCTACGATGCGCTACGATGCGCTGCAGGAGACTGGACCGGCCGGGCCCTCAGTCCGCACGCCGCTGCGCTACGATGCGCTACGATGCGCTGCAGGAGACTGGACCGGCCGGGCCCTCAGTCCGTCCGCGCGCCGCGCGCGATGCGCTACGATGCGCTGCAGGAGACTGGACCGGCCGGGCCCTCAGTCCGCACGCGCTGCGCTACGCTGCGCTACGCTGCGCTGCAGGAGACTGGACCGCCGGGCCCTCAGTCCCGCGCCGCTACACTACGCTATGCGCTGCAGGAGACTGGGGACGGCCGGGCCTCAGTCCGCCGCGCGCGCTACGATGCGCTGCAGGAGACTGGACCGGCCGGGCCCTCAGTCCCGCGCCGCCGCGCGCGCTGCGCTACGATGCGCTGCAGGAGACTGGACCGGCCGGGCCCTCAGTCTGCGGAGACTGACCGCGCCCTCACGATGCGCTGCAGCTTCTCACAGCTCTCCAGTCTCAGCGACTCGGCCTTCTGCTTCAGCCTCTCATCACGATACAGCTGGCCCAGGCTCGCCAAGTCCGACTCTGTGAGCGTGTGTGTGCGTGTGAGTGTGTGTGCGTGTGTGTGTGTGAGTGTGTGTGCGTGTGTGTGTGTGTGTGTGTGTGTGTGTGTGTGTGAGTGTGTGTGCGTGTGTGAGTGTGTGTGTGTGAGTGTGTGCGTGAGTGTGTGTGTGTGCGTGTGTGTGAGAGAGAAAGAGGAGAGAGAGGAGAGGGAGAGAGAGAGAGAGAGAGAGAGAGAGAGAGAGTCACTCTGATTCACACAGTGTTACAGGTATGGTACAGACGCCTGCAATGATGTCTATTGCTGTATTACTGCACTGATCTCGTGCGCTAACTATGATTGTTCCTACCATGTATTAATGCACATCTTGTAAGTCGCTCTGGATAAGAGCGTCTGCTAAATGCTTAAAATGTAAATGTGTTAGGTGCAGGACACTAACGCTCACGCTCACGTTCGCGTACGCACACGCACACGCACACACACACGAAAGCAGGTGAGGGGAGCAGCCCAAGCGTTTCTGCCTCTACTACCTGACCTGGCAAGCTGTTCCAGGCATTGACAACTCTCTGTGTCTTTAACTAACTGCTGACCCCACTTATCTTAAATAATCTTTGGTAATTCACTTTGTTAATCCCTTTTAGGAATTTAAAAACCTCAATCAAATCTCCCCTAAGACTCCATACTCAATACCCTTTGCTATGTATGTTTTGCTGTGCCAGCCAGAAGAGGATGGGCTCCCCCTTTAGGCTGGTTCCTCCCGAGGTTTCTCCCTATCAAGGAGAGGGATCTCTCACAAAATGCATCTGTGAGAAGCGCTACACAAATACATTGGATTTGGTTTGATTTGGTTGGATGTATCCCAGCATGCTGTTGGCCTTGGTTTGGTTGGATGTATCCCAGCATGCTGTTCAGTGAGTGTGCGGGGACCCACTCTGCTGTTTCTCCTTCCAGCAGCTGGCCTGCAGCTGCTCCATGAAGTCTCTCTCCACGGCCCGCTCCAGGTCCTGCAGGTCGGCGCCGCTGTACTCCTCCTCAAAGCTCCGGTCCACAAAGTAGGGCACGGCCATGTTCTGCGTCTCCCGGGAAACCACCAGGCCCATGGCCCTGATTGGGCGAGAGGCAGCACACGGATAAGCACCGTGGACTTGCGGTGGTGTGGACCGCGGGTATCACAGACTTACGGTCTCTCTCTCTCTCTCTCTCTCTGTCTCTGTCTCTCTCTCTCTCTCTCTCTCTCTCTCCCTCTCCCTCTCCCTCTCCCTCTCCCTCTCCCTCTCTCTCTCTCTCTCCCTGTGGAACACACACACTCACGGCCTGTGGAACACACACACTTAGAACAGACACACTTACGGTTTGTAGAACAGACAGACTTAGAACAGACAGACTCACGGTTTGTAGAACAGACAGACTTAGAACAGACACACTTACGGTCTGTAGAACAGACACACTTACGGTCTGTAGAACAGACAGACTCACGGTTTGTAGAACAGACTGTAGGGTGGATTGGTGGCCATCAGCTGCGTTACCACGGAGATGAGGACCAGCACCAGCACAGGTAGGAGTTGCAGGAAAGCTGTGAATGAGTTCTGTGGGGGGGGAGGCTTGGAGTGAACACTAAAAACACAGGCACCACCTCCAGTTCAGTTCACACATTACACTCCCCCCTGTGTGCAAACACACACTGGCCCGTTCAGTGTGCATCCGTCCACCCACACCCTGGCTTACCCTGGCTCGTAACAGAGTAAGAGTGTGTGTGTGTGTGTGTGAGTGTGTGAGTGTGTGAGTGAGAGTGAGTGAGAGTGAGTGTGTGTGTGTGTGTGTGTGTGTGAGTGTATGTGTGTGAGAGTGTCTGTGTGTGAGAGAGTGTGAGTGAGAGTGAGTGTGTGTGTGTGAGTGTGTGTGAGTATGTGTGTGTGAGAGTGTGTGTGTGTGTGTGTGAGTGTGTGAGTGTGTGAGTGAGTGAGTGTGTGTGAGTGTCTGTGTGTGAGAGAGTGTGTATGTGTGTAAGTGAGTGTATGTGTGTGTGTGTGTGTGTGTGTGTGTGTGCGAGTGTGTGAGTGAGTGTGTGTGTGTGTGTGTGTGAGTATATGTGTGTGTGAGTATGTGTGTGTGAGAGAGTGTGTATGTGTGTAAGAGTGAGTGTATGTGTGTGTGTGTGTGTGTGTGTGTGTGTGAGAGTGTGTGTGTATGTGTGTGAGTGTATGTGTGTGAGTGTATGTGTGAGTGTGTGTATATGTGTGTGAGAGTGTGTGTGTGTGTGTGTGTGTGAGTGTGTGAGTGTGTGTGTGAGTGTATGTGTATATGTGTGTGAGAGTGTGAGTGTGTGTGTGTGAGTGTGTGTGTGTGAGTGTGTGTGTGTGAGTGTGTGTGTGTGAGAGTGTCTGTGTGTTTGTGTGGAGTGACAGCGGAAGTGCATCTTAAATCCACCAACGTTAAACATAAATGAACTGGCTGTGACAGATTTGTTCATTCATTCATTCATTGTTTCATCATTTACCTGCATTTCCATCCATCCATCCATTATCTAAGCCGCTTATTCCTGGTCAGGGTCGTGGGGGGGCTGGAGCCTATCCCAGCATGCATTGGGGCGAGAGGCAGGAATACACCCTGGACAGGTCGCCAATCCATCGCAGGGCACTACATACACCATTCACTCTTCACTCACACACTCATACCTACAGGGCAATTTAGACTCTCCAATTAGCCTAACGTGCATGTCTTTGGACTGTGGGAGGAAACCGGAGTACCCGGAGGAAACCCACGCGGACACGGGGAGAACATGCAAACTCCGCACAGAAAGGCCTCTGGCTGACAACCACCGTCACTCCAGCCCACGATGAGCCCTCTGAGGAACCAGCAGTAGAATTTCTAACTGTCGCTGCTCCAGCTAGGCCCTCTCCTATCGAACACCAGACAGCTCATAATCCATACACATATTCTTATTATGATACACGTATTGTTTTATGATAAGTGTATTAAATAAATATACGCATTGTTATGTTACACGTATGTTTTATGACACGTGTATCGATACACATTTTTTAGGCATGTTCCGTTCAGAAAAGGGCATTCCCCAAACTGTTGCAACAAAGTTGGAAGCACACAATCGTCTAGAATGTGATTGTATGCTGTAGCGTTAAGATTTCCCTTCTCTGGAACTGAATGCTTATGCTGCCAGTTTCGTGAAAAACGGTGATTTCACCATTAGTCACTACTACGTGAATGCATGTTACAGATGACAAACCAGAGGTTAGTGTTACTGTCATAGTTTGTCACCATTATGTGGTGATGACATATACACAGAAATTACTAAGCAATCCAAATCTGCTATCTGATTGGATCATACGGATGTATGACGACATAAAAAACAATACACGTATCATAAAACAATACGTGTATCATAATAAGCATACGTGTATGGATTATGAGCTGTCTGGCGTTCGATACTTGGGGGCAACGTCATGTCATTCTTGGCCCTACTCATTCGAAGTGCGTTCCGCGGCGAGGAGTCCACCGAGGGGGGCCAGCTAGGGAGTGCTCGCCGCATGGTAAGTATCATAGTTTTGTATCTCCCTGTTCTACTTCCTCTGCATCTAACACTACATGCTACCTCCCTATCCCAGTCCATGTCTCCTCTTCTAGATTACCTAGAAGAAGAGATTCTACTCACACCCGAAACCTCTCCAACCTCATCCACCCTCCTAGATCCCCCAGTGTTAACTATGGAACTGCCAGTCCGCTGTCCGGAAGGCCGATTTCATCTCGGCCCAGGCCTCACTACTCTCCCTGCAGTGCCTGGCGCTCACGGAGATGTGGATCACTCCTCAGAACACGGCCACCCCTGCTGCTCTCTCTGCCGCCTACAACTTCTCCCACACTCCACGACCCTCAGGTAGAGGTGGAGGGACAGGTATACTGATCTCCCCCCTGTGGATATTTGGTATTTCATGCTGTCACTGTCACTGTTCCATGTAAACTGCACATCATTGTTCTTTTTCGCCCTCCAGGTCCATTGGGGAGTTTCCTAGAAGAGATGGATGCCCTACTCAGTGCCTTCCTGAGGATGGCACTCCCGTCTTACTCCTCGGTGACTCTGCATTCCTCCCCCTGCTTCAGTCCTTTGACTTCACCGTGGCTGAATCCCCATCCACCCACAAGGCCGGTAACCAACTGGACCTGGTCTTCACCAGGAACTGCACCTCACCCAACATTACGGTATCTCCTCTACATGTGTCTGACCACTGCTTTCTGTCTTTGTCCCTCCCCCACCCCTCTGTGCCAAAACCATCTTCACCTGCCCCCACTGTCTTTGTCCATCGCAACCTCCGCTCTCTCTCACCCGCTGCCCTGTCAGCTACTGTTCTATCTTCCCTTCCCCCTACTGATGCCTTCTCTCAGCTACCTGCTGAGGAAGCCTCATCCACCCTACTGCTCTCTCTCTCCTCCTCCTTTGATTCACTCTGTCCTCTCTCCACTAAACCTGCTCGTCTCCGACCCCCCACCCCCTGGCTGCCAGACTCTATTCGGGCTAACCGACTCAAACTGTGAGTGACAGAAAGGAAATGGAGAAAATCCAAATCCCCTGTAGCTCTGACTGACTTCCACATACTCCTGGCTACCTTTTCCTCTAACCTCTCCTCTGCTAAATCTGCATTCTTCCTTTCCAAGATTCAATCTTCTGCTTCTAATCCTCGTAAACTCTACTCTACATTGAGAGTAGACTTGCTGCCACATGTCTGGTGTTCAATCAACCCAAGTTCACCCACGTCACCCCTCTACTCTCCTCTCTGCACTGGCTCCCCATCGCAGCACGCATCAAATTCAAATCATTGGTGCTGGCTTATCAAGCAGCTAGAATAACTGCTCCCCCATACCTCCAGTCACTCATCACCCCCTACACCCCAGCCAGACCCCTCCGCTCCGCCTCCTCTGGCAAACTGACTGTCCCATCCCTCCGGGCGCCTGGCAGTCACTCCTCGCGGTCTCACCTCTTCTCTGTCCTGATCCGTCGCTGGTGGAACTACCTTCCGCAATCGGTCAGGACCGCGGAATCACTTGCGATCTTCCGCAAGAGACTCAAAACCCACCTTTTCAGACTCCACTACCACAGAATTCTGTACATCTAGCCTATTGTCATCACCATTGCCTACTTGCTCAACACTTATATATGTATCCCTGCCTTCTCATTTAATAAAAAAAAATATACAATAATAATTACTAACCTTTTCCTTCCCAGTGTTACAGGTATGGTACACAGCTGCCAACAATGATGTCTATCGCTGTATTACTGCACTGATCTCTTGCGCAGACTATGATTGTTCCTACCATGTATTAATGCACATCTTGTAAGCCGTTCTGGATAAGAGCGTCTGCTAAATGCTTAAAATGTAAATGTGTTGGGTGCAGGACACTCTCACACACACACACACACACACACACACACACACACACACACACACACACACACACACACACACGCACTCTCACACACACACACACTCACACACACACACACACACACACACACACACACACACACACACCTGGCTGTGGCTGTTCTCTGGCTCCTCCTCCTCATCCCTGCGCTCGGGCCCGCGTCTGCGTCGGGACGGCTGGGGGTACGATGATCCTCTGCTGCTGCTGCTGCTGCTGCTGTACACATGGATGTTCCCTGCACACGCACGCACGCACACGCACACACACACACACACACACACACACACACACACCTTCAGATCCTCATCTCTCTCTCACACACACCAGGGGCCCAGATTCGCAGTCGTCCCATCGTCGTCGTAAAAATTAAGAAGGACGACCTTCGATTTCCAAGTGGTCGTCCTGCTGACGACTGTGAATTTAATTAGCTAACTGTAACTGTTTCTGTTTTACACTCACAGCGTAACAAACACGTCATGCACGGATATTCAAAAACATTTCCGAAGTTCCAAATGGGAAAAGCGGCACATTGTCACTCGCACGCAGTCTGTGCTCACCGCGTTTGTTGTTGTTGTTGCTTTGCCAGACTCTGCAGCAGTCAAGCAAGTTCACGGATCGCAGCACATAGACACAACAGCGAGAACCAGCTAGTTATAGTTCCTCTGGGGAAACACACACACACACACACACACACACACACAGACACACACACACACACACACACACTCACACACTCACACACACACACAGACACACACAGACGCACACACACAGACACACACACACAGACACACACACACACACACACACACACACACACACACACACACACACAGCGCTGACCTGTGGGGAATCTTCCCCTGAAGAATTCGTTGAAGAGGTCCTCTGGGGAAACCTCAAAGTCTGGGTGGGAGTTCTGCCGGTCGGCGTGGCGACCCTCCTGGTCGGCGTGGCGACCCTCCTGGTCGTACTGCCGCCGTTGCTCCGGGTTACCCAGCACAGCGTACGCGTTGCCTATCACTGCCGGGAGGAGAGAGCGCTCAGGAACCGGGAGGGAGCTGGGCTTGGAACTCAGAGGTTGCAGGTTCAATCCCCAGGTGGGGGCACTGCCGTTGTATCCTTGAGCTAAAGGTACTTAACCTGAATTGCTTCAGTAAAATATCCAGCTGTATAAATGGATTGTATGTAAAGAAATGTAAACTGTGTAAGTCGCTCTGGATAAGAGCGTCTGCTAAATGCCTAAAAATGTAAATGGCACTGCCGCCTCCGTACCCCTTGAGCTAAAGGTGCTTCAGGTCCTGGCTGGTACAAGACCTGCAGTGACACAGGCGATCAAAAGAGTGTTTGATCACGAGAACATCGAGATGGGGCGGACAGCCCCCTCCCGCCCCCTAGTGGTTCTGTGTGGCTCAGCTGGTAGAGCATGGCGTTGGCAACGCTTAGGTTGTGGGTTCAATTCCCATTGGGGCCACATATACTGAAAAATGTACGCATTCATTACTGTAAGTCGCTTTGGACAAAAGCGTCTGCTAAATGGCGTATATTAGTGGCACTCCCAGCCAGAGCGACTCTGGCGCGGCCGGTGGAATTGAACCCCAGTCGCAGTGGCCAGCGTCGAACGCTGTAACCGCTAGACCACCTGGGAGGCCCCCTTTCCAGAATTATTTTAATATTTCAGAAGAAACTTTTTATTGCATTAAAAAGTTTGAAATGCTGAGCGAATGACAAACTGCAAATGCTTACCCTCAACACAGGTGAGAGAGATGTGACAGGGCGCTCACTGCCAACTGTTTTTGAAGGATTTGATTGTTTCAGGTTTCATAAACAGTAAACCTGCCACAGCAGTTCAGTTGGGTAAAAGAAATAGGTATGACGTAGAATTATTAAATGCTGTGGTATAGAAACGCTGGTCTAGAGAGGGTCTGCAGAACGTGGGGCTCATCCACACACTAGAGCAGTGTCTTAACAGGATGCAGACCGTGGGGCTCAACCACACACTAGAACAGTGTCTTAACAGGATGCAGACCGTGGGGCTCATCCACACACTGGAACAGTGTCTTAACAGGATGCAGACCGTGGGGCTCATCCACACACTAGAACAGTGTCTTAACAGGATGCAGACCGTGGGGCTCATCCACACACTGGAACAGTGTCTTAACAGGATGCAGACCGTGGGGCTCATCCACACACTAGAACAGTGCCTTAACAGGATGCAGACCGTGGGACTCATCCACACACTAGAACAGTGTCTTAACAGGACGCAGACCGTGGGGCTCATCCACACACTAGAACAGTGTCTTAACAGGATGCAGACCGTCTTACACACTAGGGGGCTCATCCACACACTAGAACAGTGTCTTAACAGGATACAGACCGTGGGGCTCATCCACACGCTAGAACAGTGTCTTAACAGGATGCAGACCATGGGGCTCATCCACACACTAGAACAGCGTCTTAACAGGACGCAGACCGTGGGGCTCATCCACACACTAGAACAGTGTCTTAACAGGATGCAGACCGTGGGACTCATCCACACACTAGAACAGCGTCTTAACAGCATGCAGACCGTGGGGCTCATCCACACACTGGAACAGTGTCTTAACAGGACGCAGACCGCGGGGCTCATCCACACACTAGAACAGTGTCTTAACAGGACGCAGACTGTGGAGCTCATCCGCACACTAGAACAGTGTCTTAACAGGACGCAGACCGTGGGGCTCATCCACACACTAGAACAGTGTCTTAACAGGGTGCAGACCGTGGGGCTCATCCACACGCTAGAACAGCGTCTTAACAGGACGCAGACCGTGGGGCTCATCCACACACTAGAACAGTGTCTTAACAGGACGCAGACCGTGGGGCTCATCCACACACTAGAACAGTGTCTTAACAGGGTGCAGACCGTGGGGCTCATCCACACACTAGAACAGTGTCTTAACAGGATGCAGATCGTGGGGCTCATCCACACACTAGAACAGTGTCTTAACAGGGTGCAGACCGTGGGGCTCATCCACACACTAGAACAGTGTCTTAACAGGACGCAGACCGTGGGGCTCATCCACACACTAGAACAGTGTCTTAACAGGACGCAGACCGTGGGGCTCATCCACACACTAGAACAGTGTCTTAACAGGATGCAGACCGTGGGGCTCATCCACACACTAGAACAGTGTCTTAACAGGATGCAGATCGTGGGGCTCATCCACACACTAGAACAGTGTCTTAACAGGGTGCAGACCGTGGGGCTCATCCACACACTAGAACAGTGTCTTAACAGGATGCAGACCGTGGGGCTCATCCACACACTAGAACAGTGTCTTAACAGGATGCAGACTGTGGGGCTCATCCACACACTAGAACAGTGTCTTAACAGGGTGCAGACCGTGGGGCTCATCCACACACTAGAACAGTGTCTTAACAGGATGCAGAGCATGGGGCTCATCCACACACTAGAACAGTGTCTTAACAGGGTGCAGACCGTGGGGCTCATCCACACACTAGAACAGCGTCTTAACAGGATGCAGACCGTGGGGTTCATCCACACACTAGAACAGTGTCTTAACAGGATGCAGAGCATGGGGCTCATCCACACACTAGAACAGTGTCTTAACAGGATGCAGACTGTGGGGCTCATCCACACACTAGAACAGTGTCTTAACAGGAAAAAAAACAATAAGAAGAAAAAGAAGAACAACCACAACAATGTTAACAATAGGAACATTGCGGGAGGTGCAGAAACAGATGCATTGTGGGATATGTAGTACCTTTGAAGGCGTCCGTGGCGCCAGGGGCACAGTTCTTGTCGGGGTGGAAGCGCAGCGCCAGCTTCCTGTAGGCGGTCTTCAGCTGCTCGTCACTTGCCTCTTTGGCCACGCCCAGGACCTCGTAGTAATCCTGACACCTCTTAATCCTGGGAAGGGTGTGCAGTCCGAAATCACGAAACGGATCGGAAATGGACAGGCAGAGGTAGGCGTGCAACGGATCACAAAACTCACGGTTCGGATTGTATCACAGTTTGGAGTCACGGATCGGATCATTTTTCGGATCGCCAAAAAAAGGGAAACAAAAGGCGCGTTTCCACCTAAAATTAGCAGGAACTATTTTCAAGGAATTGAATGAATGACAATTTCAGTTTTTCAATTTAAGTTATTTCACTAAGTCTATATTCGAAAATTTCACAAAATACATTTTTAGATTCAGTACGCCTTAGGCGATTTAACTCGGGTGGTCTTAATTAATTTAATGAAAAATTAAAAGATCGTTAATTTTTACATTTTATTTAATTCGGTCGCGTTTCTAAAAACCTGCCTCCCAGAAAGGCATTTAGTATGAAAAACAGAGCAAACTAAGACATATAATACATGGTTGTCTATCTCTTCACTGTAACTCTGCATCGAGATTTAGGGAATTGTTACTTGTATTTCTGTATTTCTCTATGATGGTTCAATTTAGCAATTAATCCGCGGATCATATGCGTGCCGAACCGTGGGGGGTGATCCGTACGGATCACGGATCAACTGCGTTCCGTTACGCCACTAGGCAGAGGATATCAATCAAAAGCCTGTTTTCAATTCGGACATTGTAGTCATTTGTATAGTGTTATTATTGTTGTTAAGAGTGGTTCTTAAGGCCAAAGAATATTTATACATAGCTGCCACTCTTACTTCATGGAGTAGGAGCAAATTTCCACAATTCGTGCTTCCCACATTTAGGAGCACATTTTCACTCTGAGCGGCACAATGACAGCATTAATACGGGTTCCTATATTGCATCATAAAAGGTTTAATAAACTTTATGCCTCTGCGGCTCGAAGGACAACAACGCGACAGCAACACAACCAGGGCTCTGCAACATCAACGCAGCCTTTGCGACCTACGCAGAGGGGGTTTCAGAGGGACCTACGCAGAGCGGGTTTCAGAGGGGGTACGCAGACTAGGGGTTTCATATAACCACGCAGACCGGGTTTCAACCGACCACGCAGAGGTTGTGCATCGTTGATTGGGTTTGGTTAGCGAATGGAGGGGGAGCTGGACCTCATAGTTTCAGAGGTCACAGTTCATCGTTTTCAGCTCATCAAACCATTCAGTGAGCACTTCGTGCCCTGTGGATGGGGGCATTGTCATCCTGCAAGAGAGCCACTCCCATCAGATAGAAATGCTTCACCACAGGATGGAAGGGCAGATCACTCAGAATGGCTTTGTGTTTATTGGTGTTTATCTTGCCCTCTTAAGGGGTTGAGTGGACCCCCCAAACCCCCATGGCAGGAAAATGCACAGCCCCACACCATAACAGAGCCCCCACAGGCCCCCACAGAACCCTTCATTTACTCAAGGGTTTCCTTATCAGTAGCTAATAACACACCCCACCCCACCCCACAGGCCCACACCCCACAGCCCCCCCACACCTGAACACTCCCAGCTGTTGTTCCTCCGTGTAGCCCTTCTTCCTCTCATGTCCTCCTGTGGTGTCCTCCTCCTCCTCCCCCTCCCCCGCCACGCTCCCGTTCCTCAAGATGGCGTCGATGAGGACTAGGAGACAGACAAACGGACAGGGGAGTGAGTGACAGATTGCAGCCATACCACCCTGCCCCTCCCCCATGGCTAAAGCTAAGCAGCCATACCACCCAGCCCTGATCGGGGGCGTTTGGCTGTCCGCCCCAGGGGAAGGGGGGAGGGTGAGCCGGCTCGGGTTCGCCGTGAAGCACGTAAGGGAGTCTCCAGAACGTGGGTGGGGGGGAGAATTCCGTCGCGAAGGAAGCAGAGTTCACTGCCCTCGGAGAATTAGCTTGCCTCGTAGAGACGAGGGGCGGACTCGTGTGGGGGGAGGGTCAGTCTAAACACATAGAGGGTGTAATTGGCCACTAAATTGGGAGAAAAATGGGAAAACACCCAAAACAAATTTAAAAGAAAGACAATGCGTTACAGGTCTGGTCCAGAAACCGTCATGTCATTCTCGTGATTTTGCGTTGCATTTTGAGCTGATGTTTATGGGTTTTGTTTTTGAGAAGATTGCCAAAAAGCGTAAAAACTCAACGGAAGAACCCTGGGCGTATGCTGTGTGTTCGTGAAGCTCACCCCCCCATTCCAAGGTCTAAGAGACAATAATCTGGCTTTGGTGGAGTGGTGGGGAAATGTCCATTTAACAGAACAATAACTAATGTGGCCAGCGTCCGTCTGCTCTCCCCAAGGCAGTGCACGTGACTGCAGATCTTAAGCGAATGTCTTACCGCACAACAAGCCCCAATTCGGTGGCAAATAACCAACCCTACCACTGGTCCCTTTGCGAACGATTATGACGTATGGACTTTTTTCTTTACGCAGAGAGTTGTCAATGCCTGGAACAGCTTGCCAGGTCGGTAGTAGAGGCAGTAGAGGCAGAAACTGGATACTCTTTAGATTAGTCCATGACCAGGGCTGGATTCAAGGCCATTTCGCTAGATGCAGCACTGGATACTGTCTTTAGATTAGGACATGACAGCCCTGTCCTAGATGATGGGCGAACGGCCCGTTCTCATCATTATGTGTTCTTATGTTCTTATGTATGACACAATCAGCGTTATGACGCGCTTCTGAACAACACGCCCACGTCACCAGGTGATCTCGCCTGGGTGCTGGCGCGAGCGCTCAACCTCCGGCGCTTTCGGAGCACGAGCCACGAGCACCGTGAACAGCGTCAGCTCGTTTCATCGCAACGTTGCGCAATCTCCGCGTTTGCGTGCGCTGGCAAAGCCACTTTTTAATTTTAGGACAGATTTGAACATCCGGTCCTATTGTCCGACCGTGTGGAAGTACTGTAGCTGTAGACAATTACCTCTTGAACGACCGTTGGGTAGAGTGGCGCACCGTTTCGCACAGAGACAAAGAAGATTAAAAACCTCTTACATCGAATGTTCCTCTATGTTCATAATGAATGTAACTCAACTCAACTCAACTACATCGAATGTGTTCATATGAATTTATGCGGAGGCGAGCGCCTGTAGAAACATGCGTTACACAAGCAGTGAAAACACGCGCACGGTGCAAGTTCTATTTAAAGCAGCGCGCTATGCCGGGCGAGGTTACCTCCGGCTCGGCCGCTGGTGTGCGTTCTCTGCGCCTCGTGCAGCAGCTGAAGGGCTCGGTCTCTCCGTCCCGATCGCAAGCACAGCTTGGCTTTCTCGATCAATCGGTCAGATTCTTCTTCATCGTCATCCATCTCTTTATTTTATTTTAGTGTTCGCTTTTTTCCCCAACAGCTGACACAGTTAACAGTTTGATCTTCGCTCCTGTCCACCCGCGCGCGCGCACACACACACACACACACACGCACACACGCGCACACGCACGCACACACACACACGCACACACACACACACACACGCGCGCACACACACACACACACACACACACACACACACACGCGCACAAAACCCAAATGCTTTAAACACTAAGGCAATACAAAACGAGTGTCGTCGCAAAAGCAAACGTCTTGGGTCTCTCTTTGTAATAAAATAAATAAAATAGCTTAACAGCTAGCTTTGTTAATGTTTACATCCACACACCGTACAGGAAGAGCCGCCGATTACTTAACTTCGCCATAAATGCGGTCGTGCCGCACGAAAAACCCCAAATCCTCGCGTGACATCAAGAGGGAATTATCTAACGCTGCTGACATCCCGTGTTTTCCTCCATGTCTAACAGGAAGCGGAAGTAGGCCCTGGGCATCTGTCACACGCAGGGGGGCTTGGACCAATGGCAAGGCTCCGTGCTTGTCCTTAAATGGCCACGTGGAAAACCGTAATAAAAAACCCCACAACAACACGCGGAAGCGCCACAGAACATACGGGTAACTTTTTGCCGGAGCATCAGAGCTATGTTGGAGGAGTCTTTTAATGACACTGAAATTCAATCCTATGTAAATAAATGGGAATTCTTTAAATATAAGGTTAGAAAATATTCAATGTCCTTTAGTAAAGAAAAGGCTCTACTAGCTAGGAAGGAGGAGAAAGATTTAATTAAGGAATTGAACATACACTGTAATAAAAATAACCCTACAGAAGAAGTCAAACAAAAAATTATAGAATTACATAACAAGCTTGATGCTATCTTTATACGTAAAGCTAAAGGTGCCTATATCCGATCAAAGGCAAAATGGATAGAAGAAGGAGAACAAAACACATCCTATTTTTGTAAATTAGAGAAAACCCGTCAAGAGAGAAATGCCATCAAAACTCTGTTAATAAAAAACCAAGAATGCTCTGATCCTAAAATTATTTCTAATGAAATCTTCTCCTTCTATAATTGTTTATATAAAACATCATACTCAGAACATGACTGTTTAACATTTTTTAAGACGATTAAAGATAAGATTCCCACAATTGATCAAGAGTTTAAAAACATCTGTGATGCAGAAATAACACTTGAAGAGTTGGATAATGCACTTAGCCGCTTACACTTGGACAAATCCCCTGGCTCTGATGGTCTGACAGCCAACTTTTATAAACATTTTTGGTGTGAAATTCGAACATTTCTATATAATGTGTTGATTGAGGCTCTTGGTGAACATAATCTCCCAACAAGTATGAAACAAGGGATCATAGTGCTAATTCCAAAACCAGGAAAGAATCCCAAAATCATAGATAATTTAAGACCTATCACATTGTTAAACAACGATTATAAGCTTCTAGCACATATATACACAATTCGTCTCAAAAAAGGTATTTCTCAAATTGTCACTGAAACTCAATCAGGTTTTTTAAATGGTAGATCTATTTACAATAACATACGTCTTATCCTTGATATATTAGATTACAGTGAAGTTATTGAAGACAAGGGTTTCATTTTATTTCTTGACTTTAAAAAAGCCTTTGACATGATTGAACACCCCTTTATGATCCATACTCTGAAGGCATTCGGTTTTGGAGATAATTTTATAAAGGTCATGGAGACTCTGTACAAAGACATTAATAGTTGTGTTTCACTACCCCAAGGTACCTCGCCTCGTTTTGATATACAAAAAGGAATCCGGCAGGGTTGTCCCGCGAGTCCAGGACTATTCATCTTAGCGGCAGAAATGCTAGCTATTAGGATAAAGAACTGTGGGATATTGGAAAAACTTAATGTATTCGGAACAGAGCTCGTAATTAGTCAGTTTGCAGATGATACAGCCCTGTTCCTTAAGGATGAACATCAGATTCCTGTTGCCATACAGATTATTGAACTATTTTCAAAGGCCTCTGGACTTTTCCTCAATATCCAAAAATGTGACTTACTATCTATCCATGGAACTGTACAGACTGTGTTGTATAATATACCTGTTAAATCTGTGGTGAAATACCTTGGTATCTACATAACAAAAGATCAAAAAGAATGGGAGCTACTTAATTTGACAAACAAAATAGTGGATTGTAAACAAAAACTTAGTGTGTGGTTACAAAGAGATCTTTCAATTTTTGGCAGAACGTATCTCACAAAAATGGAAAGCATCTCTAGAGGTGTCCATCCTGCATCGTCATTAGCACTTACTTCAGACTTTGTTAAATCCATAAACCAACTCAATTTTAATTTTATATGGAAGAATCGAACCCACTATGTCAAAAAAGCTATCACAGTTAAAGACCTCTCTGAAGGTGGACTAAAGGCTATAGACTTTGAGTGTATGAATGGGACCTTGAAAGTGAATTGGCTGAAACAATGTATTAAATCCCCTGGTAGTATCTGGCACATATTCCCTCAAAATATATTCAACAAGGTGGGTGGCATAGAATTGATTTTAAAATGTGACTACATTGTCACTAAATTGCCTCTTAAGCTTTCTAAGTATCATCAACAGGTTTTACTTTTCTGGAAATTACTTTACAATCATAACTTTACACCCCATAATACTCCATTATGGAACAACCGATATATAATTAAAAAAGGAAAATCTCTGTTCTATAGGAACTGGATGGATAAAAAGATTTGGTGCATAATGGACCTTTTAGATACAAATGGAGATATATTACCATATCATGTTTTTTGCTATAAATATGAATTTGATTTCAACCTAAAAGAATTTAATTCTCTCATCAAAGCTATACCCAGCACATTCCTCAACCTAGCTAAGAATATTGCATTGTATTCTCAATCCCCGTCTCATCTCCCCTCTCTGATTATAAATGGAATTAATCTTCTTGATAAAAGATGCTCAAACCAATTCATAAGATGTATTCTAACAAATGATTTATACCCTGCCCAGTTTTGTAGAAATAACATCTTGAATATTTTTGATCAACCAACAGTATCTAAACTGAGAACAAAGTTCTTCAAATACCCAATCCCACCCAAAGCAAAAGAAATTCAGTACAAAATAATGAATGATTTATATCCGTCCAGCGAGTTTTTAAGATTAAGATTTGGCTTTGAGAATAATGAATGTACTTTTGTAGAAGCAATATTGAAACAACAGAACACATCTTTGTCTCATGCTCTCATACACAAAGATTCTGGAGAGAATTCACGGATTGGTTAAACCAAAAAAACATAGAAATACCTATTTTAGAACGTAAAGATATTATTTTTGGTATCTTATTAATAGACAAAAAAGTGGACCTACTGATCAATGTTTTGTTAAGCTTAGCCAAATTCTTTATCCACAAAGCCAAATTCATAAAGACCCCACCCATCTTCAAATGTTTTCATAACGAAATTAAACTATATTTTAAGTCCCTGAAAATGATGAAATCCAAATATGCAAAGAATTTATACTTATCATTAGGTAAGGTAATATAAGTAGTAGTCTTAAAATAGCACTGGTGTAGACAAATTTCATACTTTTACGATGGGTATATCTGACTTATTCTGTACTTTTTTTTTTACTCATGTATTTTGTATTATTTCACGATTAATTTATTTTTAGTTTCTTACTTTATCCCTCTCTGTATATGTGTCTAAAACGACGTACTCTTGGATTGTATATGTTATATTGTATTGAGTGCCTTATTGTTAAGATATAATTTTCGAATAAAAGCTTTAAAAAAAAAAAAAAAAAAAACATACGGGGAACTGCCAAAATAAAGGAAACACGTGAGTAAATGGGGATATAAAGTAAAATAGTGCACTATATAGTGTGTTGAACAAATTGGTGAACACACTTTATAGCGCACTATTTAGGGAATAGGGAACGGTTTCGAACACAGCCAAAGTGTATTGAAAGTAGATGCTTCCACACAGGTGTGGTTCCTGAGTTAATTAAGCAATTAACATCCCAGCATGCTTAGGGTCGAGTGTAAAGATGCTGGGCAGGCCCAGTTGCTCATTATTTTGCTTATCATGGCAGGAAGAATAGATCTCAGTGACTTTGAAAGAGGGGTGATTGGTGGGGCACGTTTGGCATGCACTTGTTGATGTTTCATGAGGAACAGTGGCGAAGGTGATAAGGCCTCTACATGCTTCTGCGTAACTTGTGCGACATCTTCGCGGTTCGCGCAATGCAACAATGTCGCAAGCACTCTGCAATTTATACTTCTGCGCAGCCTATGCAACATGGTGTCCTTACACTTCTGTACACTAGTAGGTGTCAATGTATTGAACAGGGTTGGTAAAGTTTTCATGAAAGCAGGGAAACTCCTGTACCTTCGAACTTCTTCAGCCAATCTTTCCTGAAGCTGGTTCATTTTATACCGTGTAGAACAAATTATGCTATCTATCTATATCGTTAGCTACTAGCACGATTAACTATGAACTATGACAGCTCCGCCTCCATTTGCTAACCAACCAATCAACAATGCGCAACATCTACATGGAGCGGTTGCGCTGCGGTCGTGATTTTTGTGCCAGGTACATGACACCCTCTGAAACCCCCTCTGCGTAGGTCTTTACGATGTCTGGATGTTAGTGCTGCCACACAGAAACGTCATGGCATTTGGTCAGATTGATAACGAATGAATCTTAAATCCATACATTACATTTGACATTTTAAGCATTTAGCAGATGCTCTTATGCAGAGCGACTTACAAGGTGTGCATTAATACATGGTAAGAACAATCATAGTTAGCACACGAGATCAGTGCAGTAATACAGCGATAGACATCATTGCAGGCGTCTGCGTACCACACCTGTAACACCGGGAAGGAAAAGGTTAGTGAGCGAGGGACCAGGACAGAGAAGAGGCGAGACCACGAGGAGCGGCTGCCAGGTGCCCGGAGGGATGGGGCAGTCAGTTTGCCAGAGGAGGCGGAGCGGAGGGGTCTGGGCGGGGTGTAGGAGTGATGAGTGACTGGAGGTATGGGGGAGCAGTACCTCTGGCCGCTTGAAAAGCAAGCACCGTGACTTGAATCTGATGCGTGCTGCGATGGGGAGCCAGTGCAGAGACCAGAGTAGAGGGTGACGTGGGTGAACTTCGGCTGGTTGAACACCAGGCGGCGGCAGCGTTCTGGACTAGTTACCCAGTCTATTTCACTGGTCTTCTATTGGAAACCGCACACACGGTCACCTTCGGTGGTCACGACGTCTTGAAATGCGGTACCTGTATCTATAGCAACCGTATTATTGGTTCGATTTGAATAACACTGAGGAATACTTTCTAGCTTATAATTATGCAACTGGAAGATTCATATGAGGACATTAAAATACGCTAGGTTAAAAACATGTTTGACAGAACTTGTTAGCTGTCAGGGACGTGGTTTTTTAAAATCGTTTCACGAGGCAGATACATTTCTAGCAAACAATTCGGTAAAGTTTAAGAAGTTCACTACCTTTTGGCTTTCACTGCAGCAGAAAGCACCAGTTTGCCGTGCAAACACGGCGCAGTTAGTGCGACATTAGAAGCTGGACTTCATATTTTCGCCTGCGCATAAGTGCATGTTGTTCTTTCGCCTTCCTTGTTTCTGGCTGCTAGTGGTGTGCAGTTCGCGAACGATTCATTCTAATTTATTGCTACCTTTGAATTGTGGCTACAGATTTACCTACAGGGTCCTAGTTTAACTATGTGGTTGCTCCTAGCACCTGGAACTGTACTTCCCGCTAGGGTGGCTTTCAGCTAAACTGTTCTTGACCACGGTTAACACTTTGTTGTACGTTGCTCTGGATAAGAGCGTCTGCCAAATGCCTGTAATGTAATGTAATGTAATGTAATTGAGCGACTCTTTTTGCTGACTTGGGAGTAATGATTCGTTTCCTCAGGTGAGTCGTTCATTTCACTCGTTCGATTGA
>JAINUG010000439.1:0-170000 GCA_029706075.1 Aldrovandia affinis | reverse complement strand
ACATTAGTCCAATAGTTTACTGCTCTCTAATGCAGTTGTTTCGCCATGTTCAATGTAAGTCTGTATTTAGCGGATTTTGCATGTGTGAGTGCAGTGCCTGTATTCTGTGTCTTTTTGCCAGCACGTCGGTGTGACTCACTCTCAACTGACCAATCACAACAAGGTCCCCTCAACAGGTTTTTAGGCAGTAAGCTGGCCAAGGTGTGGCCTAATTCCCAGTGTCTTTCTTAAATGGTCATGACCTTACATTTACATTTTAGGCATTTAGCAGACGCTCTTATCCAGAGCGACTTACACAGTTTACATTTCTTTACATACAATCCATTTATACAGCTGGTAGTTTACTGAAGCAATTCAGGTTAAGTACCTTGCTCAAGTGTACAACGGCAGTTGTGAATTGAACCAGTGACTTCTGAGTTACAAGCCCAGCTCCCTAACCATTACACTACGCCCGTCTTAGTAGTTCTACTGATAGAATGGTCACTGATTATAGCAGAATTGACTCTATGTGCAAATGTGCTGCAGAGTAAAAGCAGCTGCACACACACACACACACACACACACACACACACACACACACACACACACACACACACACACACACACACACACACACACACACACACACACACACACACACACACTCACACACACACACACACACACACACACACACACACACACACACACTCACTCACTCACTCACACACTCACACACACACACACACACTCACACACTCACACACACTCACACACACACTCACACACACACACTCACACACACACACACACACACCAGAGTTTCCGTTAGAAAAAATTGGTGCCGGTCCACGTGTCCTGGAAGATTTCAATGTCCCGGACAAATCGGAGAAATTCCGGTCAAATATTATCTGTGTTTATTGAGCTTAAAAACAATTGATAGGCAGGCTATATAAAGAATGACATCATCAAGGCATGTCGATTTATAATATTTTTTATTGAAAAGTAGGCTACTTTTGCTTATACATTATATTCCAAATAAAATAAGTCCCGTCAATAGACTCACGTGCATAACGCTATTTTAAAAATAAATAAATCAATATTACGCTAGCCTACGTTCGTTGGGGCAACACGTACACACAAAGAATTTCCTTCAGCTTTAGGCCTACATATTCTCATATAAAATAAAACAGAATAAAAACTATTTGCAAACAAACAAAAAGTTAGCCTACATGTAGGCCTATCTGGTTTATAACATTTTAATTACGGCGTGCTGCTGCCGACTTGAAATCAAATAATTTCCGTTCGCCTCCAGACCTTTTCTCAGATAAAATAAAATTGAATAAAAACTATTTGAAAACAAACAATAAAATAACCTATTGCTGGCTCATATGATTTGACTTCTTACGCTTATCGCAGCAGTGAAGCGTGCAGCTGCCCACTTAAAATCAAAGGTGCCAAGTGTCTCTCCACAGCTTGCAATGCGCATAAACCTTGCGACCTTGTCCTCCCAAGGCGACTTCGCTGCGCTGTTTTGATTCGGTTCTGCAGAGAGAACCCTCTCTGCTGGCACACTGGAGACGGGGATCAAGCAGGCTACCTTGGCCAGTTTGGCCCACTAGGGATAGATTTCGCTGATGGTGGTTAGGCAGGCTACGGCATTCAATCCGAGCGCGCGCTTTATCAGAGTGACGCAATAATGAAACAAATGTAACGATTATTTTGTTCATCGCATAGGCTAGCCTATAGCCTACACATTCATTTAAAAAATGAAGATTCATTTTTAATAGAAGGATATGTGGAAATTAAATTTTAGCCTGTTTTAATACAATTCAAATTGTGCTTAGAGGGAATTATTTTCACCGGACATTATGACCGGAGAGATTTAAATATGTCGGACTTCAACAGATTTTCCCGGTCAAAAACCGGCAATTACCGGATAACGGAAACTCTGACACACACACACTCACACACACACACACACACACACACACACACACACACACACACACACACACACACACACACACACACACCTTCCTTAGGGCTGCTGCACCGTCCTCTCAGGTTAACGGCTGTGAGCAGAATCACCATGACGACGATCAGGATCAGGATGAAGCTCATCACGCCTGGAATAAAGGGACAGCATGAGCCAATGAGCTAACAGCACCTAACCAATGAGCCAATGAGCTAACAGCACCTAACTAATGAGCCAATGAGCTAACAGCACCTAACCAATGAGCTGACAGCACCTAACCAATGAGCTGACAGCACCTAGCCAATGAGCTAACAGCACCTAACCAATGAGCTAACAGCACCTAACCAATGAGCTACCAGCACCTAACCAATGAGCTAATGAGCTAACAACACCTAACCAATGAGCTAACAGCACCTAACCAATGAGCCAATGAGCTAACAACACCTAACCAATGAGCCAATGAGCTGACAGCACCTAACCAATGAGCTGACAGCACCTAGCCAATGAGCTAACAGCATCTAACCAATGAGCCAATGAGCTACCAGCACCTAACCAATGAGCTGACAGCATCTAACCAATGAGCCGGCTACGCTAACAGCACCTAACCAATGAGCTGGCTACGCTAACAGCACCTAAAATACAACCATTGAGCCGGCTACGCTAACAGCATCTAACCAATAAGCCGGCTACGCTAACAGCATCTAACCAATGAGCTGGCTACGCTAACAGCATCTATCGGGAAGCGCGACCGTGATAGGCAGCTCACACTCGTGAGGGCCAGCCGATACGGGTGCGTTAGCCCGCCGCCCCCGCCAGCCCGAGCCTGCGGTGACCTGGAGAGCGGATGGGTGTGTTTACCGAAGGCCAGCATGGTGAGGCCGGTCCCCGGGGCGGCGCTGGGAGACGGCGACACCGCGCTGGCGCTGGGCTGGGTGGAGGGCGCTGCTGCTGCTGGTGGTGGTGGTGAGCCTGTGGGAGAACACACAACCTTGCTCAGACCACCAGCACTGGCCCGTCACAGATATGATCAACCCTACCCTGTGTGCGTTCATATACACAAACGGTGATCTTATTGTGGAGGTAAAAATGTTGTTGGAATGCTAGAACATCCACGGGACATGCAGACACTAACTCAGTGGGACGCTGCCGTTCGGAGTGGCCAGGCAAACAAAGGCTTTTCGCGCCACAACTTCAAAAGAACATCTGTTCTTTTGTGACGTTTCCCCCCACGGCAGGAAACCTCCTTCCCATTGGTTTAGGACCCTTGGAGGCCTGTTCTAACAACCTGTTATATCTTCATGTTAGCCCATAGCTCAATTTACCTGTACGTTAACGCCCTGTTACTTCCCCCTTGTGATTGTTCCCTCCCCTTCCGTTGTGTTGGATATAAATATCCATTTGAATTTGAAGGCGGGAGATTCGCTGTCCTGCGTGACACGGGTCTCCGTGCAGCTGTTCGTAATTAAAGCTTTAATACTGTTTAAAGGAATTCTCTCTGATCCTACTGAGTTTTAATTTCCACGACATTATAAATGTACAGGTAACTGCCAAAATAAAGGAAACACTTGAGTAAATGAAGGGTTCTGGTGGCTCTGTTATGGTGTGGGGTGCATTCTCCTGCCATGGTTTAGGTCCACTCAACCCCTTATAGGGCAAGGTAAACACCAATAAATACAAAGCCATTCTGAGTGATCACCTTCATCCTGTGGTGAAGCATTTCTATCCTGATGGGAGTGGTCTCTTCCAGGATGACAATGCCCCCATCCACAGGACACGAATGACCACTGAATGGTTTGATGAGCATGAAAACGATGTAAACCATATGCCATGGCCGTCTCAGTCACCAGATCTCAACCCAACTGAACACTTATGGGAGATTCTGGAGCGCCACCTGGTGGTCCAGCGTGCTAACACACTTTGTGTACTGTTCACTACTTTATATAGTTTAGGCTGTTTTGTTCATTAGTGATATGGTTGCGTGTGTGTGCAGTCATTAGGCCAGGGGACTGCTCCCATATTCTCAACATTTGCCTGATTCTGTGCAATGAGCCACCTCATTAATGAACACTGCTGTCCTATCAGGAGGCCGGCTGCCAGCACTGAACCAATCACAACGTCTGAACGAAGTCACATGGCACAGGCCGGCCGTGCCGCTGAATAACAGGATGTGCGGAGGGGCTTGTGTGGGAGGGGCTTGTGTGGGAGGGCTTGTGGGGAGGGTTGGGGCCAGTGAGGTGTGGGAGGGGCTTGTGTGGGAGGGGCTTGTGTGGGAGGGGCTTGTGTGGGAGGGGCTTGTGTGGGAGGTGTGGGAGGGGCTTGTGTGGGAGGGGCTTGTGTGGGAGGGGTTTGTGTGGGAGGGGCTTGTGTGGGAGGTGTGGGAGGGGCTTGTGTGGGAGGGGCTTGTGTGGGAGGGGTTTGTGGCCAGTGAGGTGTGGGAGGAGCTTGTGTGGGAGGGGCGGGCTTGTGTGGGAGGGGTTTGTGGCCAGTGAGGTGTGGGAGGGGCTTGTGTGGGAGGGGTTTGTGGCCAGTGAGGTGTGGGAGGGGCTTGTGTGGGAGGGCTTGTGGCCAGTGAGGTGTGGGAGGGGCTTGTGTGGGAGGGGTTTGTGGCCAGTGAGGTGTGGGAGGGGCTTGTGTGGGTGGAGTTTGTGGCCAGTGAGGTGTGGGAGGGGCTTGTGTGGGAGGAGCTTGTGTGGGAGGGCTTGTGTGGGAGGAGCTTGTGTGGGAGGGGCTTGTGTCCTGCCACATGGGGTGTTGTTGTCTCTGCGGAGAGGGGGAAGTGACCTGGGGCTCTGTCCGGCGTGTCTTGGAGAACGCTCGTGGCCGTTGGGGGGAGGTGGCGCCCCCGACGATGTCGTTTCTGCACCTCCAGCGTTCCCTGCAGTACCTGCACGGTCGTTAACACAAGATGATCCCCTCCCTTTCCAAACAAAAGTTCACCCACGTCACCCCTCTACTCTCCTCTCTGCACTGCCTCCCCATCGCAGCACTCATCAGATTCAAGTCACCGGTGGTGGCTTATCAAGGGGCTAGAGGAACTGCTCCCCCTTACCTCCAGACACTCATCACATAATTAAACAAGTATAGATATACAAAAGTATTAAACACGTAGACAGTGGTGATAACAATTGGTCAAATTAGTCAGTGGAAGTGGAGAAAAGGTGGGTTTTGGATTGGATTGGATTGGATTCAATTTATTGTCAGTGTCCAGTACAAGTACAGACAGCGAAATGCATATACATAGAAAAGCACACATTGTATACAAAAAGTAACACAAGTGGTGGGGGGGTAGGGAGGGGGCAAGGCCCCAGCAACGTACATACACGAACAACGCCGACAAGGGGTGGGGGATGGGGAGGGTGGGGGTAACACACAGAACAGGCTTCCGAAATGCAGCGACGTAGCGCGCGCAAACCGCCCACCTGTCCGTGGAGAGAAGGGAGGAGGAAGGGAGGAGGAAGGCGGGGAGGTAATGTCTGTGTGACCAGTCCATGTGTCTGTGTGTGTGTGTGCCTCTGTAGAATTCTTCCAGTTGAGACAGATCTCAGGCGTGCGCAGAATGTTCCAACGATAACAGGTTGCTACAGAAACGTCCTTGGTCGGCCTCGTCCAGAAGTCATCAACAGAGTTGTTTGGGTTTGGAACGAGAGCAAGTTCCGTCCTTCTGTGCAAATTCCAGGGAGTTTGAACCACGGCCTTGCCAGACCGATAACAGGGGAGCCAGATTAGAATGTTATTGGACAAGATGAAGAGCAGGTTCCATGCGAACTGCACCTCATTCTCCCCCAGACGAAATTTCTCGTTCGGAAGATCGCAAGTGACCCTGACTGATTGCGGAAGGTTGTTCCACCATCGAGGGGTCAGGACAGAGAAGAGACGAGACCATGAGGAGGGATGGGAAAGTCAGTTTGCCAGAGGAGGCGGAGCGGAGGGGTCTGGCTGGGGTGTAGGGTGTGATAGAGGAGGCGGAGCGGAGGGGTCTGGCTGGGGTGTAGGGAGTGATGAGTGTCTGGAGGTAAGGGGGAGCAGTACCTCTAGCCGCTTGAATAGCAAGCACCAGCACCAGAGCAGCAAACGTAACGGTTACCTGGGACACCAGCTGTGGGCGGGGCTGTGGGCGGGGCTGTGGGCAGGGCTGTGGGCGTCGCCATGGTCTCCTCGCGAGGGGTGAGTTGGGACATTGCCGACAGTGGAGTCGCTGAGAAAAGGAGAGGTGACAAACAGTTTGACCCCCCCCTGGTCCTGACACTGAGCTGCCAAATCAACACTCATCTGGATCTGACCGCCTGCTGCATTTTACACTTTAGGCATTTAGCAGACACTCTTATCCAGAACGACTTACAAGATGTGCATTAATACATGGTTGGAACAATCGTAGTTAGCGCAAGAGATCAGTGCAGTAATACAGCGATAGACATCGTTGTAGGCAGCTGCATACCATACCTGTAACACTGGGAAGGAAAAGGTTAGTGAATGTTTTTTTATTTTTTAAGTAAGCAGGGGTGTATGGTGTTGAGCAAGTAGGCAGTGGTGATGACAATTAGATAGATGTACAGAGTTCAGTGGTAGTGGAGTCTGAAAAGGTGGGTTTTGAGTCTCTTGCGGAAGATCGCAAGTGATTCCGCAGTCCTGACCAATTGCGGGGTCAGGACAGAGAAGAGGCGAGACCGCGAGGAGCGGCTGCCAGGCGCCCGGAGGGATGGGACAGTCAGTTTGCCAGAGGAGGCGGAGCGGAGGGGTCTGGCTGGGGTGTAGGGAGTGATGACTGACTGGAGGTAAGGGGGAGCAGTACCTCTAGTCGCTTGATAAGCCAGCACCAGTGATTTGAATCTGATGCGTGCTGTGATGGGGAGCCAGTGTAGAGAGGAGAGTAGAGGGGTGACGTGGGTGAACTTCGGCTGGTTAAACACCAGACGAGCGGCAGAGGTCTTTGTGAAACAGGTATGAACTTTCCCCCCCAAAAACGTTTGTTCATTGTTAAACATGTAATATAATAATAATATATAATATATGCCATTTAGCAGACGCTTTTATCCAAAGTGACTTACAGTAGTGAATGCATACATTTTTCAGTATATGTGGTCCCAGTGGGAATCGAGCCCACAACCTAAGTGTTGCCAATGCCATGCTCTACATACTGAGCCACACAGAACCATGATCCACCTATTGAGACACACAGAACCACGCTCTACCTATTGAGACACACAGAACCACGCTCTACCTACTGAGCCACACAGAACCACGCTCTACCAACTGAGACACACAGAACCACACTCTACCTACTGAGACACACAGAACCACGCTCTACCTACTGAGACACACAAAACCACGCTCTACCTACTGAGCCACACAGAACCACGCTCTACCTACTGAGCCACACAGAACCATGCTCTACCTACTGAGACACACAGAACCACGCTCTACCTACTGAGCCATACAGAACCACACTCTACCTACTGAGACACACAGAACCACGCCTACCTACTGAGCCACACAGAACCACGCTCTACCTACTGAGCCACACAGAACCATGCTCTACCTACTGAGCCACACAGAACCACTTGTGTTTGTACTGACAGACAGACAGACAGACAAGAAAATAAATATGCATATCCCCCCCCTTAAAAATGGTATTACACATTAGTATCCATTTACCAATATTAACCAATTCAGTTAATATTTAGTTTACATTTTTAGTTCGGTGGCAGTGTACTGTAATGGTTAGGGAGCTGTAACTCAGAGGTTGCTGGTTTGATTCCCAGGTGGGGCACTGCCGTTGTACCCTTGAGCTAAAGGGTTTATTTAATTGCTTCAGTAAAAATATCCAGCTGTATAAATGGATTGCATGTAAAGAAATGTAAACTGTGTGAATCTGCTAAATGCCTAAAATGTAAATGTAAATGTAAAGTTATCGAACAACTAGTAAAGCCTAAATAGGAAGCGTAAGCTGCCTAGGGGTTATAAATATGGAGATGTGACCAAAAACATAATGTTAAAGATAACCATGGCAACCCTTTGTTTGTGTAGAATGCTGATAAAACATTGGCTGGCCATAGATTTGGGCCAATCAGGCGCCGTCGCCATGGGCCACGGGCACACAGAGGACGGGTGGGTCACCTTTCATAAAGATCGAAACAACAATTGCTCTCTTGTTTGTAAAACCCAGCTGGGACTGTAGGTTGGCATCGGCAATGAGTCATATTACCTTCTCAAGCAAAAATCATAACGTGAAAAAGAAGATCTGTGCAATATGAAGTGATCCTCCTGATTGTTTTACTGTTTCGTTTTTTTTTTACATTTAGCAGACGCTCTTATCCAGAGAGACTTACACAGTTTACATTCAATCCATTTATACAGCTGGATATTTAACTGAAACAATTCAGGTTAAGCACCTTTAGCTCAAAGGTATAACGGCAGTGCCCCCACCTGGGAATCGAACCAGCAACCTCTGAGTTACAAGTCCAGCTCCCTAACCATTACACTACACTGCCGCTGATTGTAATAAAGATGATGTCACCATCAGTTTTCCCATCACTTCTGCGTGGATATTAGTGACCGTGGGCTTCAGTCAGTTAAAGCAATGAATCATATTCACATAGAGGGCCTCCCGGCTGGTCTAACGTCGATTCCACCAGTGGGAGTGCCACTAGGGGGCAGCGAATAGCTGTCTGCCCCAGGGAGGAGGGAGGGAAGCCGATATGAGCTCGCTGCGTATAGGAGTGGCTCTGAGTTACGGTGACGGCTTGGCGAGTGCCGGCTCGGAGGAGGCGTTACTTCGCCTTTGTCACTGCTGATCTCAGGGCTACGGCAGCGAACTCACAATATGAGGGGGGGATTGGCATGAAAGAGAGAGGGTGTACTTAGCCACTAAATTGGGAGAAAATGGGAGAAAATCTGAAACAAATTCTCAAAAACCCAAAAGAAACATTCAAATAAAACATATTCAAATAAAAACATATTCAAATAAAACATATTCAAATAAAACATATCCAAATAAAAACATATTCAAATGGAACATATTCAAAATATATATATATATAGACCCTCCAGGGGTCTGTACTGAAGAGACATCCAATCAAATCGCTGCACTGCTTTGCTGCATAATTACAAAATGAGGTCTACAAAATGAATGAGAACTATTGAGAAAAAAACTAGTAGTACTACATTTGTTGCTCAGAGAGTAGGACATTGTGGTTCTGTGTGTCTCAGTCGGTATAGCGTGGTTCTGTGTGGCTCAGTAGGTAGAGCGTGGTTCTGTGTGTCTCAGTAGGTAGAGCGTGGTTCTGTGTGTCTCAGTAGGTAGAGCGTGGTTCTGTGTGTCTCAGTAGGTAGAGTGTGGTTCTGTGTGGCTCAGTAGGTAGAGTGTGGTTCTGTGTGTCTCAGTAGGTAGAGCGTGGTTCTGTGTGTCTCAGTAGGTAGAGCGTGGTTCTGTGTGTCTCAGTAGGTAGAGCGTGGTTCTGTGTGTCTCAGTAGGTAGAGTGTGGTTCTGTGTGGCTCAGTAGGTAGAGTGTGGTTCTGTGTGTCTCAGTAGGTAGAGCGTGGTTCTGTGTGTCTCAGTAGGTAGAGCGTGGTTCTGTGTGTCTCAGTAGGTAGAGTGTGGTTCTGTGTGTCTCAGTAGGTAGAGCATGGTTCTGTGTGGCTCAGTAGGTCGAGCGTGGTTCTGTGTGTCTCAGTAGGTAGAGTGTGGTTCTGTGTGGCTCAGTAGGTAGAGCGTGGTTCTGTGTGTCTCAGTAGGTAGAGTGTGGTTCTGTGTGTCTCAGTAGGTAGAGCGTGGTTCTGTGTGGCTCAGTAGGTAGAGCATGGTTCTGTGTGGCTCAGCAGGTAGCGTGGATCTGTGTGTCTCAGTAGGTAGAGCATGGTTCTGTGTGGCTCAGTAGGTAGAGCGTGGTTCTGTGTGTCTCAGTAGGTAGAGTGTGGTTCTGTGTGTCTCAGTAGGTAGAGCATGGTTCTGTGTGTCTCAGTAGGTAGAGCGTGGTTCTGTGTGTCTCAGTAGGTAGAGTGTGGTTCTGTGTGGCTCAGTAGGTAGAGTGTGGTTCTGTGTGGCTCAGTAGGTAGAGCATGGTTCTGTGTGTCTCAGTAGGTAGAGCGTGGTTCTGTGTGTCTCAGTAGGTAGAGTGTGGTTCTGTGTGTCTCAGTAGGTAGAGTGTGGTTCTGTGTGTCTCAGTAGGTAGAGTGTGGTTCTGTGTGTCTCAGTAGGTAGAGCGTGGTTCTGTGTGTCTCAGTAGGTAGAGCGTGGCATTGGCAATGCTTAGGCTGTGGGTGAAACGCCACCCTGCCCACTGCCATCACACTCTTTAACGCTTCTCTTTAAAAACTGACTTTAAAAACTCTTTAAAAATCTGCTTTGATCCCAAACTCTACTGTGTGGTCTGGGTACTCTATGTTTGTCTATATCTAAATGTGTTTTTTTTTTTTTTGAAATATGTTTTTATAAAGCTATGACAGACACTGTAAATTCTGCTTCTTCTTTTTTAAAGAATTTGTTTCAGATTTTATCACTTATTTTTTACCCCAATTTAGTTGCCAATTACACCCTCTCTTTTTCACGTCAATCCCCACCCCCCCGTATTGTGAGTTCGCTGCCGTAGCCCTGAGACCGGCAGTGACAAAGGCGATGTACGGCCTCCTCCAAGACCGCACTCGCCAAGCCGTCGACTGTAACACTAAGAGCCACTCCTATACGCAGCGACCTCATATCAGCTTGCCTCCCCCCTCCCTGGGGCGGACAGCCAATCACTGCCCTCTAGTGGCAATCCCGGCCTGAGGCGACTTTGGCACGGCCTGTGGAATCGAACTTCGGTCACGGTGGCCAGCGTTGAACATTTTAACCGCTACGCGGGAGGCCTGTAAATTCTGCTTTTTATTCAGTTTGTAATATAATGAAGTCAAAGTCAAAGGCGTATACATGACAGGCGGACCCTACCTGTGCTGGACGCCCCAGGTGTGGTCGGAGAGGCGGTGCTGTTAGCCGTCTCTGTGTGGTTCGTGAGAGCGATTGGGGTTTGAGCTGAAACTGAAACAGGCGATCATTACTTTGAGGAGTGAAGGCCTCTACATGCTTCTGCGTAACTTGTGCGACATCTTCGCGGTTCGCACAATGCAACATGTCGCAAGCACTCGGCAATTTATACTTCTGCGCAACCCTATGCGACATGGTGTCCTTACACTTCTGTACACTAGTAGGCGTCAATGTATTGAACAAGGTCGGTAAAAGTTTTCATGAAAGCAGGGAAACTCCAGTACCTTCAAACTTCTTCAGCCAAATCTTTCCTGAAGCTGGTTCATTTTATACCGTGTCGAAAAAATGATGCTAGCTATCTATATCGTTAGCTACTAGCTCGATGAACTGTGACCTATGAACTATCAATATGACAACTCCGCCTCCACTCGCTAACCGACCAATCAATGATGCGCGACATCTACGTGAGCGGTTGCGCTGCGGTCGCGAGTTATATTTTTGTGCTAGGTAGGCGACACCCTCTGAAACCCGCTCTGCGTAGGTCGCAAAGGCTGCGTTGATGTTGCAGAGCCCTGGTTGTGTTGCTGTCGCGTTGTTGTCCTTCGAGTGTGCAGAGGCCTCTCGGCTGGATTTCCGTCCCCCTTCTCAATATCCCCATTCCAATCGACAGCAAAACAACAAACACAACGTGAAATAAACACCGTACACCGCAGCATCACTGGCCATCTTCCGCAAGAGACTCAAGACCCACCTCTTCAGACTCCACCACCACTGAATGTATAACTGTGGGCAGAGATGGGCAGTATTTCTGTTACTTGTATTTGAAATACGTATTTCAATTACTTTTGAGTATTTTGTCATTTGTATTTGACAGGGCTGAAAAAATTCAAATGTAATTTGTTACAAGATACTTTAGGGTGGAGTAATTTTGTATTTTCAAAATACTTTATCCATGATTCAAAGAACATAAAAAAAGAACAACAGCACACTTAGACACACTCACACAGTGATTTTTAGACCCGCTCTCTGTCGGTTGGACAAGGCAGTGAATGCATGCACACGTGGATGCATGCATGTATCTGGTCGCAAGCAGCTATTGAGAATTCGGCGCTTGTTTTCACACAAGCCTACTCACAGTATTCTAAGTGGCATTTTGAGAAATCGTGACGTGACGTGAAAAGTTAGAAAAGACGATTTCTCAAAATGCCACTTTGTGACTCCAGAAACACTAGCTAGCATGTACAATTCATGCTGATTTGTTTGTAAGTTTGTACTGTACTGTTTTCAGTATTTTTCTTTTATATACAAATAGCATCAAAGATAAGAAATTGGTTGTCAATAGCCCAAACAACCAAAATGGAGGGAGTAATGTGGGCAAACTAATTAGGAGATGCTAAAGATGCGATTGTGCCTCTAACACTTAACACACGGCGATAGCCTATGTGATTTTGGCTTTTTGCTCATATTCATAGAGAAAGGCAGCCACCTATTCATATGTTGGCCTACGATAGCCAATTGGAGACAAGTTTTTTTTCCTGTATTTTGAAAATACAAAATACATGTATTTTATCTGATACATTTTCTGGCACCAGTATTTTGTATTTTGATCTGATACATTTATTTGAGGGGTATTTTGTATTTTGTAACAAGATACATTTTGATGTATCTTTGCCTATCTCTGACTGTGGGCATAAAATGTATTCACTCGCTTTTGGCACTTTTCACATTTTATTTTCTTACTTCATGGAATCAAAATTTATTTAATTAGGATTTCTTGCCGCTGATCAACACACAATACTCTATAATGTCAAATAAAAAAACAACTCTACAGCTTTTTCTTAATTAATAAAAAAAAAAAATAATAATAATAATTGATTCCATAAGTATTCACCCCTATTGCTAGGATGCACACATATCAACTCTGGTGCAATTGGTTGTCTTCAGAGGTCACATAATTATTTGATTGGAGTCCACCTGTGTACAATGAAGGTGTTTCAAATGATTTCAAACTAAATGCACCTGTCTGTGAGAGGTCCCACAGTTGATTAGTGCATTTCCAAACAAGAGCTGCATCATGACGACCAAAGAACATTCAAAGCAAATCAGAGAAAAGGTTATTCAAAAGGACCAATCAGGGGAAGGATCAAATAACATTTCAAAGACTTGAATATCCACCGGAGCATTGTTAAGTCCATCATAAAGAGATAGACAGAATGTGGCACAACTGTGAATTTGCCTAGAACAGGCTGTCCTCTAAAACTGAGCATCTGTGCAAGAAGGACAGTTGTTAAGGAGGCCACCAAGAGGCCCATGGGAACTCAAGTTAAGTTAACAGACAAAGTTTCCATGGCAGAGATGGGAAAAACTGTCCGTGGGACAACAATAGCCCGGGCGTTTCACAAATCTGCGCTTTATGGGAGGGTGGCAAAAAGACAGCCATCGTTGAAGAAAACTCACATGAAATCTCAGCTAGAGTTTGCCAGAAGGCATGTGGGAGACTCTCAAACCAAGTGGAGGAAGATTCTATGGTCTGATGAGAAAAACAAAAAGAATCTATGTCCTGGAGTGGCCCAGTCAAAGACCAGACCTCAATCCCATCGAGAATCTGTGGAAAATTTTGAAAATTGTTGTTCACCAACAGTCCCCAGCCAACAGGAGTTCAAACAATATATCTATAACTATATATAAATGTATTAACTCTCCCTGTTTTACAGGCATGGTGTGCATCTGTCTATGATGGGGCCTGTGGTATTGTTGCTGTAGTGATCGTTTGCACTAGCTGTGATTATCTATTTCAATTTTAAATGTACTTATTGCAGGTTGCTCTGGATGAGATGTACTGAAATGTAAATGTAACAAATAAGAAAAACATTTTAAGCTTGACACATTAAAACAACACGCAAATCATTCCAGTGGACTTGTTCATGGACTTGAAATGTTTCCATTTCCATTTACACTTTAAGCATTTAGCAGACGCTCTTATCCAGAGCGATTTATAAGATGTGCATCAATACATGGCAGGAACAATCATAGTTAGTGCAAGAGATCAGTGCAGTAATACAGCGATAGACATCATTGCAGGCATCTGCGTACCATACCTGTAACACTGGGAAGGAAAAGGTTAGAATTTTGTTTTTTTAAGAGGAAGATTTAAACAAGTATACATATCACAAAAAACAATAATAAACATGTAGGCAGTGGTGATGACAATAGGCTAGATGTACAGAATTCAGTGGTAGTGGAGTCTGAAAAGGTGAGTTTTGAGTCTCTTGCGGAAGATCGCCAGTGATTCCGCGGTCCTGACCGATTGCGGAAGGTCGTTCCACCACCGAGGGGTCAGGACAGAGAAGAGACGAGACCGCGAGGAGCGGCTGCCGGGCGCCCGGAGGGATGGTTTCCGAGACTACACCGCTGAAGGCAGGCAACGGAGACGGAGACACAGAGAAACCTCCCCCTACCTGAGGACACAGGGCACAGACACGCGCTCAGGACCAGCAAACGATGGAGTGCGGGGCCCATCTTCTCGTTCGAGGGGGGGGACGGCGTGGGCCTTCTGTTCCTCTCTCAGTAAGGAGGCTTCTGCACTGCTCTGGAAATATGTGACCGCTAGTGTGTGTGTATGGAAGGTCTCCCAGTTTCCTCTGTGCTTGTGTGTGTGTGTGTGTGTGTGTGTGCGCGCGTCTGCGTTGGGTGGGCCAGTGTTCTGCTCCTATCCTGAAGTGCCTGGTCGATGGGAGTGGTCACTACAGGATGTAGCGTTGTTCCTGTGGAAGAATGACAGGAAACAGCCAGAATGCGCTCATGGAAAAGAGACTAGAGACAAACAAGGTGGGAAAGAAAGCTAATTTGCTATTAGAGTTTGGCCTGAGAGATCTTTCCCTGTGAGAACGGTGTGTGGCACAAACACACACTCACACACACACACACAGGTAACCACAGACATAAACACATACTTACACACACACATACACACTCACACATGCACACACACACAGGTAACCACACACACATACACAGTCACACACACACAGGGGTGTGAACGCACACACACACACACTCTCACACACACACACACAGACACACACACACACACATAAACACATACACTCACACACACACATAAACACACACACACACACTCACACACACACATAAACACACACACACACTCACACACACTCACACCCACACTCACACTCACACTCACACATAAACACACACACACACACAAACACACATGAACACACACTCACACACACACATAAACACACACTCACACACACACATAAACACACACACACACACTCACACACACACACACTCATACACACACATAAACACACACACTCACACACACACACACACACACATAAACACACACATTCACATGTAAACATTTAGCAGAACATTCAGTATAACCTTCATATACAGTACCAGGAGAGAATACACTGTTTGTGTGTCATTATCTTTAGTGCATTGGCATTTGTTTGTGTGAGTGTGTGTGAGTGTGTGTGTGTGTGTGTGTGTGTGTGTGTTATGTGTGTGTGTGAGTGTGTTTATGTGTGTTTGTGTGTGAGTGTGTATGTGCATGCGTGTATGTATGCATGGTGTGTGTGTTTGAGAGAGAGAGTGCCTGTTCTGTGGGTGCAGTCTGCACTATTTTATATCGAGCAGGATGCGGAGAGAGAGAGAGTGCCTGTTCTGTGGGTGCAGTCTGCACTATTTTATATCGAGCAGGATGCGGAGAGAGAGAGAGTGTTGTCGGGTGTGTAGGAGTCAAGGACGCAATGGGTCACTTCACTCAGACCCAAATGACAGAACGTAGGACCCTTCACTTAGGGGTCAAGCAAGTCTCCGCCATCCTCGATCCTCCAAGGGATTCTCTGCCTGGGGTCAGGGTCTTCTGTTGAACTCAAACATAAGAACATAAGAACATAAGAACATAAGAATACATAATGATGAGAACGGGCCGTTTGGCCCATCTTGGCTCATCATGTCCTAATCTAAAGAGTATCTAGTACTACATCTAGCCTGGCCTTGAATAGCCCGAGCGTTTCTGCCTCTACTACCTGACCTGGCAAGCTGTTCCAGGCATTGACAACTCTCTGTGTAAAGAAAAACTTCCTAATATCTGTGCGGAATTTGCCTTTAACTAATTTCCACCTGTGGCCTCTTGTTCTGCTGACCCCACTTATCTTAAAAAATCTTTGGTATTTTACTTTGTTAATCCCTTTTAGGAATTTAAAAACCTCAATCAAATCCCCCCTAAGTCTGCGTTTGCTAAGTTTAAATAGATTGAGTGCCTTAAGTCTATCATCATAACTTTTACCTTTCATACCAGGTATCAGTTTAGTTGCCCTTCTTTGGACTTTTTCAAGAGCTTCAATATCTCTCTTGTAGTGCGGTGCCCAGAACTGCACACAGTATTCTAAGTGCGGTCTGACAAAGGCGTTATATAACATTAATATAACCTCCTTTGATTTGTACTCTATACTATACATATAACGCTTAAATACTTTGAGTAGAGAAACCAACCAAAACTAGGACTAAAATCAGAGACCATTTATTTGCAAAGTTTGCAGTTGGGGGTTACACAGACATTCAGAGTGATAGAGTTACCTGCTCACAAGGCATATCAAGTAAGTCTCACACACTTAAGTGAAGTCTCACACACTTCTCTACTTCTGTCTGGTTCTTATACATTTCCGTAAAGGAGGGGCTGCTGCGCCGTTGCTATGCCTGCCTCAGTCCTGCCGTCCAATTACCTTCCTGCATTTTCCCATCCGTACCTCAGGCACTTGTGCAAAGGTGTTGCAACACATCTCACCATTATTCTCCTACAGGGCGGTCACTTTCTTTCAACATGGTAAAACTTCCATCTTGTGACAGCTGTATAGCTGAAATGATGTTTCATGAGAAGAACTTGGAGCCAAAATGTCGTTTTATGTAAAGGACTTGCAAAGGTCATTCTGCTAGCAGACATATTCAATCTGTATTTTATCTGACAGTGATAAGCCAATAAGAAAAGTAATCTTATTGAGAGTACGCCAATTAGAAAGTATATCCCGCCCTTAGTTCGTTTTGGAGGGAAAACAGAACCTGGCCAATCAGGGCAAAGGTTAATCTGTTCGTTTTGGAGGGAAAACAGAACCTGGCCAATCAGGGCAAAGGTTAATCTGCAAGAAGACCTGTTCAGATATATTCATTCTGCAGAAGCCAAGTTCGTCAGCTAGGACACAGACGTGAGTTTGCTCTGAAGACAAACAGCAAGATATCGTAATAGTTATCTAGCGAGGATTTTTTATAGCATTACATGAGAATTTTAGATAAGAGAGCTAGCAACGGTGTGACAACAATTCCGCCGTTTTGCCTTGAAAAAGACGGCAAGCTTTGCCGAAATCGAATCATCCTTGCAAGTCCAATTGTGGTACATTCGAAAATCTCCCTTGGTGAGTTAGTACTCTAATTGTGACAATGTCTTTGGATGGTGTGTGTAAGATAGAATGGGACAAGTCTTTTTAATAATTGAGCTAGCCTAATGTAGAGCTAGTTAGCTTCGCGACGCGTGGTTAGCGCCATTACTTTTTTAGTCTAATGGATGTCGAGTGTCGGGGTGTGTTCGGATGTATTAGCCATCAATGACTGCAGGCGGTTACGGCGGCTTATCTCGCAAGTGCATCTCCGTTGCCTGATATCTTGCAGATTGAAATAATAACGCTGGCTGTGGGTTGCAATTGTTTGTGTTTTAATGATGATGTTAGCTAGTAACTTAGCAGGACAATAGCGATGTGAAGCTAAGTTAGCCGACTCAAGCTAACGATACCGCTGGTTTAGTTAAAGATTAGCATTTAAGCTGATTTTACATAGCACAAGTGAGAGAGAGACAACATCTTTGACATGAGGTTTCAACGGTTTTATTTGAATAATGTTAATTGTTATGTTGGCTTTGTTTGGACAAGGCCGGGTTTTTTGTTCCTGTTGGAGTCCATTTTAAAATCCATTGAGTTCATCGGACCCTGGATATCGTCTGCATTCTGCGCTTTCGCTGAAGACGCTGTGACGGAGTGTGGACTGGCGAGCCAACCCAAGTCGACCATCTTTGACCTAAGAGAGAGAGAAAAAGTAAAACTGTCACGGAACCAGAGGATTCATTTTGCAATATTAAAGAACTGAGTAATGTGATTCGCCGCTCAAAGGGAGTGTGCAAGTTCATTTGTTTTGGATTATAAAGTACTGAAGTGTTTTTGATGATAACAGTTGTGTTTGATAATCATATGTGAATCAACATTTTATTTTCATATTCGAATCGATGTTTTATTTTCATATCTAGAATTGAGTAATACCGCTGAATGGGTTTACGATCTAAGTTCTTTCAAAATAAGAGTTTGATTTCAGTATAAGAGTTTTTGGTTTAAAACAAGATTCCTATTGGAATAATAAGTATATCCTTGTCTATCTACCATCTCTAAAAGTATTAACCTACGTTATAGGGGTAAATAGATAGGAGGGTCATACTTATCTGTGATTGAAAAGAGGTTTTGAATTGTTCTGTGGAAAGGAAAACACAGTATTACTAGTATAGTTTGTCATTGTAATATATGTCTGTTTTATTGTTTTATGCACGGTTAGAGATAAATAATACAAAAAGAATAAAAACAAACCATTCTCTTACCTTTTAAACTAAAGCTGGCGTCTGCGTGAGTTCATTCTTGTGGTTGACCATCTCTCTCTTTGGGCGAATCTGGTATCTTCAGTTATCTGGTCCACACCCTGTTTCGATATTAGCATTCTAGTAGCAGTGTTCCTTGAGACGCCTGTTACACAGGCCTTCTCGTCCAACATCAGTGCCTGACCTCACAGATGCTCTTTTGGCTGAATGGGCACAAATTCCCACAGACACACTCCAAAATCTTGTGGAAAGCCTTCCCAGAAGAGTGGCAGCTGTCATAGCCACAAAGTGGGGTCCAACTCCATATTAATGCCCATGGTTTTAGAATGGAATGTCCAACAAGCTCATATAGGTGTGATGGTCAGGTGTCCACTGACTTTTGGCCATATAGTGTATCACACATTATTTCATATGTATTAATACAGTTGATTAATTGAAATGAAACAATTCTGGCTGGCACGGTGGTGCAGTTATTTCTCGGGTTCGATAGGCCGTTTCTGTGTGGATTAATGGGTTTCCTCCGGGTACAGTTGATTAATTGAAATGAAAGTGGGGAGAAGACAAGCCTTCTCAAAAATAATGTCATCACCAAATGATCCGTCAGTGATGGCGATACACGAAAGAAGAAAGAAGAAGAAACAATTCTCATAATGTGATATAATTATGCAAATGCAAAGCCATACTTCCAAAGTGTTTATCATATAAAGCAAATTAACTCCTGGATGTCACAACCTTTCCTTGTTCAAAGTTATGCAAGCTGCCATTGAAATGTGAGAAGTTTAGCTGAACTGTACTTCTCTACTAACAAGCTCTCTGTGAGGACACGTGGTCATGTTGATGTGAAAAGAGGAACAAACGTGGTTCTGTGTGGCTCAGTAGGTTGAGCGTGGTTCTGTGTGTCTCAGTAGGTAGAGTGTGGTTCTGTGTGTCTCAGTAGGTAGAGCGTGGTTATGTGTGGCTCAGTAGGTAGAGCATGGTTCTGTGTGGCTCAGTAGGTAGAGCATGGTTCTGTGTGGCTCAGTAGGTAGAGCATGGTTCTGTGTGGCTCAGTAGGTAGAGCATGGTTCTGTGTGGCTCAGTAGGTAGAGCGTGATTCTGTGTGGCTCAGTAGGTAGAGCGTGGTTCTGTGTGGCTCAGTAGGCAGAGCGTGATTCTGTGTGGCTCAGTAGGTAGAGCGTGGTTCTGTGTGGCTCAGTAGGTAGAGCGTGGTTCTGTGTGGCTCAGTAGGTAGAGTGTGGTTCTGTGTGGCTCAGTTGGCAGAGCATGGTGTTGGCAACACTTAGATTGTGGGTTCAATTCCCACTGGGACCATATATACTGAAAAATGTATGCATTCACTACTGTGAGCCGCTTTGGATAAAAGCGTCTGCTAAATGGCATTTATTATATTATTATTACGACGACAAAGTGGTATCCAAGAAATATAAAATATTTATTTCAGCTTCAAATTAACATACAGATTAACAAGGGCCAGAAAATACAAAAGCCTAATGCAGACACACCTACAGTACAGCCACTTACAGCTGCTCAATACAGCTTTACACAATAATCAATGCATTTCGTCACCTTCTTAAAATAATGGCCTAAGTCATATTTCAAGTTTTTCAAAAAACAGAATAAACTGAACCAAATATAGAATATATAATATTTATCATTTCACACAAAAAGGTTATGACAATATATGACTATTGACATACAAATAACGCTGTCTGTCAATTATGTAACATAAGAGGATTAGATTACTTAGGCCAATTTACGAACATGCCGTTGTGACTTAGGCAATTTTAAACCTGACTTAGGCCAAATTACTTCTGGAGTAAGTGACTTAGGCAAGCAGCCGCCATCTTGAAAGCTTGTCAAATTGCCTAAGTCACATTGTCTTGTGAAAAAGTAAAACGGCCTAAGTCACACTCTTGATGTAGGCCATTATACTACATGATCTTTGCAATTAAGGATGTAAGCAATTTTACCAGAGGTGGCCAGCATCATGAAGAGATGACTTAGGCAAAAAAATCATTTTCCTCAAAAAATGACTTAGGCCATTATTTTAAGAAGGTGACGATTTACAAATATGTGTTCAAACAAAAGTCTTGAATGTCATTTTGACTATTTCATCAGCTTCATATTTATAGAAATTTCCACACTCCCTCCCCCATGGTCTCATGTCTTCTCTGACACATGAAACAGAGCCACACAGAGACACAAGTAGAGTGTGATACAAGTGGTCTGAGGCTTTAGTTCACAGCCTCTGGGGTGGCAAAAGAGCTTTTAGTCGCTTATTTCATTTCACAAATGTATTTCTTGAGATCATTCTTTTCTTAGCAGGTGCCTTCATACAATATATTCTAAAACATGGCAGTTGTGTCATTACTGTAGTGAACCATTTACAGTATCCAGCTGAAGGAAATAGAGGCATCTATAAGCCCCTGATTATTGCTCTAATTTATATTTGCTCATTGACCATTTGATGATTTTGTGGATTTGCTGTGGATAAAATATGTTACAGTTTATATAGCTTAAATACTTTCAGCAAGCAGATACATGGTTTACAGTACGAGGTTATAACACTGCATTAACCTACTGTCACTTCTGCAGAGAATAAGAGCATTAATATTCTAATGATTACAGCTTTTCTTTTAAATGCATTCATCATTAAAAGATGATTTCAGAGAAGAAGAGCATCAGTCTTGCAGACACTCTTCCCACGCGCATAGCAGGTGCAGCAGCCCATTCATTCTTATCAGGCCCTCACCCAGCCAATGCACAGTCTGCAGACGTGTCATAACCATCTGGCTGTCCCCTCATCCAGAATCTGTACGAGAAGCAGAGAGACTGAATGACACAGATGTGCTACTTCTCTATTGTTGCCTATGGGGATGTTGCCTACTCTTTCACACTCTGTCTATTGCTGTCTCTGTGACTGCACTGTATGACTCTGCAGACTGTGAATAAGGATGCACAGGGTTTACTTTGTGGAGACTCTTCTCTATGGGAGATAATACTGGACATTCCAGCATTCAAATCACTCCCACCGTGTACACAGACAATGTTGTAAAATAAATATTTTAAAATACAATGCATTGGTATGAATTATTTATTTTAATTATGTTAACCATATAGCTGAAAATCTCCATAAATGTTGTTTCATACAGATGCTCAGTGAAGTCGAGCCGTAGTTTTCTCAAGGAGAATGATGTCAAAAAAATGACATAAATTGCTGTCCCGTTGCCTATGTCATTTTCATTGCTCGCAGATCACAGAACAGAAAGGTAGCTTGGTGCCCAAACAGGTTTCACAGGTGTTAGACTCCCTGCGCAGGTTAGATCTTTCTGATCATACTAGAATTGTGTCTTAATATAGGCTACATTAGGAGAGGAGTGTGTCTTCCTGACTTCCTGTTTCCTGTTTGCTGTTTGAACGCGATGCGCGCTCTAGTCACCGCTGCTCCAAGTTTTACTGCCCGCATTTTCTGCATCTTTATACTGGTTTAAATACTGGTTTAAATACAAAACTCCTTCCTATTTTTTAATCTTTTTCGGTTACTCCTATCTCATCAACTTATAAGGTAAGCACAAACGATGGCTGCTTCCTCTCCCCTCTCTTGCTCTGGTTGTAGCATGTATCATCTTAGCTCTCCTGCCGATGTTACTGTTAATGATAATTTTACATGCCATAAGTGTGAGCTTAATTTAGTGTTGGCGGAGAGAATAGTTGAGTTAGAGGCCTGCATCCGGACTCTCAGAGAGATTAAAGATCATGAGAGTTTTATTCAGTCGTGTAGCTACGCCGGATGCACCTGTGAGCGCCTCTCCCATCGCACCAGCAGAAGAGCCGACGCAGCACGGCCAGTTTGTCACGGTTCGGCGGGGGGACATAGTTGTCGGCCTAAGCCGGCCGTACACCACCCAACTCACGTTTCAAATAGATTCTCCCCACTCACACCTATTGAGGAAAAAGAGAAAGCTCTTATCATTGGCGATTCCATTCTTCGAAACGTGAGAATAGCGTCTCCGGCGACCATAGTCAATTGTATTCCGGGGGCTAGAGCTACCGACATTGAATCCAATTTAAAAGCGCTGGCTAAAAGTAAACATAGATTTTCCAAAAATTGTTATCCACGCCGGCGCTAATGATGTCCGGTTGAGGCAATCGGAGATCACTAAAACAAATTTTGTCTCGTTGTGTAAATTGGCAAACGAGATGTGTCGGGAAGTAATAGTCTCTGGTCCCCTCCCAGCTCGTAGAAGTGACGAAATCTACAGTAGATTAACGTCGCTAAATCGCTGGCTGACTGAGTGGTGTACATCAAATAGCATAGGGTTTATTAATAATTGGCCTACGTTTTGGGGAGAGCCTGGTTTACTGAAGAGAGACGGACTCCACCCGAGCTGGAGGGGTGCTCTTCTTTATCTAATAACATAGGCCATAGTCTGAATCGGCGAAATTGACATTCAAGAGCTACAGCCAGGCAGCAGACAGACGGTTTTAAACAACTGTCTGCAAGTTTCCTGAACTCGTGACTAGTTTCCACCCCAGTTCCCACATAATTGAGACTGTGTCTGTTCCACGTAGAGAAAACCGTAGTCTATTGAAACTCAAACCTCCCCGTGGGATTTTTTCTAATAATCTGATAAGGATCAACACGAACCATCGTAATGCAAATGCTAAACCTAATTTCGATAGAACTCTCCTTAAAATTGGGTTGCTAAATATAAGATCACTAGCTCCTAAAGCTGCCCTTGTGAATGAACTGATCACTGATTATAAACTTGACATTTTAAGTTTGACGGAGACTTGGCTTAGACCTGATGAGTACATAGCATTAAATGCATCTACCCCAGTTGGATACTCTGGTTGTCACAACCCTCGACAGTCAGGCAGAGGTGGCGGCGTGGCTGTTATTATTTTAATTTTTTTAAATAAATTTATTTCTGATTTTTCCCCCGTTTTTCTCCCAATTTAGTAGCCAATTATACCCTCTATTTTTTATTTTCAATTCCCCACCCTCACGAGTCCGCTGCCCGTCCTCCGGGAACGAGATTCGTATTGCTGACACCTATTTCCCGCCTTCTTTCGAGACGGAGATCTTCCACGGACTCCATTAACCTTCTCCTCGGCGGACTCGTGCCGCTCTCCCCTCCCCCTCCCCCGGAGGCGGACAGCCAAATGCCGCCTCCGATCGGGCTGACGACCAGGGCCGGTCTGGTAGAAACGCTGGTTTCGATCCGCGTCTCTGACGGGCAGCGCACACCGCTCCAAAGCGCGGTGCACTAGACCGCTGGGCCATCCGCCAGCCCCCGTGGCTGTTATTTTTGACACTAGACTACGCCTTACTAAGAAATCTTTAAACACATTCCTTTCATTTGAAGTGCTTTCCCTGGGCTCCATACAGACTAATGTAGATAATAGATCTGCATTTACTTCATCTTTTATACTAGCTACTATCTACAGACCCCCTGGACCCTATGCTGTTTTCCTCTCAGAGTTTTCTGACTTTTTATCAAACCTAGCAGTTATGGCAGATAAAGTTGTGATTATAGGCGACTTTAATATTCATGTTGATAATGGAAATGATTCTCTAGTGAAGGCTTTTGCTTCTATTCTTGACTCCGTTGGTTTTGTCCAAAATGTGTCTGGGCTGACTCATTGTCATCAACATACACTGGACTTAGCTTTATCCTATGGTATTAGCATTAGCAATCTAGTTGTCTCTCCTCATAATCCTGTGCTCTCTGACCATTTCCTTATTACGTTTGAAATTCATGCTACCACTGCTATTAGATCAAAACCAGTGTTCTACTTTAGTCGCTCCCTAAATTCCTCTACCATACCTAACTTTGTCAGCCTGTTCCAAGAATCATTTACTGTTAATCAGGATCCCACTAGTCTACAATCTATTGATCAGCTGACGGACAATCTAAATTACACCCTGCGCAACACACTTGATGCTGTTGCGCCTCTCAAAAAGAAAAAAACTAGCCAAAAGAAGCTTGCACCATGGTATACTGACCACACACGTGCTCTTAAACAAGCTTCTCGCAAGTTGGAACGTAAGTGGCGATCCACTAAATTAGAAGTATTTTATTCTGCCTGGAAAGACAGTCTGGTACAGTACAAATATGCTCTCTCCTCCGCAAGGTCAACCTATTTGTCTGATCTGATTGAGCATAATAAGAATAATCCAAAATTTCTTTTTGATACAGTGGCCAAACTGACAAAGAACCAGACTGAAACCAATGCTAAGCCTCCGGCAGCCCATAATAGTAATGATTTCATGAACTTTTTCTCTGAGAAGATTGAGAAAATTAGAGATGAAATTTCTAAAATGGCACCTTCTGCTGTAGCGGACACTGATCAGAAAGCACAGGCTTACCAGGACAGGGGTCCTATGGCTACTCTTGAGTTTTTAGTGCTCTGGAGTGGACTGAATTTTCTAAATTGGTTATGTCCTCCAAACCATCTACTTGTCAATTAGACCCAATCCCAACAAAACTTGTTAAAGAACTTCTTCCTGTTATGGGGCAATCCATGCTAGACATTATTAATCTGTCTCTTTCATCAGGCTATATGCCAAATTCTCAAAAAGTGGCAGTAATTAAGCCACTTTTAAAGAAACCAAACCTTGACCCAGAAAATCTCAGTAACTACAGGCCAATTTCTAATCTTTCTTTTCTCTCAAAATTCTAGAGAAAGCTGTAGCTCAGAGACTGACTTTGTTCCTGACATCAAATGACATCTATGAAACTTTTCAGTCAGGATTTAGGCAACACCATAGCACTGAGACTGCTCTTATTAAAGTTGTCAATGACTTACTGATATCAGCTGACTGTGGATGCGTCTCTATTCTTGTGCTTTTGGACTTAAGTGCTGCGTTTGACACAATAGACCACCAAACTCTTCTGAGCAGACTTGAAAACCTAGTTGGACTGCGTGGACAGGCACTCTCCTGGTTTAAATCCTACCTATCAGATAGGTATCAATTTGTGCAGTTAAATGACGAGCCCTCTGCTCTCATCAAGGTGGAATATGGTATCCCTCAAGGTTCTGTTTTGGGGCCATTATTGTTCTCCCTTTACATGTTGCCACTTGGTGATGTCATTCGTAAACATGGCGTACATTTTCACTGCTACGCAGATGACACACAATTATACCTATCAATGAAACCTGGCGAAGGACAATTCGAACAGTTGGAGGCCTGTTTTAAAGACATAAAAGACTGGATGTCAGATAATTTTCTATTGTTGAATACTGATAAAACAGAGATGTTGGTCTTGGGGCCCAAAACCCTCAGAAGAGGGTTATCTGATTTATCTCTTAATCTGGATGGTTGCTCTGTTGCTGCAAGTTTGGTGGTAAAAGACCTTGGTGTTACTATAGATCCTGGTCTCTCATTTGATAGTCACATCAAAAACATTTCCAGAGTAGCCTTTTTTCACCTGAGGAATATTGCCAAAATTAGGGGCTTCCTGTCATTAATAGATGCAGAAAAATTGGTACATGGTTACATCTAGATTAGATTATTGCAATGCATTACTGTCTGGCTGTTCCAATGCCTCACTCAGGAGCCTACAACTCGTACAGAATGCTGCTGCAAGGATCCTGACTAGAACAAAGAAATATGAGCACATTAGTCCTGTGTTAGCGTCACTTCACTGGCTTCCTATAAACTATCGTGTAAACTATAAGGTACTCCTCTTAACTTATAAGGTGTTGCATGGACTTGCACCCTCTTACTTGATGGATCTACTTCATCCGTACAATCCCCACGTTCACTTCGCTCACAAGATGCAGGCAACTTGGTAGTCCCTAGAATATCAAAAATACAGCAGGTGGCAGAGCTTTCTCCTATAGAGCTCCTTTACTGTGGAACAGTCTACCCATCTCTGTGAAGGAGTCAGACACGGTCTCAATTTTCAAGTCTAGGTTAAAAACGCATCTCTTTAGTCTCTCTTATAGTCATTAGGTGCAGATGTGGAGGGGGCGTAGCAATAGAGCCTTCTGGTGCAATGAGCTATCCTTACTGTCACCAATCATAAGTGATGATCCGCCCCTATCAGGACTGCTGATGATGTGGTGGGATGGTCTCTGAGTGCCCTCATGGCTGCGTGCTCCTGTGCCACTCACCTAATTAGTTATGCTGCCCTAGATTACTTCTGCTGGTGCAAAAGTGTTATCACTACTCTTCCCCTGATCCGGTGTGATATTTATCATAGTCATAATTGCACCTTTCCTCTTTTCTCCCGCGGCTTCGTGGCACCTGCCCGGAGCTCACCTGCCCCAGAGTCAACCCCCACCCCTGCCATGTGTTAGCCGGATGCCGCTGGCCCAGACCCTAGCTGCTGGTTCCATCCCCGCCCTGCCCTGGTATCTGGAGGGATGAGGTCCACCCCACTCCTACACTTAGAATGCCCTTCCAGTGGTCTGTTAAGCCACATGAGCCTCAAGGACTATTTGTGTTGTTTTTCTCTGTATCCCACAATTTTACAGGAGTTCATCTCGACCGCCTTTTAAGGGGTCAGGGAATAATTTTCCAGTTTCCTACATTGGCTCCAATGGTTTTCTGGTTTTTTGATTCCCTCTGGAAAATGCCAATTGTGAAGCGCTGTGTGACAACCTGTTTGTAAATGGCGCTATACAAAAATAAAGATTGATTGATTGATTGATTAACCCAAGTTGTATCTGGTAGCAGTTTGGTGAAGTGTTGAAAGACGTGGTGTAAGTGGGGATGTCAATGTATTTTCTTACAGATAAATAAAAAAATAAAAGAGAAATTGATGTTTTTCTTCATTATGGCTTCTTGACTGCTTGCAGGTTACAAAAGTACAAAAGTAAAAGTACCAGTATTGAAGTGGCAAAACCGAAGGTCACAAATAAATATATATACATGTGGTTCTCTGTGGCTCAGTTGGTAGAGCACGGCGTTGGCAACGCTTAGGTTGTGGGTTCAATCCCCACTGGGGCCACATACACTGAAAATGTATGCATTCACAACTGTAAGTCGCTTTGGATAAAATCGTCTGCTAAATGGCATATATTATATTATGGGACACCAAAAGTAGATTTTGGTCTTTGTTCTGTTCTGTTTGTTTCCACTGATCTATACACTTATATGATTCTTGCACACTAGCACATTCCAAACAAATCACACACACACACACACACACTCTCACACTCACACACATATTAAAGCACGCATATAATATCACACTCTGTCTTCTCTGCAGTCTGATCAGGCCACAGGCCTTGAGAGAGGCACCAGGGAGGGTGGCATGGGCCTGGTCAGTATTGTAGTTATGTGTATTATAAAGACAAATGAACACGGATGTGAAATATAATGAATGTGATGGGGTGCTCCGGGTCACCTTCACTCTGGGGGTTGAAGACAGGTCAGTCATCATCTCGGGCATGGCCTGTCCTCAAACCCTTAAAGGGTGGGGCTTTTCTGGCCTGAGTGTACCACATCGAACATCGATCATGAGAAGATTAATGAAACGTATGCAAATGTATTCATCAGTATTCATTCATGTAGCAAGGGAGGGGTGGGAGAATATTCCCCAATGTTTTTATAATAATGTGTGTGAAGATATGTCTTCAGAGCGTTTTTGGTTTGACCTTTTGTGTGCACATTGGTTAAATAAACATCTCTGTTCGAAACTGCAGCTGCCTTCTCATGTCTGGGTCCAGGGGCAATCCTGAAACCACCACCTCAAGTATCTAACCAATATTTGGTTATATTATATGGTTACATTATATGGTTATATTATATCTATATATTGTATGACTTTGATTATATGGTTATAATTTTTTGGCAGTCGTCCATTATCAATCAATCAATCAATCAATCTTTATTTTTGTATAGCGCCATTTACAAACAGGTTGTCACACAACGCTTCACAATTGGCATTTTCCAGAGGTAATCAAAAAAACAGAAAACCATTCGAGCCAATGTGGGAAACTGGAGGATTATTCCCTGACCCCTTAAAAGGCGATCAAGATGAACTCCTGAAAAATGGTGGGATACAGAGAAAACAATAGTCCTTGAGGCTTAAGAGACCACCGGAAGGGCATTCTTCGGCATCCTAAGTGTAGGGGTGGGGTGGACCTCATCCCTCCAGATACCAGGGCAGTGCGGGGGATGGAACCAGCAGCTAGGGACTGGGCCAGCAGCATCCAGCTAACACATGGCAGGGGTGGGGGTTGACTCTGGGCAGCTGGGTACTGGGCCAACGGAAATCCCCTGGGACTAGGCTTGGCAAGTGAGCTCCGGGCAGGTGCCATGAAGCCAGGGAGAAAAGAGGAAATCTTGCAATTGCACGGTGCAATTGACCCTTCGCTAAACCACGCCCAAAAACGCAAACTGACCAATTACAGCGCCGTGTTTTACATACTCCGACAGATGATCCGACATGCCCTCCATTGACTTTCACTCAAAAATTTGAATTTTTCTTCATTTTCGAGCTGGTTTTGCGGATTTTTAGCAAATTATGGTTAAACGTTGTGCCTGGGGCACGTATAACAGTGACACTCGTTACCCAGAGAGGTTTGAAGGAGATATACGTTTTTTTCCCTTTACAAAACCGAAATCAAATCCTGAAAAGTGTAGACTGTGGATAAAGCTATGTGTGGACGTCCTCATGCCCAGTTGAACACCTCCAAGATCAACAAGCTTTGTCTGCTCCAAGCTAAGTAATTACTCTTATCAACCGTAAAATAATGTTATGCTGTTGTTATCAGATGTTAACCTGCTGGTTAACCTAAATTATCGTAAGGTTCGTAGCTATCCATGGCGCTAGCAAGCTTAGCCAGTGACGCTAACGTGGCTACGGTCTGGATATACAGCTCCGGGTTGCAACGTTGGTAAAGTTAGACTAAATGTTAGCTTTGTTATTCGTGACAGTAGCGTCATTTCAGCAAAAGCCAAGGTATGGCAAGGGAAGGGGGGCTTGTGTCAAATTCAATTTTGTCAATTTTTTTTGTCAAATCAGTTGTGCAATAGTCAATTTTGGTGAGTTGTTTCTGTACAATTTACTTATATATTTAGGTAACATTAATAAACAAAGGAGACAACTACAGTATGTAACTAGTAAACCTATTTTTTATTCCAGTGGATGATAATGATATAGTCTTATACAAATCTTTTTTCGTGAAATGTAGTGATAAGCGCTACAGGACCTCATCAGTGTAAGGCACGTTAGCTAGCTAGCTTGTTAGCTTCACAATCGCAGGTGACGTTAAGTCCGGTTTTTCACTAAAATAACATAAGAACGTGTTCGTATCGCACAACATGACATGGACTTGTTCATGAATATGTTACATTTTAATTAACAGTATTATGGCATTTATACAGTTTGTTTAACCCACCTGAATGAATGAGAATAACGGACAAGGTTTTTGAGTTACCTTTGTGGAGCGGATAAAATCACATAAAATGATGTGATTTTGTCATGTGAAACGTAGGTTATTTCAGATTGATTTAAAATAAAAAATGTGGCTAGAAGCCAAGGTATGGCGAGTGCCATACCAAAACGACACCCCTGATTCGTGATCCAGCCAGCTTGCTAACGTTAAGATGTTACTATCATTACTATTTCAGCACGTTGTCAATGGGCGCAGAAACCTGTGGAGCTAACCAGAGTAATGTCGTTACAGCACAGGCTACTAATGTTACGTTAGTTAGCTAATGCTAGCTAACTTACTACTGAATGTAACGTTATATAGGCCTACTGCTTTAGCTTTTTAATGATTGTAATAGTGAATAAAGTGAATAAAGACCTACCCAGCTTTACAGGAACAGTGTTGCTCCTTAATGTCGTTGTCCTCTGTATCAATCGCCAGGTGATTCACTTTTACTTTGTGATCTGTAGGCTATTACTTCTATCCTAATTTTTTTGGCGTAATTTTTGGGATGAGTAATGGTGATATCCTGGATATACCCTTCGAACGCATACTGTAGGCCCTTCTGTCTGGTTCTATCGCTAATGTCTTCGTCTATTTTCCAAAAATGTGATAATATTTCTCCAGGGAGAGCCATGCTGGCTCCGAAAGCTTGACGTACATAGCAACAATAACTAAGGGGGGCGTGGTTTAGCGAAGGGTCAATTACAACTATGATAAATATCACACCGGATCAGGGGAGAGAGTAGAGCGATAACAACACTTTTGCACCAGCAGAAGTAATCTAGGGCAGCATAACTAATTAGGTGAGTAGCACAGGGAGCACGTAGCCATGAGGGCACTCAGAGACCATCCCACCACATCATCAGCAGTCCTGATAGGGGCGGATCATCACTTATGATTGGTGACAGTAAGGATAGCTCATTGCACCAGAAGGCTCTATTGCTACGCCCCCTCCATATCTGCACCTAATGACTATAAGAGAGACTAAAGAGATGTGTTTTTAACCTAGACTTGAACATTTAGACTGTATCTGACTCCTTCACAGAGATGGGTAGACCGTTCCACAGTAAAGGAGCTCTATAGGAGAAACCTCTGCCACCTGCTGTATTTTTTGATATTCTAGGCCCATGTGTTACTGAGGCAACGAAGCTCAGTGTATGATGCAAACACTTTACCATGTGCTCAAATAAATGTTTTTCCTTTCTCATTTTCTTTAGAAAACCCAGACAATCCTGTGTACGTCCAGATGAACAGGGACCACACCTCACCTCCGTCCCTGACGTGGGTCACCACCTGCGCGGCCCTCCACAATGTCTGTCTGCCTGCTGGCGATGTCCTGGAGCCAGAGGACAATGTCGATGGTGTTCAGGTCCCACCACCGTGCCCGGGGCGGAACGAGCAGCAGGGTCAGGGAGCGCGGGAGGGCTGGCTGCCCAGCGGCCTGCCCCAGTCCAGCCTGAGCAGCTTCTGCACCATGATTATTTATATTTCTCATTTAAGTTAAACATTGATTTAAGTTAACTTTATCATTTTTTCAGAATATAATTTTGGCTGGCTTTTTCTATTTAATGTTGTGCATTTTATATTGTAAATACATTCATACCCCTCACTCCCCAAAGGCCTGTGGCTTTAATAAATATTGTTTCACCAACACATCTGTCTGATTTCTGCGCATGACATTTCATATGTCCTCGGAGGACATTTTGTTTGTGGTCTTTTGCAACCACATGAAAACAATGCATTTCTACAAACGCATGATATAACACACAATACTCAAGAAAAAAATGTCCATTTCATTCACATTACAATAACACATTTTATTAGTAGAATTTTGTAAAGTATGAGAAGGTTGAAGGTGAAGATTGTAGTGTGCTGTATGAAACGAGTCCTCTACCTTTCATATCAGGTACTAATTTAGTTCCCCTTCTTTGTACTTTTTCGAGCGCCCAGAAGTGAGGTGCCCAGAACTGCACACATTACTCTAAGTGAGGTCTGACAACAGCATCATAGAACATCAATATAACCTCAAAAGCAAGTGGATGCCCTGTGCACAGCTCTGTCAGTCCTTGGTGCAGGTGATGGCAGGAAAAACGTAGATAAAAATACAAGATTCACCGCGACACAAGGCTGAAAAAATTACTTATACTTTATTAAGCTAAAAACGAACGTTCGTTATTAGCTTAATAAAGTATAAGTAATTTTTTCAGCCTTGTGTCGCGGTGAATCTTGTATTTTTATCAATATAACCTCCTTTGATTCAGACTCAGTACTTTTGGCTATATATTCCAGCATCCTGTTGGCCTTTTGCACTGCTACAGCACACTGCTTAGATGTGGATAGACTTTGATCAATTACAGCTCCGAATTCTAACTGAACATATTCTTGTTCCCATCTCCTTCCACAAGCTACTCCTTATATTTTTTATTTCTAATATGTGCCGTTTAGCAGATGCTTTTATCGAAAGGGACTTGCAGAAGTGAATGCATACATTTTTCAGTATATGTGGTCCCAATGGGAATCAAACCTAAGAACCTAAGAATCGTCAGTGCCATACTCTACTTACTGAGCCACACAGAACCACACTTTTCTCACATGCATAACTTCACATTTAGCTTTATTGAGTGTCATCTTGGATTACCTTATTCGTTTGTACTCAACCTTGCAGCCAATTATGAACCCACTCTGAAACATCCCCTGTAATTCCTACTGAAATTATTCTCAACATTGTTATTTTTACGTTTTTCTCCCAATTTGGTAGCCAATTACTCCCACTGAGCTTAGTTCAATCCCCTCCCTCATAGTTCACTGCTGTAGCCCTGTGACCGGCAGTGACAATGGTGAAGCACTGTCTCCTCCAAGACAGCACTCATCGTGCTGTCGACTGTACTTCTGGCACCCCAGTACCACTCCTGTGCGCAGTGAACTGTGTCGGCTTCCTTCCCCCCTCCCTGGGGCGGACAGCCAATTGCCGCCCCGGTGGAACTCCGGCCAGAGCTGACTCTGGCAAGACGGGAAATCCAACCCCGGTCGCCGTGGCCAGCATCGGACGTTGAAACCACTAGAGCAAGCAGGAGGCTCCCTAATGAAATTATTTGAACAATGAGCCTTGTGGTATCTTTGTGGAACCATTTGTAGCCTCCTCAAAGAACTCCAAGAGGTTTTTAGGCATGAAGAAAATGTTTGCCATCTGTTAAAATACTATTACATTTCAGGAATAATTCCAACCTGTCCCTCATAATACTACCCAGTATTTTACATGAGATGCAGATTAAACTGACAGTAGTTCCCTGGGTCAGTACAGTCCCCCTTTTTATATATTGGAATTATACTACCTTGCTTCCGGGCATCTTGTCTTACTTTCCTCATCTCTGACTATGTTCAAGGCTGTAAGGCAGCCTAAGTGGGTGAAAAGCTAATATTCACAAGCTCATCGTATTTGACACACCTATTCACCTACATCAGTAACGAGTCCTGTGTTTTTCAAAAATGTAAGTGAGTACAGGTGGGTGGAGCGTTTATACCGAGTGAACAAGCAGATCTGCTTCAGGTGTGCTGCCTCGGGCTGGGCATGCCACAGTTCCAGGCGGCTAAGGACTGGAGCCAACGAGCTGGAAGACACAGACCATGGATCACCCCAGCCCTGGTTCTGCTATAGGGTGCTTGCTTTTGTGAATCCGCTGGTGTTTCTTCAGATTCCCAGCATGACTGAAATTCTTCCCACACTGGGAGCAGTGGTATGGGCGCTCCCCTGTATGAGCTCGCTGGTGTCGCATCAGTGAACTTGACTGAGTGAAACTCTTCCCACATTGGGAGCAGTGGTACGGACGCTCCCCTTTGTGAATCAGTAGGTGTTTCTTCAGATTACCAACTTGACTGAAACCCTTCCCACATTGGGAGCAGTGGTACGGACGCTCCCCTGTGTGAATCAGTAGGTGTCGCTTCATTTGCTGCAATGTGGTGAAACCCTTCCCACATTGGGAGCAGGGGTACGGACGCTCCCCTGTATGGACTTGCTGGTGTTGCTTCAGTTGCTGCAATGTTCTGAATCTCTTCCCACATTGGGAGCAGTGGTACGGACGCTCCCCTGTGTGAATCAGTAGGTGTTGCTTCATTTGCTGCAATGTGGTTAAACTCTTCCCACACTGGGAGCAGGGGTACAGATGCTCCCCTGTATGAGTTCGCTGGTGTATCGTCAGTGAACTTGACTGAGTGAAACTCTTCCCACACTGGGAGCAGTGGTACGGACGCTCCCCTGTGTGAATCAGTAGGTGTTGCTTCAGATTACCAACTTGACTGAAACCCTTCCCACATTGGGAGCAGTAGTACGGACGCTCCCCTGTGTGAATCAGTAGGTGTTGCTTCATTTTCTGCAATGTGGTGAAACCCTTCCCACATTGGGAGCAGTGGTACGACGCTCCCCTTTGAATCAGTAGGTGTCGCTTCAGATGCTGCAATCTGGTGAAACTCTTCCCACATTGGGAGCAGTGGTACGGACGCTCCCCTTTGTGAATCAGTAGGTGTCGCTTCAGTTTACTTGGCCAAGTGAAACTCTTCCCACACTGGGAGCAGGGGTACAGATGCTCCCCTGTATGAGTTCGCTGGTGTATCTTCAGTGAACTTGACTGAGTGAAACTCTTCCCACATTGGGAGCAGTGGTACGGACCCTCCCTTGTGTGAATCAGTAGGTGTCGCTTCAGGTACTGCAATGTGCTGAAACTCTTCCCACACTGGGAGCAAGAATAGGGTCGCTCCCCTGTATGAGTTTGCTGGTGTTTCTTCAGATAACCAACTTGACTGAAACCCTTCCCACATTGGGAGCAGTGGTACGGACGCTCCCCTTTGTGAATCAGTAGGTGTCGCTTCAGTTTACTTGGCCAAGTGAAACTCTTCCCACAGTGGGAACAGTGGTACGGTCGCACCCTTGTATGGATTCGCTGGTGTTTTTTCAGCAAGGGTTCAGATCTGAAGCTTATCCCACACTGGGAGCATGTGTGGGGCCCTGGAGTGCCTGTGTGTGACTGTGTTGGGGTGGGGAGAGTCTTAGGCGGTGTGGGGTGCTGATATGTGCTGCTGGGAGGCAGTGGGTTCTCTGCTCCGTTTCCTCCAGACCTCAGACTCCTGCTGTACTCCTCTGGGTGAACCTCCTCAATGTGCTGGTGAAGTTTCACTTCCTCTATGTGAACAAATGGGCAATGGGAGCAGGTAAACACCTGACACGACACCTCAGAAAGGTGTCCTGAGGAGAGAGAAGTCGTAAAGGAGATATTAAGCTTTATAAAAGTAAGCAGGTGCTGATAAACCCAACCGTAATTGAGAGAAAGTACAAATGGATACAATGCTGAAGACTGAAAAAGAAAAAGTGAGGATTTATATTAGAAGTGATACATTGACCCTCCAGGTCCATCTCCTCCCTATTTCAGGGTTCCTCTACAGACAAAATCATATCAGTCAAATAGGCCCCTCAGTGATAAAGCAGAAATCATCTCAATATTGGTTTCATACAACCTTAAATGTCCAATAATGGTGCTTAAGGACTGTTGTCTTATTTGTTGTCCTTTTCCTCAAACTCTTAAATGTTCTGCATTGCCACAAGCTAACCATCTCCAGTTCTATGCTAGACGTCCCTGTCTTCTGTTTGCTAAATGATTACATCCCCTTTCTATTGGCTGACATAGCCCTGACTCAAACTAGCGATGTCTAAGCCAAAGGGCTCAGCCTGCACCCAGAGAAAATGATTATCAGAGATCTTAACCTGTGCTTTGGTTCCTGGGGGTGATGACAGGAGAGCTACAGGAGGCTTCAGCACAGCTCCTGTAAAAGGCACATTATTTTGTGTAAGACTTGACAGCAATGACGAGAAGAAACATTGTCCATTTCACAATTGATTCTTACCCGTTCATTGATGAAGCTTTCAGGGGTCTTTCCATTTGGCTAATCATCTTCCTCTTCTGGGTCACAACATGCCCCTTCTGCCCCAGTGACCTTATCCTCACTGGCGAGAGCTCATGCCGTCTCCATGGAAATCTTGTTCCCTGGTCTCTTTTGCTGGACAGGGAATGCGGAGGTGATGACACAGAAACTGAGATATTTGTGAATTCAAGTCGGCGAATCAGCACTCTTGGCTGTTTTAGCAATAAGGACATGACAAGAGTGGACAGTTCCCCTTCCCGTTGTCCACATTCTGATTTTACTCCGTTCTTCTCCATTTGATCAGTTTGGGCCGTTTGATTGTATAAATCTCTCTCCTGTTTAACCCTCTCTTTTTCTTGCTCCCTCCAAAGTCCCTCTTCATCTTTCACACCATCCTCCCTCTCCATTTTCACACTCACATCTTCCTCCTCCTTCATGTTGAACAGTATGTCTTTTTCCTCCCTGCTCATCCCATATCCAGTCTTCCTCTCCTCTGTGTTTTCACTTGTGTTCAGACTTGATCTCGGCTCCACCCCTGTATAATCTGTGCTGTCCATCACAGATTCTTCCTTCATGTCTTCATAAGGGCATGACAATTTTGAGCAGCTCCTCCCCTTCCTGTTGCCTGCATTCTGATTATACTCCATTCTTCTCCCCTCTGTCAGTCTGCTTGCATCATTCGCAGGTAGCAGTCTGTGGAGGCAGCACAAACAAAATAAAAGGAACCTTAAATTAAAGCATTTGAGTTGTAGTACAAAGGTAGAATTACCTCAGAGAATGTTTGCGCTATATAATGCCTTGGGACATGTCTTGAAAGGAAAGAATGGCAAATGGTGTCAAAAAGCAGCGGTCTTCACAAACAGACTGACAACCATTGTTTTGTACTACATTTATAACATTTAATTTCAGAAGACATATTAGCTAGCTAGCTGTACTGTAGCAAGCTTAGTTGTGTGTGTTTTTGTACAGACTTGTATTACGTGGACCACAAATTTAATTGGATTTGAGCAGGAAACTATGGCTGAAAAAAAGATTTGAGTGAAAACGCTGTTCACTTTCCTCCATTCCCCAAATTGCTTGACAAAAATCAGTCGTTTATGTTAACTGGTTGAGTTACGCTACATAATTCTATCTGAATTTCGAGTATTAGTATTAAGGTCCATGCACAAATATTTGATTATCTAGGTTTAGCTTAAAAGCTAAGAAATTGTCCTGTCACCATTTTTACCCTGGCCCAGGTGTAAATCTGTTAGGGAAACAACATTTTCTTCCCAATAATTTAGCACTTAAACTTACAGATTAGCATTGCAAACCTGTCTCTATAAATTATAGAGACCATAATGCATTCTATTCAAGGCATCATGCAGAATATTTAGAAGGGGCACCAAAAGTAAAGCGGGGGTCCGGCTTAGCTAGCTACTAGGTTAGGTATCCATAGCGAGCTGGCTACTAACACACCGTCATCTGATTTGAACAACAATAACATGATAGAAAATAAGGAAAATATAATGAGGGCATACTCTAATTGCTGACTTACTTGGTTATGGTATTAAGCTAATGTGAGCTATTAGCGGTCACAATTAGGATATAAGGGAGATAGCCCATAACAGTATTGCCAAAAGACAGGCTATGACATTCCGTTATGGATGTGCACTGTGATTTCTGATACCAGAAACAACTCCCCGTAGATAGTCAAACAATTATCATCCGGTGTCTCGAAAGAGGCCACCGCGGCGCCGTGTGCATTGTTTCAAACATTGTTGGTATAACAATGGCGCAGCCAAGCTTATTGCGGTGTTCCCATTCGAAGCTAAAGCAACCAGAGGATTTCAGGCAGCTAGGGAGTACATGGATTTAGGTCCCAGTCTTACCAGCTGAGACTGCTAGCTGGTTAAGCAAAGGTTAGCTAGCTAAACCAATATATGCAGCTTGTGTTGCTGTATTAATCCATTTTGGGTTTTGCTACTGGCGTCCCGTTAACCCTGTAAGCCGTAATATAATGATAGTTAGCTAGACGTAAGTCTGCACACAGTCTACTTTATCCAAATAAATCTCTTGTTTTGCCAGTTAGCTGAGCTAGCTTCCTTGCTGTTGTAGGGTAGTATGCGCCGAACAGTAGGCTACTTAGTTTGCTAGCTTTCTTGCCATTCTTAACTAATGTACAAAGAGAAAATGTTAGCAGTAGTTATAAAATGGTTGAGAAATGAATCTCTGGCTAGATAGCATGCAGCTAATCTTAGCACACAGAGCTAACTGATCACCTTACTAGCTGTTACGTCCCAAAATTCACCCGCGTTACAATAACCGGGGAGCACATACTGGACACGACACATACAATACACCAGGCCAAACCGTCCACAAGTTACTAAATTGTATTTTTTACAAGTATTTAAAGATCTCTATCCCTCTCTCCCGCTGCAAAGTTGGTTTAAAACGAGGCAGTCAGGCAGCTGGCGATTATCCTCCGCCTCCCCGTGCGGAACACTGGCTAGCCAGCAAACACTACCTTCACAATTGCACATAAAGGACCGATTATTTTGTGCAGTTTATCTAGGTTACGTTTTATTTTTGTTGTGAACAATGTCCGTCCTGGAAAATGTCGGCAGTCAAAGCCAGGAATTGGAGAAAAAAACGTTCCTTATCCATGTTCAATATCTGGCCACACCGCAAAGCTGTACGCGCATTAAAGGTACATTACTATGCATCTATATGTTGGTGTATACATCGTTTGGAAACTAGCTACTTGATGGGCTAAAGTAATACAACAAATATATGGTTATACAACAAAGACTTCATTTTAATTTGCACTAGATAGCTGGCCAGCGATTTCAGATTGCCTGTAAGAAACCTCAGTGCATAATCGCAGACCTAACGCCGCTGGATATGTTCGCTGGATTTGGCAAATTCGCAATGTTACATTGGTAGTTTTCTACGTTGTCGAACACTGCATTGCATAAAAAGTCAAAGATAAAATTATACTCACCCCTGATTTCCCGTTCAGAGTTTTATACGTTTCTAAATATTGTAAAGAAATTAGCCTCAAAAGGCTTTAAAGTACTACGGTCTGAATTATACTTGATCCTGCATCCACAGCGTTCACCGTATCTGTTAAGTCTTGTGAGAAGGAGGCACTGCTGTTAAAAGGTGAATCTCTGTACCCTTCTAAAATGCCGCTTATATCCCAATGATGCGCAAACACGCTCCTTTGACAGGAAACCGTCTGTTTGTGCTTCAACATTACAGTCCGGAGTAGAACAAGGAACCGACATGTGGAAACGGTCCGTGTACGGCCAGTTTAGCATAGATCTAAAAACGTAGATACCGCATTGGCCATCTAAATAAATTATTTAAAACTCCAACTCTGATATGGTACATTCTGTATTTGTGTCATTATGTTGCCAAATTTTAAGATAATTTAAGAAAATCCCAAATAAATGCACAGAAATCAATAAAGAACCAAACACAGCAAACACAAATAAAATAGAAATCACTTTTTATTAAAGCTGCAATGCTAAAAACAACAGTGCAATGCAATTCAGTTTTGGCATGTAAACTACAGTATCTGTAGGCTATAACTTGAATCCCTACAGTAAAGTAAGTGATGTGCTGTTTACGAGGGAACTAGAAAGGAGGACACATGTCCAATGACTTTCCTTTCATTGGCTGTATTTTCTTTTTCGATTTTACCCTGTTGTTCTCCCAATTTGGTAGGCAATTACTCCCACTGTGCTTAGTTCAATCCCCTCCTCGACCAATTGCCACCCCGTGGCACTCCCAGCCAGAGCCGACTCTGGCGCGACGGGGAATCGAACCCGTGTTCATTGGCTGTATTAAGAAACTAAGGAACTTCATCCACAAAGCTGAGGCATCAGACTGTAAAAACGTATTTGTAAACACTGCTGCAAGTGAATAACTATTAGTTAATTAATAATGAAAATCATAAAATAAAAATGTTTATTCTGAAAATAAATAACAAAAAAGTCAAATCATCAGTCACTAAAAGTTCAATCTGCAATTCTCCCACCCTCCTGATTTGATTTACCCTCAAAGTTTCTTCATTTCATTGATTTTCTTTTCAAAGTCTTTTTCATATTTCATGAACTCACCTTTCCTTAGGGCATTTGATTTAGAAAGCACACAGATCTTGCCACTGGCTTCAGCTTCCACTACAACCGCACACACACACAGTACAGAACCCTACAGAGTTCACATTGGTGAGGCTGCTCTACATCTAAATAGTGGCTCCCTCTAGTGGCAGCTGTAGTGGGAGCTTAATACCCACTACCATCTTTGTTCATGAACCCCTGCTTCCGATTGCACTACGCTGAAACTACAACTGCGCTGAAACTACAACTGCGCTGAAACTACAACTGCGCTCTGTTCTGTTTCCATCTGGCTTTGTCTGCCATTTGCAGAAGAAATGTTTATGGTTAGCAAGGCTAGCTAGCTAGCTGGCTGCATACAATCTCAGTTGCCAAAGTTCTAAAGGGGAAGTTGTGCATATGTTTGTAGCTGATTCTATATCAGTGCTGTTATACTTATACAGCTACACTTTTAAGATGGAAAGACAGATATTGCCCTGTTGATTTAATGACTATTCCTCTGTGTGTGGTGCTGCATATTTTGTGTACCAGGGGGCCTTCTCTCCATGCTAGGGCGCCACTCCTCATCGTCAGAGTCGCTGTCCTCAGCAGGGCTCATTCTCACCAGCATCGTTCGCCTGGCCCTGCCTCGCTTCATGAAAGCTGGAGTGGGGGAGGTAAGCCCTGAGACAACGGGGAAACAGAGAGAATTACGGGTCAGAAATACGCTCACAGCTTGCTACTGTATGTGATTGGTGTATGTCAACTGCATTTAGGAATTTTACGAATGCCTTTCTAGAGAGTATATAAAACATCATACAACTTTCTGTTTAAAAGACAAATGAGGTAGTCTGATTTTAAGACTTCCAAAAGAATAATTTGCCAAACTGAATATTCATACCAGTTCAGATTCATTGCTAATCTGGATATCAGTCATAAATGCAAGAGGGAAATATTTTCCTCTCATCAAAATTACTTTAACTATACAGCAGTCGAGTTTGCATTGTTTTAGCATTAAGGAGTTTGTCGAAGATAATTTACAATGTAATTATTTTATGGCAACTTCTGTGTAACAATATTCATGTTTGTGGCATTTCAATTAAGTATAGAAAATAAACATTTCCCCAAAAATGTTGTTCATACTTCATATGCTGTCATTACCAACGTACATTTTCTGCCACTATTGTCAGTCAAACGGTGGCATCCGCATTATTTTAAAGCGCGTGTTAAAAAACGAATATTTAATTTACCATCTCAAGTTTGTGGATTAATACTTTTTTAAATCGAGTGACCTGCTACCACAGGCGATAAAGCGCTTGCCACAGCGGGTTTAGACTTTTACTGAATGAATGAACGAATACAACACATGTGGGCACATCAAGGCTAGTGACTGAATGTCATGGATATTTTATGAATATTAATATTTTACTTAAAAGTTAAAAGAAATCGCGACTGATGGCTTTGAGACAGGATTTCAAGGCCAAAACGAATCCAAATTCCGAAGTTACTGATCGGCTAGAGTAATCTGTGAAGATAAAATAATGCTTACCTCTTCAGAGGAACTCATTCTGGTTTCTCTTTGAATCCCTTTTGACTGTCGGTTAAACAAATGTGCAAAATGTTAGTTAGCTCGCAGGATAACGGCGTATGCTAAAAAATCCGGGCTGTTTTTCTTTATGAAAAAATAAAATATAATTTAACATTTGCTAGCTATACACTGTGGCATTTAGCAGCGCCATTGAACCAGATACTTATAGCCTACATCTAGACTATCTGACGTTACTTATTATAACTGTTACGACCCCAGTTGGTCTAGGGGTATTTGGGGAGGGGTGTAACAATGTTTATAATTATATATACGGGAAGAGTGGAATTAATGATAAGATGTAGGGTGGAGAAATGGAACTGAGGCAGAGGGTACGGTGCAATTTGAATATATTTCGTGCCTATTTACATATTTACAATTACACAAACACATAACAGGACACAAGACCAGGGAAAAGAGTGTTGCCAAATCGAAGATAAACAAACAAAACCAAATAAGGCTAACTAAAGAGGAAGATGGCTGTCTTACTTAAACATAAAGTAAAGAGAAAACAAAAGCCTCTCTACCTGCTCTAACTAACCAAACCAAAGTACAAAGGTGGCAACCACTCGCTTTTCTAATGTGTCTAACAAACAATGATCCCTACGTGCAAATATACAGAGGCCTCTATCTTACCTTTCCCTTACGTCTCAGGGAACACAGGGTAAACAAAACAGAGGATTCACAAAACAACATGGAACACAAATCTGTACTTGCAACAATAGTTTCATTAACAAATCTCTTAACCCGGAAGTCATGCCCTAAACAGGAAGCAGCTGGGGTTTATATGACGGAGGGGAGTGTGTTGATTGGTGGAGGCGGGACCTTCTGATATTGCGGTAATGATGATGGACAAGGGGGAATGGCCAATGGCGTAGCTCCTCTCAGCAGCATGTTGGGGGGGGAGAACAAAGACAGAGACGAAAACACGTAGCACGTAACACTCCCACAAACAAGAACGAACTTCCTGAACAAAAATACAAAGAAGTTGGTTCATAATCCCAAAAAAACATCACAAAGTACGAGAGAGCTACTAAATAATTCTAGTATACGCGAGATAAAGCATCGGCTAGGACGTTATCGGTGCCCTTTTTATGTGTAATTGTCAAGTTATAATTTTGTATGATCAGCGACCAGCGCATTAACCGCTGGTTGTGGTTATACATGCGGGCCAGGAAAACTAATGGGTTATGGTCGGTGAATACTTCAATAGGATTTGAACTGGATCCAACATAAACTTCAAAATGTTGCAGGGCTAACAACAATGCTAAGGCCTCCTTCTCGATGGTCGAGTAATTCAACTGGGGCTTAGTAAACTTACGGGAAAAGAAACAAACGGGATGATCAATTCCGTCGACGCTTTCCTGCAAGAGTACCGCTCCCGCACCCAAAGCACTTGCATCTACCTCTAACTTAAACGGCTGAGCAAAGTCTGGGGCGGCCAGTACCGGGGCACTACATAGTAATGCTTTAATACTCTCGAAGGCCTGTTGACAGTCTAACGACCAACTAAACTGCTTGGTCGAGCTGAGTAAATCGGTTAAGGGAGCACATACCGCAGAAAAGTTTCGACAGAAACTACGGTAGTACCCAGCCATTCCTAAAAATCTACGCAGCTCCCGTTTAGTGGTAGGGGCAGGAAACTTGGTGATTGCTACCACTTTTGTCTCCACTGGACATACGTGCCCGTGACCAACCTGCTTTCCTAAGTAGGTGACCGTTGCTTACCGAATTCGCACTTGGCCAAATTCACGGTCAACGAAGCGTGTTTTAATCGCTCGAACACAGAACGAAGAGTGCTAACATGTTCTGACCAGGTGCTGGTATATATAACCAGATCATCAAGATATGCATTGCAATTCGGGACACCTGATAAGACAACATTCATTAACCTCTGAAAGGCGGCAGGGCGTTTCGCATCCCGAACGCTAGCACACTATACTGCAAAAATCATCCGGTGGTACAAACGCAGAGATTTCGGACGCGCGAGTTAAAGGTACCTGCCAGTAGCCTTTCAACAGGTCAAGCTTACTGACATACGTAGCGGACCCGACATTATCAATACAATCCTCCATCCTTGGCAAGGGGTAGGAGTCCGGCACAGTAACGGCATTAACTCTTCTAAAATCAGTACAAAACCTAGAGGTTCCATCTGGTTTAGGAACTAGTAGACACGGTGAGCTCCAGGGACTGGAACTGGGCTTCGCCAAATCATTCTCAAGAAGATACTGTACTTCTTGTTTCATCGTTTCACGTTTGGCGGCATTTACACGATATGGGTGTTGACGAATCGGGCGGAACTAGTTAATTCAATATCATGCCTTAAGAGTGATGTCTGTGTAGGAGTATCCCCAAAAAGACTCGGATAAACAGAGATTAACTGTATTATATCGCGGCGCTGTTCTCCCGGCAAGTGGACGAGGTGGGAAGACAGGTCTGCTACGACTTCTGAATTAGACAGCCTAGCACACTGCTGCGGTGCATTTCTGAGCACCAAACCATCCTCATCTCCCGCCTTATCAAGATTGGAATACTTAGTGACAGACCCTACAGCTGTAACAGGTAAACTCTCCATCACCTCCGGAATAGCCTCTGGGAATAAAGTAAAGAGAAAACAAAAGCCTCTCTACCTGCTCTAACTAACCAAACCAAAGTACAAAGGTGGCAACCACTCGCTTTTCTAATGTGTCTAACAAACAATGATCCCTACGTGCAAATATACAGAGGCCTCTATCTTACCTTTCCCTTACGTCTCAGGGAACACGGGGTAAACAAAACAGAGGATTCACAAAACAACATGGAACACAAATCTGTACTTGCAACAATAGTTTCATTAACAAATCTCTTAACCCGGAAGTCATGCCCTAAACAGGAAGCAGCTGGGGTTTATATGACGGAGAGGAGTGTGTTGATTGGTGGAGGCGGGACCTTCTGATATTGCGGTAATGATGATGGACAAGGGGGAATGGCCAATGGCGTAGCTCCTCTCAGCAGCATGTTGGGGGGGGAGAACAAAGACAGAGACGAAAACACGTAGCACGTAACACTCCCACAAACAAGAACGAACTTCCTGAACAAAAATACAAAGAAGTTGGTTCATAATCCCAAAAAAACATCACAAAGTACGAGAGAGCTACTAAATAATTCTAGTATACGCGAGATAAAGCATCGGCTAGGGCGTTATCGGTGCCCTTTTTATGTGTAATTGTCAAGTTATAATTTTGTATGATCAGCGACCAGCGCATTAACCGCTGGTTGTGGTTATACATGCGGGCCAGGAAAACTAATGGGTTATGGTCGGTGAATACTTCAATAGGATTTGAACTGGATCCAACATAAACTTCAAAATGTTGCAGGGCTAACAACAATGCTAAGGCCTCCTTCTCGATGGTCGAGTAATTCAACTGGGGCTTAGTAAACTTACGGGAAAAGAAACAAACGGGATGATCAATTCCGTCGGCGCTTTCCTGCAAGAGTACCGCTCCCGCACCCAAAGCACTTGCATCTACCTCTAACTTAAACGGCTGAGCAAAGTCTGGGGCGGCCAGTACCGGGCACTACATAGTAATGCTTTAATACTCTCGAAGGCCTGTTGACAGTCTAACGACCAACTAAACTGCTTGGTCGAGCTGAGTAAATCGGTTAAGGGAGCACATACACTTGAAAAGTTTCGACAGAAACTACGGTAGTACCCAGCCATTCCTAAAAATCTACGCAGCTCCCGTTTAGTGGTAGGGGCAGGAAACTTGGTGATTGCTACCACTTTTGTCTCCACTGGACATACGTGCCCGTGACCAACCTACTTTCCTAAGTAGGTGACCGTTGCCTTACCGAATTCGCACTTGGCCAAATTCACGGTCAACGAAGCGTGTTTTAATCGCTCGAACACAGAACGAAGAGTGCTAACATGTTCTGACCAGGTGCTGGTATATATAACCAGATCATCAAGATATGCATTGCAATTAGGGACACCTGATAAGACAACATTCATTAACCTCTGAAAGGTGGCAGGGGCGTTTCGCATCCCGAACGCTAGCACACTATACTGCAAAAAATCATCAGGTGTAACAAACGCAGAGATTTCGGACGCTCGCGGAGTTAAAGGTACCTGCCAGTAGCCTTTCAACAGGTCAAGCTTACTGACATACGTAGCGGACCCGACATTATCAATACAATCCTCCATCCTTGGCAAGGGGTAGGAGTCCGGCACAGTAACGGCATTAACTCTTCTAAAATCAGTACAAAACCTAGAGGTTCCATCTGGTTTAGGAACTAGTAGACACGGTGAGCTCCAGGGACTGGAACTGGGCTTCGCCAAATCATTCTCAAGAAGATACTGTACTTCTTGTTTCATCGTTTCACGTTTGGCGGCATTTACACGATATGGGTGTTGACGAATCGGGGCGGAACTAGTTAATTCAATATCATGCCTTAAGAGCGATGTCTGTGTAGGAGTATCCCCAAAAAGACTCGGATAAACAGAGATTAACTGTATTATATCGCGGCGCTGTTCTCCCGGCAAGTGGACGAGGTGGGAAGACAGGTCTGCTACGACTTCTGAATTAGACAGCCTAGCACACTGCTGCGGTGCATTTCTGAGCACCAAACCATCCTCATCTCCCGCCTTATCAAGATTGGAATACTTAGTGACAGACCCTACAGCTGTAACAGGTAAACTCTCCATCACCTCCGACACTGGAGTGGTTTCTCTTACATGATACATCTTTAACATGTTTACATGACATATTCGTGACTGACGTCTGCGGTCAGGAGTTTTAATAACATAATTACTTTCACTTAATTTCTCTTCCACAACATGAGGGCCAGAGAAACAAGCGGACAGCGCGGAACCAGGAATGGGCAGCAAAACAAGGACCTGATCTCCTGGTTTAAAGGAGCGAGCAACAGCCTTCTTGTCATAGCGACTCTTCATAGCGCTTTGAGACGAGGACAACGCTTCCTTAGCAAAGGAACAGGCACGGTGCAAACGCTCACGAAACTGACTGACGTAGTCCAGCACATTAGATTTGGGTGTCGAGTCAGCAGACATGAATTTCTCTTTTAGAACCTTAAGAGGACCTCGCACAGTATGACCAAAGACTAGCTCTGCTGGGCTAAAACCCAGTGACTCCTGCACGGATTCTCGCAATGCAAATAAAGCAAATGGCACACCTTCATCCCAGCATTTCCCTGAATCTAGGCAGTACTTACGTAAAACAGACTTAAATGTCTGATGCCAACGTTCTAACGCCCCCTGTGTCTCAGGGTGGTACGCACTAGATACTTTGTGGGTAATGGACCAGGACTGCATCACTTGCTTAAGCCTCCTAGACATAAAGTTTGTACCTTGATCGGTCTGTAAAATTTTTGGGAGTCCGAACGTGGAAAATAATTTAGTTAGTGCTTTTAACACAGACTGAGCCGTGATATTACGAAGAGGAATAGCCTCTGGGAATCGGGTAGCAACACACATAATAGTCAGCAGAAATTGGTTTCCTGATTTGGTTCGCGTAACGGTCCCACACAATCCGCAATCACATGGTGGAACGGTTCACCCAAAACCGGAATCGGACAGAGAGGGGGAGGAATGACCTGATTAGGTTTACCGGTAATCTGACAGATGTGACACGTTTTACAGAAATTGACAACAGCGGACTTCAACTTGGGCCAAAAGAAATGCTGCAACACTCGGTTGTAGGTTTCGTTACCCCAGGTGGCCAGACCAGGGGTTCTCATGAGCCAAGGACTGCACCTGCTGGCGGTATTCTGTAGGCACAACTACTTGGTAAACTATACCCCATTCCATCCCAGCGAAACAGGGGAACACCATTTCCTCATTAATACGTTACCCTCTAGAAAATAAGCCATAGATTTTAACTTAGCCGCTTCTGGGGTGATGCTCATGTTAAAACACGGACTTAATGACTGGTCTTTCTGTTGCGCAACAATGAGCTGTTCGCGGGTAACAGGCAGCTCAAACAAAGAAAAACCAACGTCCTCTATTTCCTCTTTAGGACACGGGGGAGTTTTAGCGTCGCTACTGAACGCGGGCTCCAATATGGACTCCGACAAATCCACCTGATCACCCCATTTACGCGATTGGGCTCTCGTAAGCGCACAGGCAGGGAAAACCCCAGGATTCAACAGCGACTTATCAGACACGGGGCGCTCTTCCGGCTGCTTTAAAACCTCTAGTACAGGTCTCACTTTACCGCCGGCAATATCGTTCCCCATGATAAAAGCTATTCCCAGGACTGGCAAAGCGGGGCGTACAGCCACTTTAAAACGTCCAGAAACTAAATCGGTCTGTACATAAATTTCATGTAACGGCACGGTGACAAACCCCATTTCAATGCCTTGCACTATTATATTACTGCCACATGAGGTTTCTTCCGAAAATGGCAACACGTCAGCTAATATAAAAGACTGGCTAGCTCCGGTGTCTCTTAAAACACGGACTGATTTTTGATTGTTTTGCTCCACAGACAAAGACACAAAACCATCAAATATAAAAGGTTCATACCCAACACTACCTTTAATATTGGGGTTATCCAAGGACAAAACTGTTAGTGAGATGGTCTTAACTAACCCTGTGGGTTTCGGTGCGCCATTTGTCTTCCTCTTTAGCGTTGGACACTCAGCAATGAGATGCCCAACCTTGTGACAATAAAAGCACTCACGTTCCGTTTTGGAGCGTGGAGATGGCGGTCTAGAGCGCGTGCGGGGGACGTATCGGACAGAGCCGCAGACTCCTCACTCGAGGTACAAACACAGTTTTATGCGTGAGCAATACGTTGCTTAATGCTAACTAGGTAGCTAGCTATGCAATGACGTCAACGTTATAAATGACTGCAACTTTGCTAACTTAGCACTAAGTTACCTAAATGTAAGTAATTTAAGAAACAGCAACTGAGCGACAGAAAACCTTCTTGGTCTCATTCAGTTAACGTTAACCTTCTAGTTGGGCATTTCAATAATTAACTTATAAATAACCAACTTACAAATGTGCGTTCTATCTCCGTCCTTCCTCCTGTGGAAATGACACTCCGGCGAACTGCCCTCTGCGCGAGGGCATCAACTGCCTCTATATTCCCGCCGAAATTAGAATTACGTTAGATGAAAACAGTATTTTAAATATGAGAAATAATAAAATAAAAGAATAGTAACCACAGAATGTGAACCCATGGCAGATAGGCCTGATGACCGACCATATTAAAATATTATTAAAAAACACACATTACTCTAAGTGAGGTCTGACAACAGCATCATAGAACATCAATATAACCTCCTTTGATTCAGACTCAGTACTTTTGGCTATATATTCCAGCATCCTGTTGGCCTTTTGCACTGCTACAGCACACTGATTAGATGTGGAGACTTTGAATTCGAATTGAATCTTGGATTCTTGGATTACCTTATTCGTTTGTACTCAACCTTGAAGCCAATTATGAACCCACTCTGAAACATCTCCTGTAATTCCTACTGAAATTATTTTCAACATTTAGATTCTTTCAGATTTTACCCCCGTTTTCTCCCAATTTGGTAGCCAATTGACCCTTCGCTAAACCACGCCCCCTTAGTTATTGTTGCTAAGTACGTCAAGCTTTCGGAGCCAGCATGGCGCTCCCACTGTCGCTAACTGCACTCCCTGGAGAAATATTGTCACATTTTTGGAAAATAGAAAAAGCGATCTCAGATAGAAGCAGACAGAAGGGTCTACAATATGCATTTGAAGGTTATATTCAAGATATCACACTGACTCAGCAACAAAATGACGTAAAAAAAATTAAGATAGAAGCGAAAGCCTACAGATCAGAGTAAAAGTGAACCACCGCATCACCGGGCGATTGAGACAGAGGACAACGACATTAAGGAGCAACACTGTTCCTGTAAAGCTGGGTAGGTCTCTATTCACTATTACAATCATTAAAAAGCAAAAGCAGTAGGCCTATATAACGTTACATTCAGTAGTAAGTTAGCTAGCATTAGCAAACTAACGTAACATTAGTCGCCTATAGTGTGCTGTAACGACATTACTCTGGTTAGCTCCACAGGTAGCTCCATACCCTGGACCTCTGTAAAGCAAAAAATATCAGCAGTGTGTCAGCCCAGTCCTCCACAAGATTTGGGTACTCGGGACTGGGCTTCCCATTGACAAAGTGCTGAAATAGTAATGAAAAAATAGTATTACATTTTGACATCAAGGTAACGTTACCCACTTGGTTTTGTAGAGCTTGACTGTAACATCTTAACGTTAGCAAGCTGTCTGGATCACGAATAACAAAGCTAACATTTAGTCTAACTTTACCAACGTTGCAACCGGAGCTGTATATCCAGACCGTAGCCACGTTAGCTTAGCTGGCTAACACTTTTCAGGATTTGATTTAGGTTTTATAAAGGGAAAAAACGTATATCTCCTTCAAACCTCTCTGGGTAACGAGTGTCACTGTTACACGTGCCCCAGGCACAACGTTTAACCATAATTTGCTAAAAATCCGCAAAACCAGCTAGAAAATGAAGAAAAATTCAAATTTTTGCATGAAAGTCAATGGAAGGCAGAAAAATACTGTCGGACGCTCTGTCGGAGTATGGAAAACACGGCGCTGTGATTGGCCAGTTTGCGTTTTTGGGCGTGGTTTAGCGAAGGGTCAATTACTCCCACTGTGCTTAGTTCAATCCCCTCCCTCATAGTTCGCTGCTGTAGCCCTGTGACCGGCAGTGGCAATGGCGAAGAGCTGCCTCCTCCGAGACAACACTCGTCGTGCTGTCGACTGTACTTCCAGCACCCCAGAACCACTCCTGTGCGCAGTGAACTGTGTCGGCTTCCTTCCCCCCTCCCTGGGGCGGACAGCCAATTGCCGCCCCCGGCCACAGCGGACTCTGGCGCGACGGCAGGGCTCGAGACTAACACCGTCCTGTCATCCCGGGGACAAAATATGTATTTGGGAAGAAACAGAAATCCTCCCCTGGACGCAGTCGGGACGAAGAGGATTATTATTAAAAAAATTTCACTTGTAAAATGTCAACTGAGCCGACTGTCAGTGCGCATATCACTGTCACTGGCAAACGGTGCGCGTCTTCTGAGTGCTCGCCTAGTTGACAGTGGCACAAGACCACTGCACGGGACCCGCGAAAATATCAGCATGTTTAATAGAATGGTTAATAAAAGTTCCCGCGGTACTGGCCATCCTCTCAGTCAAGGGAGCACTCGCAAACATGTTACGCTATTTGAAGAGGATAAACACAGCAGAAGATGGAGAACAGACACAGACTGACCAACAGGGAACTGCATCCAACCCTAGTACAACCCCTGAGTCTAAGGTAAGGACACATTTAAATCACAGAGGTGTAATGTTAGTCTATTGGAACTGTATACAGTAGTCAGCTGCTAGGTAGATAGCGGGCTGCTTGCTAGCTAACGTTAGCCCTGTGTGTGTGTGGCGTGTGTGAAAAAACAGTGTTAGCGCTAACTCTGTGCTGAGTGCAAGCACCCACAATAATTAGCAAGGCAACGAGCGAAGTGTAAGCTACATTTAGGCTATTTCAGTGTATTATTTTTGTTAATTACACTAATTGGTTGATTCCGTGATGTTTTGGTTCATATTAGTTACATTTTAGATTCATGCCATGGCCGGCAAATGCTTCACCACTGCTGTAGGCCACTGCTGTCAAAACTGCATGCACTGTATCAGTTCGCCATTTGTCTCAATTCAAGCACAAGACAGATACATTGTTTATACCATTTTGCAACAAAGTACTACCATTGCAGGACAAGTTGATTGGCCTAACGTTACATTTATCGAAACAAAAGTGGAAAAATCCGTCAGGCTACTGACTCACCTCAACTCAACTCAACTCAAACTTTATTTATAAAGCACCTTTAAACAACCAACAGTCGACCAAAGTGCTGTACAGTAATAAATAAACAGTAATAAAAACAGTACATGTAATACAATACAATAAGAAAAAGAAGAAGGAAAAATAATTCACATAAAAGTACCATAAAAGTGTCTTGCTCAACCGGAGTTGAAAGCCAGGGAGAAAAGGTAAGTCTTCAATGCGGACTTAAAGACCTCTAAGGTTCGGGCAGATCTAATATGCAAGGGCAGGCTGTTCCAGAGCCTAGGGCAGCCGCCACAAAGGCTCGGTCACCTCTGGTTTTTAGCCTAGTCCTGGGGACATCCAGCAGCAGCCGATCTGCCGACCTTAGTGCTCTAGCTGGGGTGTGACAATGTAAAAGTTCAGCTAAGTACAGAGGTGCCAGCCCATTCAAAGCTTTAAAAACAAACAACAAAAGTTTAAAATCAATCCTGAAGAGGACGGGAAGCCAATGGAGTGAGGCCAAAACTGGTGTAATGTGGTCGCGCTTTCTTTTACGAGTGAGAAGACGAGCAGCTGCATTTTGTACCAGCTGCAGACGTCGAAGCGACGACTGGTCAATACCAACATACAAAGAATTACAATAATCCAGCCTCGTGGTAATAAAAGCATGAATTACCCTCTCTAGGTCTTTGGGGGAAAGATAGGCCTTTATCTTTGCTAGGAGTCGTAATTGGAAAAAGCTGGTTTTAACAACTGAACTAACCTGTTTGTCAAATTTGAATGCACTATCAAAAGTCATTCCAAGGTTCTTGACAGAAGAACGGATATTAGCAGTTAGTGGACCCAGAATGCCAGCAGGATAATCTCTAAGAGCATGCCCAAACATAATGATCTCAGTTTTTGTATTGTTTAAATTGAGGAAACGTATGTCCATCCAGGTTTTGATATCTTTTAAGCAGTCCAGCAAGGGCTGCATTGTATCCATACTTTTTGACTTTAGAGGGAGATAGATCTGTACATCATCCGCAAAACAGTGAAAAGAAATATTGTGTTTTGCGAAGATTGATCCCAAGGGCAGCAAGTACAACAAAAACAGGATAGGGCCCAAGATGGAGCCTTGAGGGACCCCACAGGTAAGAGGGGCCGCGATTGAAGAAAATTCCCCTAAGTGAACTGAGAAACTCCGATCAGACAGGTAAGATTGAAACCATTTGAGGGCGGTACCTGTGATGCCTACACATTGTTCTAAGCGTGACAGAAGGATTCTGTGATCCACAGTGTCAAAGGCAGCTGTCAGGTCTAGGAGCACAAGGACAGCAGAGTTACCTGAATCAACAGTTAAAATAAGATCATTAAAAACTCTCAAAAGAGCCGTTTCAGTACTATGGCGTGGTTTAAAGCCAGACTGAAACTTTTCATAGATGTGTCGTGGAAATTCTACTATTCAAAGGAAGAGAGACTGTTTTCAATTATCAAATCAAGTCTTTATTACTGCTTAAACAGGGAAGCAGTCTAACACTCTCGCATGAAGAATGTCAGAGTATCTCCAACCAGATCAAAGAAATACAACAGTATATATCTTTTACATTCTAGGTGACCATCGCCCTTTGGAGTTTCACCCATTGGTCATGGTTGAAACTCCTCCTTTATTGATGGGTCCAAACACATGTTTTACCCTCCCAACATGCATACATTAGTACAAGGCAACTCTCACTTATGACCCAGTAAGAACTTTCCATCCGTTTTATTATGATTTATACAGCACAATAATAAACTCATTCCCAAAGAACCAACCTTGACGTTTCCTGCTCTCCAACCCAAACATCTTAATGTTTCTCATTCCAGCACATGAGTTGTCTCCCACTTCTAGCAACACTCGCTTATCTCTTCCTGAATGGAACACCGTATCCAGACAATGTCTGACCCGTGAGTGGAAGCATAAACAACTCATTCAGCAAGCTGGAAACGGACTGTCGGAAGGCCTAATAAAATTTTCCCCTCACAGATGTCATGGTTTGTTAAAAATGACTGCAACTGAACATGAACCACTTTCTCCAGAACCTTAGACAGAAACGGTAGTTTGGAGATAGGTCTGAAATTAGAAAGGACAGAAGGGTCTAGATTTTTCTTTTTGATAAGAGGCTGTACTACAGCATGTTTAAAGGCAGCTGGGACACAACCGGAGCTGAGACAAGTGTTTATCAAAACAAGAACACTTGACCCAACAGTATCAAAAACTTCTTTCAGAAAACGAGAAGGAATACTATCTGAGGGGCAGTTTGTGGGCCGCTACATCTGAAAGTGATGAGAGCGATACGGGCTCAAACTGGTCAAAGACAGCAGAGCGCAAAGGAGGAACAATAAGGTCTGGGGCAGTGAAGGTGTGAGCAGCTGACCTAAGGGCAGACATTTTCTCAATAAAGAATTTAAGAAAATTATCACAAAGGGTAAGCGCTACACTTCACTGCACTACACGGTTGCTATAAACGGTTGCTAGGGCCGCATTGACTGGCGGCAATATGCCAGCCCGTTCAGTTGTTCAGTCCACCACAGAGGTATTTTACAAGCGTCTTTGAACACACACAATAAACAATGATAATGCGAACCTGCGTTTCGGATAAATTAAAGGTTTTTGCCTGACACAACGTTAGTATGAGTTACAACTGGGCATAACGTTACACAGCAGTAATAGCTAACAGTTGAGCAGTTGATTTGATTGTGAGTGTGTATCGTTCGCTCAAAGCAGCCCATGTTAGCTAACGTTAGCTGTATCTGTTGTGATATGACTATGCTGCCACCGACAGTTGAAAATGTTCAGTTTGTAATAAATATGGCTGAATGAACACACTCGTATTCCTTACAGTATCCATGAAATTCGACACTTTGACTCCCTTAGATATGTCAGATGATTTCTGTACTTTTCACTACATGTGAAAACACTACATGTTTTACTAATTCATAAACTACCCTATCAGTCCTTAAAATAATAGAGTTGCAAATATCCATAATAATCTACAAGACATCATTAACACTAACTATATATATATATATATATATATATATATATATATATATATATATATATATAGGGGTGGGCGATATGAGCTAAAATTCATATCACAATATTTTCCACTGTCCAGACGATATATGAGAAAAAAAATCAGAATCACATTTTAATAGCCCTTCTTAGTTAAATGACATTAGTTAAGGCAAAATATGTATTTTAACCTTATATAACCAGAAAGAGTTATAGCGAGTACCGGCAGCAAATGATGACTTGATTGATTGCTGAGTGGGAGTCTGGCTTGTCTTCGGGCAAGTTCCTGGGCTAACTGTTTCACGCATTCGGGTACATTCCTCATATTCATGGCCATGCATGGTTTTCAGGTGGGTAAACAGGTTGCTGGTGTTTCCACCTTTGGCTAAAACAACACGGCGACACAACTTGCATAGTATTGTTTGTTGGTCGAGGTTGGAGATTTTGAACCCAAACCAGTTTCAAACGACAGAGGAGCCCCCTTTCTTTTTAACCAATTCGTCATCATCCTGCTCTTGAGAAACATCACTTTCTGCGTGTTTGCTCATTTTCGATTCTTCACTTTTGCACTTGTAATAGGCTATAAATATTAGTATGTAGTCTAGCTGCTAACTGCAGCTGCCTGCACGCTTGTTTGTTGCTACATGCGCGCAACAAATGCATAAAACGTCCGCTCGAAAAAATAGGTCAACATATTAATATGCTTATTTTTTTCGTAGGAACCTGGAGGTTAGATTAAAATAAAAAATAATGTAGCTACTAACTACTATCACTCAATTGAAATTTTGAACAAAACAATATGAATGCCAAATTAGAATTTATGAATATAACGGTATCCACGGTATAGCAAAATCCATATCGTGGCGCAGCATAATACCGGTAGTCACTTTCATACCGGTATAGCGCCCACTCCTAATATATATATAAATAATCATAATGATTCTTGTGAAATCTTTCCACCTGGGAGCCTTTTGACTAAATCAATTTATTTTCTCTTTCTCTACAGAAACAAAGCTCTGGCTATGAAGCCAAAAGGAAAAGAAAATGTCTTCTAGAATGGAAAAATACTTATCCATTCATTGAAAATGACCAAACAGTGCAGATAATGTACTGCAAAACATGCAGGAGCTGTCCAGCTGAGGCCACGGGGAACAGCCTGTTCCACGGGGTAACCGGTGAGAAAGTGAGAGTGAGGAGCATCAAGGAGCATGCAGCCACCACTGCGCACAAGTCATCAGAAGGTGCCTTACAGGCAAGAGCTGACCCACAAGGAGGAGCTTTGGTGTCAGCTTTTGACCGAATGGATGCGGCAATCAAAGAGAAGATGGTAAAGCCCTTCAACATCGCCTACTTCATTGCCAAAGAGGAGGCCTCCTTTACCATGTTCCCCAAGCCCGTGGCTCTCCATCAGACGAACGGCCTGGATCTTGGCTCGACATACAGCAATGACCAGGCATGCCGCATCTTCATTACGGCCATCGGTTCCTGCTTCTTTGAGGAGCTTCAACAATCCCTGAAATCAGCCAGGTTCTTTTCCATCATGTCTGACTCTTCAGTGGACCGATCAGTGAAGGACCAGGAGCTGATCTACTGCACCTACCTCCAGAATGGCAAACCAGTGAACCAGTTCATCCAGATCGTTGCCCTGGACCATGCCAATAGCCAGGGCATTTTGGATGCCATTCTGGCTGGACTGTTGAAGGTTGGGGTGGGAGAGGGGGACCTGAAAAAAAAAGACTGGTTGGCTTCGGGTGTGATGGTGTCTCCGTTATGCTGGGTGTGAACGGTGTGACCGCCAGACTCCAGCGTTTGTGCCCATCCCTCGTCCCGATCTGGTGTGTGGCTCATCGTCTAGAGCTAGTTGCTCTAGACAGTGTCAAACAGGTTCCCCAGCTGCAAGACATCAAGCACACGCTACGCGCCATCCACAAGCATTACACCTGCTCCGCGAAGGCCTCACGGGAGCTTGAGGAGATCAGCAAGGCGATGGAGACACTGAAGGCACTCGCTGGCTACCACACGTCACACGCATTGGAGGCCTTGATGAGGAACTACAGGCCCATCTTGAAAACCATGCCAGTGACCCCAATGACAAGGAGGCAAGTGCAGCCGTGAAAGGGAGGGCAAAGCTTGTGCAGCAGTCCCTGAAGCAGTACAAAATGCTGCTATTCATCCACCTCATGCTGGATGTCTTAAAAGAACTGAAGCAGCTCAGCCTCTTGTTCCAGCGAGACGGCCTCACGTTGCAGATTGTGTCGGATGGACTGCAGACAACAACACTGGCTCTTGTGGCCATGCAGGTGAGAACAAAGCATACAGGGGATGTGAAATATTAGATCGTTCATATTGGTCATTCATATTGAGACATAAATTGTGATGGAAATGGACAAAAGATTGATCTTATTATAATATCATACAATAAATGGGTCAATGACGTGCTTTTTAAGTCCAAAACCAACATTTTCATCAAAAAACAGATATACAATGGGGGAAATAAGTATTGAACACATCAACATTTTTCCCAGTAAATGTATTTCCAATGAGGCCATTCAAGTGAAATTTGCACCAGACTTTGGTATTAACTCAAGATATCCAGACAAAAAATCTAAACATTAAAGTCCATATGTAAATAAAGTTATGTGTAATAAAGTGGAATGACAAACTAGGAAAAAACAGACACACCTATTCACCTACATCAGTAACGAGTCCTGTGTTTTTAAAAAGTGTAAGTGAGTACAGGTGGGTGCAGCTTTTATACCGAGTAAACAAGCAGATCTGCTTCAGGTGTGCTGCCTCGGGCTGGGCATGCCACAGTTCCAGGCGGCTAAGGACTGGAGCCAACGAGCTGGAGGACACAGCCCATGGATCACCCCACCCCTGGTTCTGCTTTAGGGTGCTTGCTTGTGTGAATCCGCTGGTGTTTCTTCACATTACGAGCATGACTGAAATTCTTCCCACAGTGGGAGCAGTGGTATGGGCGCTCCCCTGTATGAGTTCGCTGGTGTTGTGTCAGTGAACTTGACTGAGTGAAACTCTTCCCACATTGGGAGCAGGAGTATGGGCGCTCCCCTGTATGAGTTCGCTGGTGTTGTGTCAGTGAACTTGACCGAGTGAAACTCTTCCCACACTGGGAGCAGTGATATGGGCGCTCCCCTGTATGGACTTGCTGGTGTCGCTTCAGTTCCTGCAATGTAATGAAACACTTCCCACATTGGGAGCAGTGGTATGGGCGCACCCCTGTATGGACTTGCTGGTGTCGCTTCAGTTCCTGCAATGTAATGAAACTCTTCCCACACTGGGAGCAGTGGTACGGACGCTCCCCTGTGTGAAACAGTAGGTGTTGTTTCAGTTCCTGCAATGTAATGAAACTCTTCCCACATTGGGAGCAGTGGTGTGGGCGCACCCCTGTATGAGTTCGCTGGTGCCGCTTCAGTGAACTTGACCAAGTGAAACTCTTCCCACATTGGGAGCAGTGGTACGGACGCTCCCCTGTGTGAAACAGGTGGTGTTTTTTTAAATGACTTAATGTGCTGAAACTCTTCCCACACTGGGAGCAGTGGTACAGGCACTCCCCTGTATGGACTTGCTGGTGTTGCGTCAAATGACTAACTTGTTTGAAACTCTTCCCACATTGGGAGCAGTGGTATGGACGCTCCCCTGTGTGAATCCGTTGGTGTTTACTTAATTCACTTAATGTCATGAAACTCTTCCCACACTGGGAGCAGTGGTGTGGGCGCTCCCCTGTATGAGTTTGCTGGTGTCGCTTCAGTGGACTTGACTGAGTGAAACTCTTCCCACATTGGGAGCAGTGGTACAGACGCTCCCCTGTGTGAATCAGTAGGTGTCGTTTCAGTTGCTGCAATGTGGTGAAACTCTTCCCACACTGGGAGCAGTGGTAGGGGCGCTCCCCTGTATGGATTCGCTGGTGTAGTGTCAGTGAACTTGACCGAGTGAAACTCTTCCCACACTGGGAGCAGGGGTACAGATGCTCCCCTGTATGAGTTCGCTGGTGTATCTTCAGTGAACTTGACCGAGTGAAACTCTTCCCACACTGGGAACAGTGGTACGGGCGCACCCTTGTATGGATTCGCTGGTGTTTTTTCAGCAAGGGTTCAGATCTGAAGCTTATCCCACACTGGGAGCATGTGTGGGGCCCTGGAGTGCCTGTGTGTAACTGTGTTGGGGTGGGGAGAGTCTTAGGCAGGGTGGGGTGCTGATGTGTGCTGCTGGGAGGCAGTGGGTTCTCTGCTCCGTTTCCTCCAGACCTCAGACTCCTGCTGTACTCCTCTGGGTGAACCTTCTCAATGTGCTGGTGAAGTTTCACTTCCTCCATGTGCACGAATGGGCAATGGGAGCAGGTAAACACCTGACACGACACCTCAGAAAGGTGTCCTGAGGAGAGAGAAGGCGTAAAGGAGATATTAAGCTTTATAAAAGTAAGCAGGTGCTGATAAACCCAACCGTAATTGAGAGAAAGTACAAATGGATACAATGCTGAAGACTAAACAAGAAAAGTGAGGATTTATATTAGAAGTGATACATTGACCCTCCAGGTCCATCTCCTCCCTATTTCAGGGTTCCTCTACAGACAAAATCATATCAGTCGAATAGGCCCCTCAGTGATAAAGCAGAAATCATCTCAATATTGGTTTCATACAACCTTAAATGTCCAATAATGGTGCTTAAGGACTGTTGTCTTATTTGTTGTCCTTTTCCTCAAACTCTTAAATGTTCTGCTTTGCCACAAGCTAACCATCTCCAGTTCTATGCTAGACGTCCCTGTCTTCTGTTTGCTAAATGATTACATCCCCTTTCTATTGGCTGACATAGCCCTGACTCGAACTAGCGATGTCTAAGCCAAAGGGCTCAGCCTGCACCCAGAGAAAATGATTATCAGAGATCTTAACCTGTGTTTTGGTTCCTGGGGGTGATGACAGGAGAGCTACAGGAGGCTTCATCACAGATCCTGTAAAAGGCACATTATTTTGTGTAAGACTTGACAGCAATGACGAGAAGAAACACTGTCCATTTTACAACTGATTCTTACCTGTTCATTGATGAAGCTTTCAGGGGTCTTTCCATTTGGCTAATCACCTTCCTTTTCTGGGTCACAACATGCCCCTTCTGCCCCAGTGACCTTATCCTCACTGGCGAGAGCTCATGCCGTCTCCATGGAAATCTTGTTCCCTGGTCTCTTTTGCTGGACAGGGAATGCGGAGGTGATGACACAGAAACTGAGATATTTGTGAATTCAAGTCGGCGAATCAGCACTCTCGGCTGTTTTAGCAATAAGGACATGACAAGAGTGGACAGTTCCCCTTCCCGTTGTCCACATTCAGATTTTACTCCATTCTTCTCCATTTGATCAGTTTGGGCCGTTTGATTGTTTAAATCTCTCTCCTGTTCAACCCTCTCTTTTTCTTGCTCCCTCCAAAGTCCCTCTTCACCTCTCACACCATCCTCCCTCTCCATTTTCACACTCACACACCTCTCTCCTTCCTCCTCCTTCAGGTTGAACAGTATGTCTTTTTCCTCCCTGCTCATCCCATATCCAGTCTTCCTCTCCTCTGTGTTTTCACTTGTGTTCAGACTTGATCTCGGCTCCACCCCTGTATAATCTGCGCTGTCCACCACAGATTCTTCCTTCATGTCTTCATAAGGGCATGACAATTTTGAGCAGCTCCTCCCCTTCCTGTTGCCTGCATTCTGATTATACTCCATTCTTCTCTCCTCTGTCAGTCTGCTTGCATCCTTCGCAGGTAGCAGTCTGTGGAGGCAGCACAAAAAAAAATAAAAGGAACCTTAAATTAAAGCATTTGTGTTGTAGTACAAAGGTAGAATTACCTCAGAGAATGTTTGTGCTTTACAATGCCTTGGGACATGTCTTGAAAGGAAAGAATGGTAAATGGTGTCAAAAAGCAGCGGTCTTCACAAACAGACTGACAACCATTGTTTTGTACTACATTTATAACATTTCATTTCAGAAGACATAGTGAGCTAGCTAGCTAGCTGTACTGTAGCAAGCATATTTGTGTGTGTTTTGTACAGACTTGTATTACGTGGACCACAAATTTAATTGGATTTGAGCAGGAAACTATGGCTGAAAAAAAGATTTGAGTGAAAACGCTGTTCACTTCCTCCATTCCCCAAATTGCTTGACAAAAGCGTTAACTGGTCGAGTTACGCTACATAATTCTATCTGAATTTCGAGTATTAGTATTAAGGTCCATGCACAAATATTTGATTATCTAGGTTTAGCTTAAAAGCTAAGAAATTGTCCTGTCACCATTTTTACCCTGGCCCAGGTGTAAATCTGTTAGGGAAACAACATTTTCTTCCCAATAATTTAGCACTTAAACTTACAGATTAGCATTGCAAACCTGTCTCTATAAATTATAGAGACCATAATGCATTCTATTCAGGGCATCATGCAGAATATTTAGAAGGGGCACCAAAAGTAAAGCGGGGGTCCGGCTTAGCTAGCTACTAGGTTAGGTATCCATAGCGAGCTGGCTACTAACACACCGTCATCTGATTTGAACAACAATAACATGATAGAAAATAAGGAAAATATAATGAGGGCATACTCTAATTGCTGACTTACTTGGTTATGGTATTAAGCTAATGTGAGCTATTAGCGGTCACAATTAGGATATAAGGGAGATAGCCCATAACAGTATTGCCAAAAGACAGGCTATGACATTCCGTTATGGATGTGCACTGTGATTTCTGATACCAGAAACAACTCCCCGTAGATAGTCAAACAATTATCATCCGGTGTCTCGAAAGAGGCCACCGCGGCGCCGTGTGCATTGTTTCAAACATTGTTGGTATAACAATGGCGCAGCCAAGCTTATTGCGGTGTTCCCATTCGAAGCTAAAGCAACCAGAGGATTTCAGGCAGCTAGGGAGTACATGGATTTAGGTCCCAGTCTTACCAGCTGAGACTGCTAGCTGGTTAAGCAAAGGTTAGCTAGCTAAACCAATATATGCAGCTTGTGTTGCTGTATTAATCCATTTTGGGTTTTGCTACTGGCGTCCCGTTAACCCTGTAAGCCGTAATATAATGATAGTTAGCTAGACGTAAGTCTGCACACAGTCTACTTTATCCAAATAAATCTCTTGTTTTGCCAGTTAGCTGAGCTAGCTTCCTTGCTGTTGTAGGGTAGTATGCGCCGAACAGTAGGCTACTTAGTTTGCTAGCTTTCTTGCCATTCTTAACTAATGTACAAAGAGAAAATGTTAGCAGTAGTTATAAAATGGTTGAGAAATGAATCTCTGGCTAGATAGCATGCAGCTAATCTTAGCACACAGAGCTAACTGATCACCTTACTAGCTGTTACGTCCCAAAATTCACCCGCGTTACAATAACCGGGAGCACATACTGGACACGACACATACAATACACCAGGCCAAACCGTCCACAAGTTACTAAATTGTATTTTTTACAAGTATTTAAAGATCTCTATCCCTCTCTCCCGGTGCAAAGTTGGTTTAAAACGAGGCAGTCAGGCAGCTGGCGATTATCCTCCGCGTCCCCGTGCGGAACACTGGCTAGCGAGCAAACACTACCTTCACAATTGCACATAAAGGACCGATTATTTTGTGCAGTTTATCTAGGTTACGTTTTATTTTTGTTGTGAACAATGTCCGTCCTGGAAAATGTCGGCAGTCAAAGCCAGGAATTGGAGAAAAAAACGTTCCTTATCCATGTTCAATATCTGGCCACACCGCAAAGCTGTACGCGCATTAAAGGTACATTACTATGCATCTATATGTTGGTGTATAAATCGCTTGGAAACTAGCTAGCCTGCTTGATGGGCTAAAGTAATACAACAAATATATGGTTATACAACAAAGACTTCATTTTAATTTGCACTAGATAGCTGGCTAGCGATTTAAGATTGCCTGTAAGAAACCTCAGTGCATAATCGCAGACCTAACGCCGCTGGATATGTTCGCTGGATTTGGCAAATTCGCAATGTTACATTGGTAGTTTGACACGTTGTCGAACACTGCATTGCATAAAAAGTCAAAGATAAAATTATACTCACCCCTGATTTCCCGTTCAGAGTTTTATACGTTTCTAAATATTGTAAAGAAATTAGCCTCAAAAGGCTTTAAAGTACTACGGCCTGAATTATACTCGATCCTGCATCCACAGCGTTCACCGTATCTGTTAAGTCTTGTGAGAAGGAGGCACTGCTGTTAAAAGGTGAATCTCTGTACCGTTCTAAAATGCCGCTTATATCCCAATGATGCGCAAACACGCTCCTTTGACAGGAAACCGTCTGTTTGTGCTTCAACATTACAGTCCGGAGTAGAACAAGGAACCGACATGTGGAAACGGTCCGTGTACGGCCAGTTTAGCATAGATCTGAAAACGTAGATACCGCATTGGCCATCTAAATATTATTTAAAACTCCAACTCTGATATGGTACATTCTGTATTTGTGTCATTATGTTGCCAAATTTTAAGATCTTCCGCAAGAGACTCAAAACCCACCTCTTCAGACTCCACTACCCCTGATCTCTGTCCATCTAGCTAAATTGTCTTCACCACTGTCTACTTGTTCAACACTATACTCTTTATTTAAAAAAAAAAAAAAAAAAAAAAAAAAATTGTAAATTTTGTAAACATTGTAAAATACCTTTTCCTTCCCGGTGTTACAGGTATGGTACGCAGATGCCTGCAATGATGTCTATTGCTGTATTCCTGCACTGATCTCGTGCGCAAACTGTGATTGTTCCTACCATGTATTGATGCACATCTTGTAAGTCGCTCTGCATAAGAGCGTCTGCTAAATGCTTAAAATGTAAATGTAAAATGTAAGATAATTTAAGAAAATCCCAAATAAATGCACAGAAATCAATAAAGAACCAAACACAGCAAACACAAATAAAATAGAAATCACTTTTTATTAAAGCTGCAATGCTAAAAACAACAGTGCAATGCAATTCAGTTTTGGCATGTAAACTACAGTATCTGTAGGCTATAACTTGAATCCCTACAGTAAAGTAAGTGATGAACTGTTTACGAGGGAACTAGAAAGGAGGACACATGTCCAATGACTTTCCTTTCATTGGCTGTATTTTCTTTTTCGATTTTACCCTGTTGTTCTCCCAATTTGGTAGGCAATTACTCCCGCTGTGCTTAGTTCAATCCCCTCCCTCGACCAATTGCCACCCCGGTGGCACTCCCAGCCAGAGCCGACTCTGGCGCGACGGGGAATCGAACCCGTGTTCATTGGCTGTATTAAGAAACTAAGGAACTTCATCCACAAAGCTGAGGCATCAGACTGTAAAAACATATTTGTAAACACTGCTGCAAGTGAATAACTATTAGTTCATTAATAATGAAAAATCATAAAATAAAAATGTTTATTCTGAAAATAAATAACAAAAAAGTCAAATCATCAGTCACTAAAAGTTCAATCTGCAATTCTCCCACCCTCCTGATTTGATTTACCCTCAAAGTTTCTTCATTTCATTGATTTTCTTTTCAAAGTCTTTTTCATATTTCATGAACTCACCTTTCCTTAGGGCATTTGATTTAGAAAGCACACAGATCTTGCCACTGGCTTCAGCTTCCGCTACAACCGCACACACACACAGTACAGAACCCTACAGAGTTCACATTGGTGAGGCTGCTCTACATCTAAATAGTGGCTCCCTCTAGTGGCAGCTGGGGAATCCTGCAGCAGAGCTTAATACCCACTACCATCTTTGTTCATGAACCCCTGCTTCCGATTGCACTATGCTGAAACTACAACTGCGCTGAAACTACAACTGCGCTCTAGTGGGATGTATGAGAATAGATCATAGGAATGATCAAGACAATACAGAATGATTTGTCTTGTTTGGTGAGTTTAATTTGAGTTTAATTGTCATGTTCTGTTTCCATCTGGCTTTGTCTGCCATTTGCAGAAGAAATGTTTATGGTTAGCAAGGCTAGCTAGCTAGCTGGGTGCATACAATCTCAGTTGCCAAAGTTCTAAAGGGGAAGTTGTGCATATGTTTGTAGCTGATTCTATATCAGTGCTGTTATACTTATACAGCTACACTTTTAAGATGGAAAGACAGAATTTGCCCTGTTGATTTAATGACTATTCCTCTGTGTGTGGTGCTGCATATTTTGTGTACCAGGGGGCCTTCTCTCCATGCTAGGGCGCCATTCCTCATCCTCAGAGTCGCTGTCCTCAGCAGGGCACGTTCTCAACAGCATCGCTCGCCTGGCCCTGCCTCGCTTCATGAAAGCTGGAGTGGGGGAGGTAAGCCCTGAGACAACGAGGAAACAGAGAGAATTACGGGTCAGAAATACGCTCACAGCTTGCTACTGTATGTGATTGGTGTATGTCAACTGCATTTAGGAATTTTACGAATGCCTTTCTAGAGAGTATATAAAACATCATACAACTTTCTGTTTAAAAGACAAATGAGTTAGTCTGATTTTAAGACTTCCAAAAGAATAATTTGCCAAACTGAATATTCATACCAGTTCAGATTCATTGCTAATCTGGATATCAGTCATAAATGCAAGAGGGAAATATTTTCCTCTCATCAAAATTACTTTAACTATACAGCAGTCGAGTTTGCATTGTTTTAGCATTAAGGAGTTTGTCGAAGATAATTTACAATGTAATTATTTTATGGCAACTTCTGTGTAACAATATTCATGTTTGTGGCATTTCAATTAAGTATAGAAAATAAACATTTCCCCAAAAATGTTGTTCATACTTCATATGCTGTCATTACCAACGTACATTTTCTGCCACTATTGTCAGTCAAACGGTGGCATCCGCATTATTTTAAAGCGCGTGTTAAAAAACGAATATTTAATTTACCATCTCAAGTTTGTGGATTAATACTTTTTTAAATCGAGTGACCTGCTACCACAGGCGATAAAGCGCTTGCCACAGCGGGTTTAGACTTTTACTGAATGAGTGAATGTTTATCTGAATTACAACACATGTGAGCACATCAAGGCTAGTGACTGAATGTCATGGATATTTTATGAATATTAATATTTTACTTAAAAGTTAAAAGAAATCGCGACTGATGGCTTTGAGACAGGATTTCAAGGCCAAAACGAATCCAAATTCCGAAGTTACTGATCGGCTAGAGCAGGGGTGGGCAAGGAGGGCCGTATCCGTTTCTGGATTTCAGGCCAACTTCTGCTCTTAATTATTTAATTAGCCCAATCATTTATGTGATCTGGCATTTTAGCTACATTTCTTGGTAAGCCCATGAATGACAGCTAAAGACAGTTATTGTGTTCCCATATGAAACATGTTACTGTGGTCTAATCTACAAGTGAACCAGCATTGGCATATCCAACTAACTAGCTAATTGAGCAATTGGTAGAAACAAAAACCTGCATACACACCGGCCCTCCAGGACCGGAATTGCCCACCCCTGGGCTAGAGTAATCTGTGAAGATAAAATAATGCTTACCTCTTCAGAGGAACTCATTCTGGTTTCTCTTTGAATCCCTTTTGACTGTCGGTTAAACAAATGTGCAAAATGTTAGTTAGCTCGCAGGATAACGGCGTATGCTAAAAAATCCGGGCTGTTTTTCTTTATGAAAAAATAAAATATAATTTAACATTCGCTAGCTATACACTGTGGCATTTAGCAGCGCCATTGAACCAGATACTTATAGCCTACATCTAGACTATCTGACGTTACTTATTATAACGTTAAGTTGCTTAATGCTAACTAGGTAGCTAGCTATGCAATGACGTCAACGTTATAAATGACTGCAACTTTGCTAACTTAGCACTAAGTTACCTAAATGTAAGTAATTTAAGAAACAGCAACTGAGCGACAGAAAACCTTCTTAGCCTCATTCAGTTAACGTTAACCTTCTAGTTGGGCATTTCAATAATTAACTTATAAATAACCAACTTACAAATGTGCGTTCTATCTCCGTCCTTCCTCCTGTGGAAATGACACTCCGGCGAACTGCCCTCTGCGCGAGGGCATCAACTGCCTCTATATTCCCGCCGAAATTAGAATTACGTTAGATGAAAACAGTATTTTAAATATGAGAAATAATAAAATAAAAGAATAGTAACCACAGAATGTGAACCCATGACAGATAGGCCTGATGACCGACCATATTAAAATATTATTAAAAAACCTTAGGGCTCCTGTCAGTGGGATATATGCTCAGGACATTTTAAATAAACGTATTACGGAATAGCAGATGAATTAAAGGCAACATCACAGTGCCCTTCGAGCTCCACTGTGTGTGTGTTTGAAGGTGTGCGCATGTGCATGCACGTTGTGGCAGCCCAATGGGCTGCACTAGGAAATGGCTGCCTGGCCTACAACACATGGGCGCCAGGAAACACTACATTTCCCAGCAGGCCACAGTCACACCTGAGCAAAGTCACGGCAATTGGACAAACGACCAGCTGAAAGCCATTTTGGAGGCCTATTTAAAGGGCTGAATCCCATTGTTCTGGGAGAGGAGTAGGAACGTGAGTGGGAAGGAGTGCTGTGTGTTTGGAGAGTGAGTAAATACCTGTGAAGTCGTTGACCAGCCAGGATTTACAAAGAGAGTGTTGAAGTGTGTTTTTGTTGGAAATTGGATTGTTTTGGACTTTGACTACGGACTGGATTGCGGACTACGAACTGGATTTTGGACATTGGAACAGACTTGGACAACGAGATAAGGATTTGTGGACTTTGTTTGTATTCCCCTGAAGACCCCACCCTTTGTTTCGTGTTGCCCTTGTTCGTGTTAGAATAATAAATTATAATTTTTTGGTTATATTACTGCCTCCTCTGTGTTCTTCCACTTGCCTACGCCCCCTGCAAGGTCCGTGCGTGTCGCCCAACCCTTGGGGACGCCACAACGTGTATTTGCGTTAGTTTCAGCACGCGTGTGTGTTCGTGTGCATATTCACATTCCCTATTGTGCACACATTGTACATTGATTTTAGCATAACCAACTATTCTAGTCACAAGTCTGTTTCAAGTAATGACTAATTTAATTTGTTTTATTCTTCTTTCTTTTCTTAATAAAGATAACTCTAACCCTAATTGAACACACAAGTAAAGACTAATTTAACAGATTGTACTTTGACTTCAGGAAATGCTTTCTACCACGACGTGCTCTGCTGCCCTCTTGTGGATATGGGGATAAATGCATCTGATAAACTACCACTTCTGAACTTCTGCTGGAATTCCACACCGCTGACAGTTTATTTTTATTTTTATTTTTTAGTACAGAATTACACGAATTACAGTACAGAATAACACAAGGAAGACCATTTAAAAAGGGCACACAGGATTCACACAGTTCAGATTTCAGAAAGCAGTTAATGCCCAGTGTGATAAAACGTGAGTAGCTTACAAATGTGAAGACAAACAAAATAAACAAAGTAGTGAAGCTTTGCTTTAATATAGAACATAAACTTCGCTTATTTTTTATGATGACTGTCCGAAATATGAACATTAAACCAGCATTCCACATGCTCCATGACTCTAATGTCACATAATGTCTATGCTCGACTCCAGCCAGACACATGCTGTAATGACATAGTGAGCGATGCATCTTTTATTGGTTTTATATATTTATATATGAGGGGGCAGGAGAGGGGCAGGAGAGGGGCAGGAGAGGGGGCAGGAGAGGGAGAGGGAGCAGGAGAGGGGCAGGAGAGGGGGCAGGAGAGGAGAGGGAGCAGGAGAGGGGAGCAGGAGAGGGAGAGGGGCAGGAGAGGGAGCAGGAGAGGGAGCAGGAGAGGGGCAGGAGAGGGGCAGGAGAGGGAGCAGGAGAGGGGCAGGAGAGGGAGCAGGAGAGGGGCAGGAGAGGGAGCAGGAGAGGGAGCAGGAGAGGGAGCAGGAGAGGGGCAGGAGAGGGAGAGGAGAGGGGCAGGAGAGGGAGCAGGAGAGGGGGCAGGAGAGGGAGAGGGAGCAGGAGAGGGAGCAGGAGAGGGGCAGGAGAGGGGCAGGGAGAGGGAGCAGGAGAGGGAGCAGGAGAGGGGCAGGAGAGGGGCAGGAGAGGGAGCAGGAGAGGGAGCAGGAGAGGGAGGGGAGCAGGAGAGGGAGCAGGAGAGGGAGAGGGAGCAGGAGAGGGAGAGGGAGCAGGAGAGGGAGCAGGAGAGGGAGAGGGAGCAGGAGAGGGAGAGGGAGAGGGAGAGGGAGCAGGAGAGGGAGAGGGGCAGGAGAGGGGCAGGAGAGGGAGAGGGGGCAGGAGAGGGAGAGGGAGAGGGGGCAGGAGCACGCCGTGTATTAAAACAGTTATGTACTGTTTTGTCTGCATGGCGTTACTTCTCTGTATTGTCTTGCATGGGGAAGTAGGTTGTTTAGCCACATTTAGCCACAATTAGCTATTCATCGTCTGGGTTAAACTTTGTGCGCTTCACAAATCATTCTCGTAAGCCATTGCGTTATAACCTCACTTTATAAAAACAAATTAGAACCAACAAACTATGCAATGTCACGTGTCAATTGGATACTAACGTGAACTGTAATGATGCTAAGCTCCACAACTAAAGGTAACATTACTACAAATCAGGGCTTCACTGTTTCCACATACGACTACACAGGTTTAACTTCCGCGCACTGACCCAAACGAGTTTGTTCTAATTTCACGTGAGTAGCGCTACTGTAGCACAAACAGGCTTGCCGTCTCGTCTCCTCGTGTCCGTACACAGGAAGTGCACGGGACAGGGCACTACCAATACTTTAGTGTTAACTTTAGCCTCGATGAGCTGTAGCCCCAAACACCAAGCCTTGAAGCCGTAGCCACAAGCACACCGATCGTAGAAACTCACAGGGCTCGCTCATTGTGTCATGCATCACAGAACCATTAATCTAATGTGTAAGTGAGGGCAGGGGACAAGACAACGCGAATGAGCCTCCTCCACGCATCGCCTGCCGAGAAAAAGACAGCGTCAGGTCGGCAGCTGCACAAGTAACAAAACCCACGAATCCTGTTTGAGTGCCACCGACTTGTCTGTGGACAATGCGCTAAGAGCATCAGAGAGTTGTGTTTTTGCCGACTTTGAGTGTGTTTGTATACATTTCTCTTAATTGTATTCGTGTAAAATTAGATCATTTGAGCATCACAATGCAGCTCAAACCTGTGTTTATTTTATAAAGCCTTTTTTTGCACATCTTTATCAAGGATCTCAATCATTTCAGACCTGACCGTGCATATACACCTCAACAGCTCCAATACCCTCACGCCTGCATGTATACAGGGAGCGCTGGTGTTTCTTTCCCAGTGTTACAGGTATGGTACGCAGACACCTGCAACGATGTCTATCGCTGTATTACTGCACTGATCTTGTGCGCTAACTATGATTGTTCTTACCTTGTATTAATGCACATCTTGTAAGTCGCTCTGGATAAGAGCGTCTGCTAAATGCTTAAAATGTAAAAATGTGTTGTGCACAAACATCCCCATTTGTGTAACACGTTACAACAATAACGCTGACAAGGTAGCGTTATAAAATATGCACTTTTTATGTTTTTAAAAAGCATCCGGCACAAAAACTGAACCAATGAATGAATGAATGAATGAATGAAAATGTTATTTTGAACATGTTAGATATATAAAATATATATATATAAAACAAAATTGCAACAACAAAACAAATAAACAATAATACTAAGACATGTCCAAAAATGAGTAGGAAGAAGTAAAAACGTATCTAATCCTACCCCTTCTCCACTATTCAGCTAATTGCTAATCGTCAATTGACTTCCATATTTAATATTTACACATATACCAAATAATATAAATAAACATATATTTAATATTTACACGTATACCAAATAATAGAAATAAACATATATCAACCAAAAGGAAAATATAAAAAGTAAATAATAATAATAATAATAATCTATGTAAACACCTGGTGAATGTCAATGCCCTTCGTTACCCCTGTACCTTTTAAAAATCAAAACCTTATACCTCTTTTTAAACTAATTGATGCTTGGACATTGTTTTAACTCCATATTTATACTGTTCCATAGCTTCACTCCACAGATTGAAATACAAAAAGTTTTTAATGTCGTCCGTACACTAATCATTTTTATATGTAACTTCCACCTCAAATTATAACCCCCCTCTCTATCAAAGTATACCCTTTGAATATTTCCTGGCAGTTGATTATTTCTTGCTTTATACATTATTTGTGCTGTCTGAAATTCTACTAGATCAGTGAATTTTATTGCTTTTGACTTTAAGAATAATATATTAGTGTGATCTCGATATCCGGCATTATGAATTATCCTTATGGCTCTTTTTTTGAAGTATAGATAGTGCTTGTAATGAACATTTATAAGTATTTCCCCAAACCTCCGCACAGTAATTTAAATATGGTAAAACCAGTGAACAGTATAGAATGTGGAGTGATTTATGGTCCAGAACGTGCTTTGCTTTGTTCAGTACTGAAATACTTCTTGACAATTTATTTTGTACATGTTTTATGCGAGATTTCCAGCTGATTTTCTCATCTATTATCACACCAAGAAATGTATTTTCACAGACTCTTTCAATGTCAACACCATCAACCTGTACATGTACTTGAGTATTTATTTTACAATTACCAAATAACATGATTGTTGTTTTGCTCAGATTTAATGATAATTTGTTTCTGTCAAACCACCTTTTTAACTTGCACATTTCTGAAGTAGTCACCTCTAATAGCTCCTGTAAATTCACCCTAGAACTAAAAATATTTGTATCATCCGCAAATAATACCAACTTCAATATTTCTGATACTTTACATATGTCGTTTATGTAAAGAATGAACAGTTTAGGACCCAATACTGACCCCTGGGGGACACCACAAACAATGTCCAAGCATGATGAGACACTCTCCCAACTTCACAAATGGTTGCCTGTTACTTAAATAGCTTCTCACCCAATTCCGTACTATTCCCCTGATGCCATACCGTTCCATTTTTATTGATTGATTGTGTCAAATGCTTTTTTAAGATCGATAAATACCCCAACTGCATACTTTTATGATCTATAGAGTTTGTAATTTCTTCAATTAATTCCATTAATGCCAGTGATGTTGATCTGTTTGATCTGAATCCGTATTGACTATCACGAAGTAATTTGTGTTTATCTATGAATTTGTCTAATCTATTGTTGAAGAGGTTTTCTAGAATCTTAGAGAATTGTGGAAGTAAAGAAACGGGTCTGTAATTTGTGAAGTTGTCTATCCCCAGTTTTATACAGCGGTATGATTTTGCTATTTTCATTTTGTTTGAAATTTACCAGTTTGGAATGATAAGTTACAGATGTGTGTTAGTGGTTCAGAAATCCCATCAATTATCTTTTTCACTAATGTCATATCAATTTCATTACAGTCTGTGGACATTTTATTACTGCATTTATTAACAATATCTATAATTTCATTCTCTTCTACAGCTGTGAGAAACATTGAGCTGGGATTCCTTTCTATAAGGTTATCATTCCATTCCTCAGATGTCACTGGATCAGGGATTCTTTCTGCTAGGTTTGGTCCAACACTTACAAAAACGTATTAAAGCTGTTAACCACATTGTCCATATTATCAATTTTAATGTCATTATCAATAAAATATTGAGGGTAATTTATTTGTCTAGAACCATTTCTAATAATATGATTTAATATGTTCCATATTCCTTTAATATTATGTTTACTGTTATTTAATATTTTACTATAGTATTCCTTCCTACAAATCCTTATAATATTGGTTAGCTTATTTTTATCTTTTTTATATTTATTTTCTGCCTCTTTAGATCTTTGTTTAATGAATTCTCTATAGAGTGTATTTTTCTTTTACAGGCATTTTGTAATCCCTTTGTGATCCATGGTCAATCTGTATAATTTAGTTTTCTACTATATTGTTTTAATGGACAATTTTTATTATATAATAAATTTAATGTTCTTAAGAATGTATCATATGCACAGTCAATATCCTTTTCTTTATATATTAATTCCCAATTTTGTGCTAGTAAATCATTCTTTAATGCATTCATGGATTCCTCTGTCCTTACTCGTCTGTATTGTAGTTTTTCGTCTGTCTGATTTTTCTTGCAGTTGCTGTCATAAACTGTAAAAGCTGGTAGGTGGTCACTGATGTCGTTAATTAATTAAATTAAACTTCGCTCAGGTCGCTTAACGACACTAACTTCCCTCAGAACCATGAGTCCATCGCTGTGTAAAAAGGCGCTTTCCACAATAAAGGACCAAAACCTTCAAAACCACTACTGCACTTTAATGTTTTAAACATTAACGAATGTGTGGGATAAATAATCTCAGCCAGGGCCAGATAGACTGAGTGATCCGAAACCACATTTAATACTTCTAAAAAACACACATTTCTTGTCAGATATAATCGGGTTTTATTGTATGCAATGCGAAATCACCTACAAGAAAACCAGGCTGTTCGCGAAAGCAGCTCTGGCCTCCTTTCCGTGCATCCACCTTTTAACATGTCCTAACTCCTCCTGCCTTGGAGCTTGACGTCATTACCACTCCCACTTAGCTCAATCCCTCCCCATGACCTCATGGCGTTCCATCCTGCCCAGACCACTTTTTATTTTCCTTTGTTCATACTTTCATCATTTAATTAAAAGATTAATGAAAAGAGATAAACAGACATAAACAGACACTTCAGCTGACCCAACTGTGTACTATGTATTTACCTGTATTGTGTAGCTTATTAAGTAATTTTATTTGATACGGGGCTGCATCATTGCCACATGACTTATGCGGATAGTCTAATTCCAGTGGTCTATAATATAGTATACTCGCCGCGCAGCCTAAGAATGCTGGCAGTAAAACTTGCGGGATCTCTAATGCAAAGTTAAAACTCTAAAGCATGGTGGGATTAAACTTGCTTAATTGTTAGCCCACGTCCTCTCACCCCTCGTGCTGCGGAGCTCGAACTGGGCTCATAAATCTCAATGACAGGTGAACCAGGCTCCAGGTCTTTAGTAGTCCCGTCTGGTGGGGTGAGGGCCCTGATTAGTTAGGCTGTGAGAGTGGCTGGTCTGGCTTCAGGTCCTGGAGTTCAAATTCTTCCCCTACACATGACCATTACTTCATTGGACAGGAATAGTTTATTGCTGCGCTAATGGACACTTGAATCACCAATTCAGATTTACGTTTGGTCCCATCTCTGTGTCCATTGTATTGAGGTGTGTGATCTGCCCGGCCTGCTCTTATTTAAAGTCCCAAATGTGCCACTCCAAACCTTGCATGTAGGCCATATTTCCGTTTTGCCTGACACTCCAACAACATACCGATAGTGGTTATGTTTATGTGTAACGCGGACTGCGGCTGGCCCCGGTTAGCAAACCATGCAGGAATTTGGCCATGTGCAGACACCAGGCCACACAAACTGACCCACCAGAAACACAGGGACAGAGCATGGGGCTCAAAACTTCTCAAAAGATTTCCCACAAATGCCCATGCATTATCTGTTTATTTGGCCTGTAGTTGTGTTATTTTTCATTTCTAAAACTTACTTTTGAGATTTATTCCCGTACTATTGGTAATAACTACGCTATCCTGGAGTCTATAGGGTCAACGTATAACTAGGAGCCTATATTCTCAGACATCTTTCAACAAGCCAATTCTTGCTAAACTCATTTCTACTTACATTTCTAGCTCGCTAGCAAAGGCCTCATGAACCAACGTTAGCAAAGTCGCAATTGGTTTTATTTTTCTTACAAATTGCTTTAAACATTTCCATTTGAACACCGACCTTACAACTGCGAAACGTCGGTGCCAGTCTGTCTGCAAATCAGCAGGTTCTGTTCCGGAGCGGGGAAATCACGAATAATGTCCCATTTATCCAAGGAGAGATATCATTTCTCTACGGCACGACGATTTCTACAACTCACCTTCGGTTGCTTTTGATACTTGGTCCGATGCGGCGCGTACGTTGGAATTTGAAAAGCCAGACAATTACATGCTTTTAGAAGTTCAGATTCTTGTTTTTGTGATGTGTTTACAGTCGTAATAAATTAGGATCTTCCTAGGATACCTACCTTGCAGTTGCGTAGCTAACGTTAGCCAGTTTATTAGCTGAAAACCCTCAAAAGTCACACGTACCTATTCTAAAATAAACTAGTAGGCCTACTAGAAAAAAGAAAAAAGTGGAAAGACCTGGAAAGAGGAAGCAAGGGAGGCCAAAAACAACCTGGCGGAGAACTGTGGAACCTCGGAACTGAAAACGGCGAACCTAACCTGGGGCGAGGCACAACATGCTGCACAGGATAGGACCAGATGGAAGCAGATCGTCGCAGCCTTATGTTCCTCAAGGAACGAAGAGGATTAAGTAAGTAAGTAGTAGGCCTACAGTGTAGGCAGGCAGTGTAGTGTAATGGTTAGGGAGCTGGGCTTGTAACTCAGAGGTTGCTGGTTCAATTCCCAGATGGGGCACTGCCGTTGTACCCTTGAGCTAAAGGTACTTAACCTGAATTGCTTCAGTAAAAATATCCAGCTGTATAAGTGGATTGTATGTAAAGAAATGTAAACTGTGTAAGTCGCTCTGGATAAGAGCGTCTGCTAAATGCCTAAAATGTAATGTAAATGTAAATGTACAGCAAATCATACTTGCAAGTTCATACTTACAGGCTCAAATAAAAGAATGGCCGGTGAGAAGCGCGGTAAACTGCCCCTGGAAAGACGGAACATACAACCCACCGACTCACAAGACTATCTCTACCTTCTTCCCTGGACTAGCATTTTCGTAATTTGGGAGAGATGTATTACTGACATGAACACACCGTTTTAAACTACTCTTTTGAAAAGTATTTTAATTGTATGTTGTGTTATGTTCTGCTATCGCGATTTTTGACTGAGCCCGAAATTGGAAAATCGCATGTGCTACTTGCCCTAAACAGCTACGAACAGCTAAACAGACGATGAGTAAAAAGAAAAACAATTTGTTAATCCCGTTGCCTTTAGGCTTGCTATTGGGGGGGTCTGGGCCTGGGTTCCCCCTCTGTTAAGCGTTTTGTGACAATTCAATTGTGAAAAGCGCTATACAAATACATTTGATTTGATTTGATTAATCCGTAAATAAATTCCTCTCCCTGCCCCTCTCCCTCCCTCTCCCTCTCCCTCTCCCTCTCCCTCCCCCTCTCCTTCCCTCTGCCTCTCTCTCTCCCAGTTTTTTTCCTACACTATGCACTCCTTTACCTTGACCTCTGTCATGTGAGCGGTCCCGACCAATTAAAGCAGAGCTTTATTTGAAGATACAATGGCTGTGTCCCAATACCTCGGTTCCTCTACCTTATTCCCTAGTTTAGTGTACTTCTAGTCTCCTTCACAATATGTCAGAAGTAGAAGAGAGGGAGAGACAAGTGGTAGGCCTAGAGGACGAGGGAAAAGGGCTTTCAGTTATAAATTAGTGCTCCGTGGCCATTGAACATTGAGGTTTAAGGTTAAATAAAACAATTAAGGTTAAATAAATAAGGACAAGGAAAGGAAAGTGTGAACATTTGTTGCCGCTGTTGCACCCTCGTGTGCAAGACGATGCCGGACACAGAATTCCCCGCCTTGTGGGTAGGGGTAGGGCCATCGGTCCAGATCACTCAGGGGCCGTTCTTCAAAGGGAGACTCTCCCAGCCAGAGAGTCTAAGCATGAGTTGATTGACTTTCTCATGGAAGAGTAGTGTCATAGTCCTCCTGTAGATTGACAGACTATGCCATAGGTACTGGGGACAGCGCAGTGCCTACTGCTCAAGATGCCAAGACCATGACCTTGTGTGGAATAGGGTGATTTTACGAACAAGATCACTTCTTCAATGGGGAGGGGAACTCATTGAAATCTGCTGGTGTAGGGCATTGATTGCAACAAGCACTTGCGTACACTCAGCCCTGTCTGGCCTGCAGTTGCAGTTGTTTGGTTGGAGCTTCAGGTTCATGTTAGAAAGGTTGATCCCTCTCTACTGTACACACAAAACAACACACAAAAGCCATATCTGCTGATTTCTGAAACTTCCTGTATTTTATTCCCATCGATCGTGGTTCAGATCAGGAAGTATACATCTGCTGAACACGCCGTCCTTCCATCCCCTCCGACTCTCGTCCTTGAGCACAAGAAAGCTTCTGAAAAGTAATTGGTAAATTGAGATACAGAGAACAAAACTAATATTTAGCCCATCTTACTAAAAGTCGCTGAAAGCTGAATGAAATTTGAATTATCCTTGAAATAGGCTCTGTCCTGGCAGGTCAGGACCACGGAATCACTTGCGATCTTCCGCAAGAGACTCAAAACCCACCTCTTCAGACTCCACTACCACTGAATTGTGTACAATTGTCATCACCACTGCCTACTTGTTCAATACTTTTAATATATGTATCCTTGCTTACCTCATTAAAAAAAAAAAAAAAAAACATAATTCAAAAAATGTACTAACCTTTTCCTTCCCAGTGTTACACATACATACGTTTTACATACCCAGTGATATGGAGCTGCCTACAATGATGTATATCGCTGTATTACTACACTGATCTCTTGCGCTAACTATGATTGTTATTGTATTAATGCACATGTTGTAAGTCGCTCTCGATAAGAGCGTCTGCTTAATGCTTCAAATGTAAGATGAAATCGCGCCCCCCTGTACCCGTGTGAAATAGCGTATTTATGGATGCAATACCGCTTTAAATACGAGATGCTTTAAACCGCAATTGGGTATGAAAAGCTATTTTATCATGTTAACACAAGAAACAGCTGAAATAACAGGAATTGCGATAATATTAAGGACATAGCCCATATTTCTCATTCTCAAGGCGGTGCCAATCAAATGGATAAATAACAATGTATTTATGTTATTAGACTGGCGATTACTTGGGAGAAAAATATTAACAATTCAGGACAAAATACTGTAAGAACGTGGAGAAATGTTCTCTAATGCGGAATGTATGATCAGGCTTTGAAAGATCTGAATGACGTATGATCTGAATGACACTTTTATAAGCTCCGTGTCAATGTGCAGGCATTCATACAGAGCGAGAGGACTGTTCTGATTCCGGGTTAATTACACGTCCCAGCAAAAACCACACTTCATCGGACACTGCAGTTCATCCTTTAAATATAATTTAATGTTGCCCGACACTGAATCATACAATACGCATGTACCCACTTGTAAAACAGATATAAGATGCATCTCACGTAATTATTATTCCCCCCCCCCCCCAAAGAATCAGACGGCGTTAGCCTACACACATCGCAACTAGACCATTTCATTTTCCGTTTTATACAATTAAAAAGACCCGCAATATTTCCATATTGTCTTGACGACTGGAGTAACTTGTACATCCCAGCAAAATATACAATTAAAAGAGTGGCCCGCAACATTCAACCTTGTAGCCTATGCTGGTTTTCTTAACCCTTTCGATTAAAGTTGTTGAAAATGTGTTTTCATAGTTTTTTCCTTTAACATATTTTAACACTATGCAGGTTTGATTTGTATGGTCAAACTATTTTTCCAAATGGTTTAAATTCAGATGTCAACTTTCAACAATAACTGTTTCAAGCAGCACCGCCCCACTGCTACTCACCTCAAAGCTGGCAACAGATTTGTTCATTGAGTTTAATTAATGAATCAAAGCCACAAACTCTGTTTAGGGACAGAAATCCCAAAACCAAAGTTCAACATTCACCTTAGAACCCTTTAGCCCCAGATTTGTATGGTAAAACTACCAGCTTTAGCAACCTAACGTCAGAGTCAAACAGATAGGGCCCAAAGGGGGCTGCCCTTTTTGGCTGGTCAAAAAGTTTTTTTTAATTTTATTTTATTTTTTCTTTATTTGTTATTGAAATTCTATCAAATATAAAGAGGGAAATGTATAGTAGTACCCACGAAAAAGACACCGTATCAATTTAAAAAGCACTCCACTCTCCAACCCGCCCGTGTAAAGACAATGGCGCGAGGCGAGCAGAGAAACTATAAGGGCTGTCCATCCGTGAAATTCACGCTTTTACACCACATCACAGGCGTTTAGCATCTTATCCAGAGCGACTTACAGTTTACATTCCTTTACATACAATCCATTTATACAGCTGGATATTTTACTGAAGCAATCCAGGTTAAGTACCTTCAGCTCAAGGGTACAACAGCAGTGCCCCCAACTGGGGATTGAACCTGCAACCTCTGAGTTACAAGCCCAGCTCCTTAACCATTATGCCACACTGCCGCCACGCTGAGTACAGAAGTTACCGCGTCGGAGTACACCCGCGTAAAGCCATTTCTTTATTTCACTGGCACTCCTCTTTGGATTTCTCATTTTATGTGTGTGTGTGTGTGTGTGTGTGTGTGTGTGTGTGTGTGTGTGTGTGTGTGTGTGTGTGTGTGTGTGTGTGTGTGTGTGTGTGTGTGTGTGTGTGTGTGTGTGTGTGTGTGTGTGTGTGTGTGTGTGTGTGTGTGTGTGTGTGTGGTGTGTGTGTGTGTGTGTGTGTGTGTGTGTGTGTGTGTGTGTGTGTGTGTGTGTGTGTGTGAGTGTGTGTGTCTGTGTGTGTGTGTGTGTGTGTGTGTGTGTGTGTGTGTGTGTGTGTGTGTGGTGTGTGTGTGTGTGTGTGTGTGTGTGTGTGTGTGTGTGTGTGTGTGAGTGTGTGTGTGTGTGTGTGTGTGTGTGTGTGTGTGTGTGTGTGTGTGGTGTGTGTGTGGTGTGTGGTGTGTGTGTGTGTATAGTGGCTTCTCTTAACAAAAATCTATTTCAGCCACCGTCCAAGTCGGAGCGGGGTTCCTGACGCACAAATCCTCCACAATCCAGAAAATAACAAGCAGAGATCCAGCGGTAAAATTCCAACAAAGGTCGCATTTATTTGCGTTCAAACTAAATATATTCTCTGCAGTTTCAACATAAATCCAATACGATTAATACAATAAAACAATACCTTTTGCTTGCGTGAGTGAGTGTGGTCAAAAACTGTTTCGCTCCCCGTCTGACTAGGACTCTCTCCAGGTGAGCGGCATTTCATTGATTACACAGATTTCTATACTAACAGGATTACCTGAAGAGGGAGCCATCCAGAGGTAAGCGTAAGATAACTAAGGTAAGTAATATACACATAATTCCATATCCTATATCCTATAGAATGCATCAAGCCATAACTCAGGTAAGTGATTAATATAAACATAATTCCATATCCTATAGAATGCATCAAGCCATAACTCAGGTAAGTGATTAATATAAACATATTGTTTGATACTTGTTTACATTCATATTTTTATGTTCCTTTTCCACAGGTTTCCGTTTTCACAGGTCAAATTAACCAAATCAACTTAAAGGTCAATTGTGGCTCCAACATCCCGGCCCCTAATTGTTTACATCATAAAACAAAACAATTATATTTAAGTTATAAAGGAGCCAACATTACCACACAAATCATAATTCAACTATATTTTTTCAACATCATTCCTTTTTTCATCATCACCTTTTTTCTTTCAATAAATTGTTTTTTTTTTTTTTTTTTTTTTTTGAAGGTTCAAGGTTTGTGAAAAGGCTTAAAACCTTACGTCTGTGGTGTGTAGATGTAAAGGTGCAACAGTCCAGCGCAGGTAGGTGTGTGAAGGTGCAACCTTCCATAGTGTATGTAGGTGATTGACTGCTGACTCAATCTTGAGCTCAGTCTACTGCTTCCCGGAGCAGACAGAGCTTATCCACAGGTCTTTGTAGAATGTTAGTCCTGGTTCTCACCAGAACACTCCGAACAAGACCTTTGGATCCAGGCAAGGTCTTCACCACACGGCCCATGAGCCATGAGTTCCTGGGTGCTGTCTCGTCTACTGTGACCACAAGATCGTCAGGACTGAGGTTGCGCTTAGGGTTGTTCCACTTGCTCCTTTGTTGCATGAGTGGGAGATATGTGAGCTCTAAACAAAATCCAGCGGATGATGCCTCAAGGGATATGAACGTGGAGGTCTTCTTGAGCAGCAGGAGATGGCTGGAGGGTCCTGATTACCTGTTGAAACCAGAGACTGAATGGCCAACAACTCCAAAGGAGGTGAACTACCTGTCCTCCAGTGACGCAGAGGTTCGTAAAGAATTATCCATCAACAGTGTCAGTGTGGACGAAAGGAAACCTATGACCAGGTTCATTGAACACTTTTCAAAGTGGAACAGTCTCAAAAGAGCTGTCGCATGGATGCTCAAACTGAAAGAAACACTCAGACAGTTGAGTAAAACGAGACACGAAATCAGTAAACAGACCGACTTAGTGAAAGAACACATGGACACATTCAAACAGACTCTAGGACCTCAACGTCTCTCAGTGGAGGACTTGGAGGAGGCAGAGAGAGATGTGATCTGCTATGTGCAAGAACAACACTTCAAACAAGAAATAAATCTCTTAAAGGAAGGCAAGAGCTGTGCCAAAGGAAGCTCGGTCAGAAAAGTGTTTCCAATTATGGAGATCCAATTATGGAGAATGGAATCCTCAGAGTTGGTGGACCATTAACCCTCTGAGGTCTGTGCTAAGCTTAGAGGAGGTTTTTGGTTTTGGCATGGTCTGATATTTATCTCAATTTCATCAACTTAACACACACTTACTCCAAAGTGTTTGATATTTTTATTTGAAGGACAATCACAGCTACATTTATATGCCATCAATAGTTTGGTCAGTATCATATGCAGCTTGTAAATAGATCTACAAACACACAAGTTATAAAGAGTAAATTTTTCTGCCGTCACAAAAGTTGTGAAAGCACACACTAAACTATAGTGACGAATTGTTTTGCCAATATGCGTTTGTTCATCAAGGTCTTGTTTATGTAAGGGTGTGAAAATAGTTTAGCACATCTGAGATCTAAATAGCTAAAAACCTGTTTTTATCAGAACTGGTCACATTTATTTCAGGCTGTGGGAGGGCTATATGCTAATTTCAAGAATATTCATGATCCACACCTGAGGCTTGTCCACACCTGTAAAATCTGTCAGATGGGCCATCTCTCTCAAAGGCCGTCAGACAAAGAGAAAAGCCATCAGAGTAAGCAATAGTCAGTGAGCCATGCAGAAAGTTTTTTTTTCATTTGGGAAGATTCATTGAAAACAAACTATATACAAAACATTCCAAATTAAAACATGGTGAGACAATCTGTTCTTTCACAGTCTTTGGTGCCACTTCTCAAAACAGTTTCTGGTCAACTGTAGACACAAGGGAATGTCACAAACCGCTGTTTCCCCGACATCTTGCAGAGTACACATTTATTGCAACCAACAGAAGCCAATTTGCCAACATCCAGAGTGTTTGGCAGTGGACACAGGCACATGATCAAAAGTAGCCCGTTTTCTGGGTTTAAGATATTTATCGTTAAACGTCTGTCGGAAAACGAAAGCAAAATCCGTGTCTGCGAAGACACGGAAAGACAAACAAAACAAAACCAACGAACAGGAACAAACAAATCAAAGTAAACAGGTAAATCCACGTATCCAAAAACGTGGTATAAACTAAACGCTGGGAATCTAAACAACAAGCACACGAACAAACAAGTTCTCGAGAGGCAAGAAACATTCATCACAATAGGTACTATCAAGCTAAGCTAGATAATGTCCAAGCGCCGAAACAGAATGCCAGCTGGTTAAATATCCTCCTGTTAATTATTCGCAGTAGTTCGCAATGATTCCGTATAGCGTCACAAGACGCGGAATTCATATATTTGGAAATAAAATAAATATCAGCATACACCGTCTGTTGCTGGCAGATCGCAACCGTAAACACAGACAAAGATGCGATATAATTTCGGGACATTGTTTACGCTGCGATTTCACACATGGCTCCACGCCCCCCCCGAGAATAGCACCTAGTTACCATGTCAATAGAAGGGGGACGGTACTAACAGGTAAAAAACAGAGTAAAAGGCAAGGTTTACTTTTGGTCTAATTAACCGAATTTAAAAAATCTAATATTATTTGCCAGTGCTCAAATCTGAAAGTCACGATTCTAAGGTTTCTGTCAATGTTTTTGCAGCGTGTGTATGATAAAATCTTGCGACGTTAGAAATAGTAATATACTTGTATTGCTGCTGGGAGCGGCGCCGCTCCCGTCGACCTCAGGGGGTTAAGTAAGACGGCTATGCCGATGGACTTGAAACATCCCATGATCATCCCCAAGGACTCTCACATCTCCCAAGTTCTGTTAAGACACATTCACGAGCAAGTTAGCCACTCTGGTCGAAACCACATGCTTTCCGACTAAGACAACATTACTGGATGCCTTGTGCTAACTCTCTAGCAAGAAAAACTATCAGAAGCTGCCTATTCTGTCGACGCTTGCAAACCAGAGTAGGTGAGCAAAAAATGGCCAACCTTCCACAAGACCGCGTCTCACCAGATCTGCCCCCTTTACTCATGTGGGTATTGATTATTTACATTTTAAGCGGACCCATAGAGGTCAAAAGAGGCCACGCTCATGTTAAGAGGTGGGGAGTCATCTTTACTTGCCTTGTGAGTAGAGCCGTTCACCTTGAGGTTGCTAGTCACCTGGATACGAACTCATGTATTAATGTACTCAGAAGATTCATCTGCAGAAGAGGCCCAATGACAAGTATCCGAACAGACCAAGGCACCAACTTTGTCGGAACACAGAGGGAGCTTGGAGAAGCGCTCAAAGAGCTGAATCATGAAAGGATCCAGAATGCTCTGTGGCATGAAGGAATAAAATGGACATTCAACCCTCCCTCAGGAGCCCATCATGGTGGTGTCTGGGAGAGGTTTATCAGGCTAGTAAAGAAGATTTTCAGTTCTGTGGTCAAAGAGCAAACATTGGATGATGAGGGTCTACAGACAGCTATGTGTGAAGTGGAGTTGACCATGAATGACAGACCCATCACAAGTGTCTCAAGTGATCCCAATGATCTAGAAGCCCTTACTCCGAATCACCTGCTGCAGATCAAAGGAAAGCCAGTCATGCCACCAGGACCTTTCCGGAAAGAGGACCTGTACTGCAAAAGAAGATGGAAGCAAGTCCAATATATCGCAGACCTCTTCTGGAAAAGATGGATATGAGAATATCTGCCGCTCATGCAGGAGAGAAATAAGTGGAACAACCCAAAAAGGAACTTCTCACCTGGTGACCTTGTTATCATCGTGGATGACACGGCCCCTCGTAACTCGTGGCTGATGGGACGCATATTGAAAACCTTGCCAGATGCCAAAGGCTTTGTGCGAAGTGTCCTCGTCAAGACCAAGACCAATGTCCTGCAAAGACCCATCAGCAAACTCTGCTGATAGAGGCCACAGACTGAAAAAGAATGTAGGGAAGCCCCTTTTTGTGTTTTTACGTTTTTTGAAGTTCAGCTCCATTAATTTTTTGAAGAAGTAATTGTTCTGCCAACAATTAGGGGCTGGAATGTTGGAGCCAAAATAGCTTTATGTTTATTATTTGTGAAAAACTTCCTATTTTTGAGTTGTAGTTTGGCCTATTTGAAAAATGAACAATATAAGCTTTTTATTGGCCGTTGTTAGTGGGTCCCGCCCAACTTCTAAGGACACATGATGGACTTTTAAGAAAGTGGTTTTTTTGGGGATTGGTTAGTTGAGTCCTGACAGGTGTGGGTGCAACAGTTTTTCAACCACACTTCTTTTCGTTTTTTGATACAGACAGTATAGGCTACTGACTTCAATACAATGACTGTAACTTGACATTTGAGAGCACTTTCATTCATTGGATTTCGGATGACGGACGATGAACAGAAGCAACAAGCAGGTGTGTTGAAATTACACCCACTCATATCAGGATGGTGGCTAATTGACTTTTGCATGATAGCCATCACACACAAACCTAAGTGAACATTTGTAAAACATTTCCGAAGTACCTCAACCTTTAGAATATATTAAAAACCACAGTATAGCAAAGAATTACATTCACATTTGGTGGCTAATGCTAGCTACACATGGTGTGGTGAAGACTAGCAACCGTAAGCTAGCCTAGCCACATCAATGTTGCAATTATATTTATGAACAACGATATTTAAACTTTAACTTGCTGGGTACTTGAGATATTCCACACAAAACATGTTACCCCTGGTACTAATAAGCTTACACATGCTTACCTAATATAATAAATTAAATGTTCAGGCACTTGCTTGCAATCACGATACGACTGGTGAACTGCCAGGTCACGGAATGTAATGCTGAGAAATCCCGCCCACAAGCCTGACCTTTAGCATCATGGCCCTCTTAAAGTGACAGTACCAAACTAAGCATAAGATACACATAAATGTAAATTAACCATTGCAATATGATAGGGGGGTTACATTTACATTCATAAATGTAAATCCTTTTAAATTATTTTTTAAAAGCTAAAAACATGTTTAATGCATCAGATCAGATTAAATTCATATCAATTAATGTCAATCAGTCAATCAGTGATCAGTATCATATTTCAAAAACATTTATTAGTTATTTGCATACAAATATTTCACTGTACCAAATCACATGGTCATCATATGCTGTAACAAACCATTGTGATCTGTAAACAGTCAATTCGAGATTTATTATTGTACATTAGCTGACATTTTCAAATAGTAATGAGGTAACAATAATGTAATGTCATACATTTAATACTGCATACTGTGTGTGTGTGTGTGTGTGTGTGTGTGTGTGTGTGTGTGTGTGTGTGTGTGTGTGTGTGTGTGTGACTGTGTATGTGAGTGGGTGTGTGTGAGAGAGAAAGAGAAAAGCAAGCAGACATTTCAGTCACGTATGACTGTCTTCCATGCTTAGCTGAAGAGGGACGCTAGTGACTGCTTGAGTTTGTGTAATCCCCTAGCCCTGGCGTACTTTAGCACAACGTCTGAACAATAGAAACGTGTATATTTCTCTGGATCTGTTTTTGTTGGTGATGTTCCCCTCTTGTGTTAAGCGGTGTGAGAGTCATTTCCCCTTTCTAAACTGCATTTAGTACCCATGGCAACAGCTTTTTATGACTTGTTTAAAACACACAGTTTCAATGATTCCTTTAGTTCATATCCATACCATACCATGCCCATATTCTGAAACATTAGGTGATGTACTTTCATGTTTTATATCAAGGGAACCTTTGTGAATTCCACACAGATATAACATCAACACTTTCGCATCATAAGTGTCCAGATGTGTTTTGTTCTAAAAGTCCACTTTTTGGACATAAGGTTTAAGAACCTTGCATTCCGTGACAGATAATATAGAAACCATGAAAAAGTGACTCCTAACTGAAATGCAGGAAGTCCATCAGCCCACTTCAGAGTGAACTCCTACACCACCACCAGGCTCTACCTCCGCACCTATGCCACATTCTGCCTCACCAGTGACTCCTGCACTGGCCCCAAGCTCTACCCCAGCCACAGCAAAAGCAAAGGCAGGAGAGTTAGTGAGCCTAAGAAGAAACAGACTGAAGGGGGATGTTAACATGCTGTTGATTCTAAACAAAAATCTATAAATGGGGAAAGAATCGAGGTAGCGGAAGTACCCTTTACTTGAGTAGAAGTAGAGATACCCTGATAAAATATTACTCCAGTAAAAAATGTCCAAAGTAAAATTTCCACTTGAGTGTAGTGGAGTAAAAGTAAAACATTTGCAAAAATGTAAAAACTTAAGTAAGCGCAGATACTTTAAAAATGTACAGTAACAGAGTAAAACTGTCCACCACTGATTAAGAGCCATGTGCCACATATACCCACCCTGCAGCAACAGCCATTTTAACCACATTTCCCCTCCAGCTCAGCCACACACATTCAATCAGAATTTCAGCATTTAGGGAACAGAAATGTGTAACTAACTTGAAGAGCTTGCCATTCATTAGTCAGCGAAAAAAGCGCAGTGGTTTCTTCTGTTTATCTGTGACACAGACGTGTCAGTTTTCCTTATAAGGCTGTTCACCTCACAGGCTGCAGGGCTCACACAATAGAACATTCCAGATCTTATCAGTGTACAGGTGAGCTTGCCCTACCTAAGATAAGATAAGATAAGATAAGATAGCCTTTATTAATCCCGGGGGGGAATTTGGTTTGTCACAGCAGCAATGATACAGGAGGCAGTGAAAGAACACAGGACATCACAGTATACCGAATAATAAATACAAGATAAATATATTTAAAAAAACAGAGTAAAAACCTAGCAGCTATCATACTGGAGGTAGTGCAAGTCCACCAGATAGACAGCGCATACCAGTGTACTGAAGTACTAAGAAACAAAATACTGAGATCAAGTAGCAATCGGGGCAACAGTGAGATGTGCAAAGAATGTAGGGTAGGTACAGCAGTAGAGAGTGACCCCTGTAGACTCTGACTCCTCCCAGTCAGCATACAGCTGACAACATTAGTTTAGAGCTAAAAAGAATAACAGATGAATGGAGCATAACTCCAGGTGCTAGCAGTCGTCACAGACAACGGTGCAAATAAATATTTTAAACATGATAATGTAGCGGTGGACGCCACGCAATCGAGAGTCGAGAGATTTTGCTTTTTACATTTCAGGACTACTTTTTTATTTAAAATAAAGAGTGTAGTTCAGGGGAGGTACAACACACGCATCGGAATCACACGGGGGTCATTCTCAATGCATACACACCCAGTGACGGTGATGCCGTCACATACACTCGAAAAAGGAAAAAGGAACTTTCACACAAAACACTCTTGGTTTTCGAACTTGAATATTTGTGAACATAACTAGCTAACTCAAGTTTAGCTGGCCACAAAGGCCCCTGGGACATGTGATGCAACTCAAACGGGAGGATGAGGCTGCACGCACCGCAAATCTGGGTACACTACTAAAATTAATACTTTAATAAAATGAGAGAGAATTTAAGTAATATAGATTGGGTAAAACTTCTAGATTGCAGAACTGTGAATGAAAAATGGACTATATTTAAAAGGGTTATTGTAGATGTACAGTGTAAATTCATCCCCAAAGTAAGGAAAAATAGGATGAAAAAACAGTCTCCGCAGTGGATGACTAAATCTTTATGGGTGATTTTGAGGCAAAAGAAACGACTGTATAGAGTATATAAAAAGGATAACTCAGAGAGAAACAAGTTAGATTATTGTAATATGCGGGCTAAGGCTAAAAAGGAAATAAGATCAGCTAAAAGGCGGTTTGAAATTAAAATTTCCCAAGATGCAAAAAGTAACCCTAAGAAATTTTTTCAATATTGTAGTAGAAAAAGGAAAGTTAAGGATGAGGTTAAGTGCATTAAGAATAAGGAAGGAACTTTGGTTTATAATAATAAGGACATTGCAAACACACTAAACAGTTACTTTGTGGAGAGCTTTACTAGAGAAGAGGTTATAAATATGCCTAAATGTATAGACAAAGTACGGAATGTTTTGGAGGACTTTGAGATAAGGGATGTAGAAGTACTACAAAAACTACAAAAACTTAAGACAAATAAGGCAGCAGGCCCGGATGGCATATATCCCAGAGTACTCAAAGAACTTGGGGAAATTATATATAAACCATTGACAGATATTTTCAGTCAATCCATAATCACTGGAGAAATACCAGATGACTGGAAGCAGGGTAGTATAATTCCAATATATAAGAAGGGGACCGTACTGACCCAGGGAACTATAGGCCTGTCAGTTTAACTTGCATCGCATGTAAAATGCTGGAATGTATTATTAGGGATAAGTTGGAATCATTCTTGAAAAATAATAGTATTTTAAGGGAGAGCCAGCATGGATTTCTCAAGGGGAGGTCATGCCTAACAAACCTCCTGGACTTTTTTGAAGAGGCTACAAAGTGTGTTGACCTGAACCAGGCTTATGATGTTATATATTTGGACTTTCAGAAAGCATTTGACAAGGTACCACATGAGAGGCTCATTGCTAAAATGAAATCAGTAGGAATTGTAGGAGTAGTTTCACAGTGGGTTAAAAATTGGCTGCAAGGGCGAATACAAAGAGTAACAGTAGGTGGGGCCGAATCTGACCTCGGTGCTGTGGGCAGTGGTGTCCCGCAGGGATCGGTGCTGGGACCTCTGCTCTTCCTTATTTACATAAATGATCTGGATATGGACATTAGTAGCAAAATAGTTAAATTTGCAGATGATACTAAACTTGGGGTTTTGGCAAACAGTTTGGAATCGACTAAAGTAATCCAAGATGATTTAAACAAAATCCAAAAATGGGCAGATACATGGCAGATGACGTTCAATATTGCTAAATGTAAAGTTATGCATGTGGGAAATAAAAACATTAGACAGGAGTATTTTATGGGAGGAGAAAAGTTAGTAGGTGTTTGTGGAGGACGTCGGTCGCGGCCACATGGGGGTGGCATGGTTGCCTGTCTTGTTCCATGTGGTAGAGGCCTTTGGAGCAGTGAGACTTTCCGGGGGCAGGTTTGGCACTCTCCCAGGGTGTGAGAGTGAACTGTCGCCCGGAAGGGAGCTCCAAAGGCCTTAATTGGTTTAATTATTATTTGATCATTTAATTGGTGTCAATCAGTCAATTGATATAGAAGTCAATTGGCTGATTGGGTGTCTGGGTGAGAATGTGAGTTGTGATTGTGATTGGGTGATTGCCTCACGAGTCCCACCTGAGCCAGGCAGAAACTAAGCCTATTTAAGAGCAGGTGGGGCGAGTGGGGAGTCAGTCAGTCTTGTCTTGATGTGTGTGTGAGTGCGCGTGCACGTTTTATGTGGAATGTTGGATGTTTAATGTTGTGGAGTTTTGTGTGCGTTTGTCGAAAGTGACTGAGTAGAGTGCTTCCTGTGTGAGTGAGGAAGAGGGAGAGGGGGTGCGCTTTAGGTGTCCGCCTCTCTCCCTCGGTGTGATTATGGAGGAGCGGGAGGGTGCCCTGGAAGAGGGTCCGCCTCTCGCCCTCGGTTTTAGTGGAAAAGAGCTCGCACTCGACAGTGGAGAGTGTCTGAGCAAGCCCAAGAACTCACCGGAAGAGTGAAGTATCTTGAGAGCCGATTGCCAGCACATGGGAGAGAGACAGTGGGAGTAGCAGGTTAACATATAACAAAGACTAACACAAACACAGACACCAAATCTTCACCCTACTCGCCGCGAAGCTTTCGGGTAAAAACAACAAACTAAAATAACAAGTTAAAATAACCAAACTTACGGGACACCGCGCCTCTTCCTCCAGAGTTCCCCTGGAACCTCCTCAGGCACACACATATCCAGTGACCTTTCAAGTGCTTCCCACCCATTCATACTGAGACACTCAAACTTTTCCAGTTCGAGTTCTCTTACGCATTCATTCCAGAGACACTCGCCACTCCCAGGATGTGAGAGTGCTGGCAACCGGCTCTCAAGATACTTCACTCTTCTGGTGTGTTCTTGGGCTTGCTCAGACACTCTCCACTGTCGAGTGCGAGCTCTTTCCACTAAAACCGAGGCGCGAGAGGCGGACCCTCTTCCAGGGCACCTCCCGCTCCTCCATAATCACACCGAGGGAGAGGCGGACACCTAAAGCGCACACCCTCTCCCTCTTCCTCACTCACACAGGAAGCACTCTACTCAGTCACTTTCGACAAACGCATACAAAACTCCACAACATTAAACATCCAACATTCAACATCAAACATTCCACATAAAACGTGCACGCGCACTCACACACACATCAAGACTGACTGACTGACTCCCCACTCGCCCCACCTGCTCTTAAATAGATTTAGTTTCTGCCTGGCTCAGGTGGGACTCGTGAGGCAATCACCCAATCCCAATCACAACTCACATTTTCACCCAGACACCCAATCAGCCAATTGACTTCTATATCAATTGACTGATTGACACCAATTAAATGATCAAATAATAATTAAACCAATTAAGGCCTTTGGAGCTCCCTTCCGGGCGACAGTTCACTCTCACACCCTGGGAGAGTGCCAAACCTGCCCCGGAAAGTCTCACTGCTCCAAAGGCCTCTACCACATGGAACAAGACAGGCAACCATGCCACCCCCATGTGGCCGCGACCGACGTCCTCCACAGTGTTCAATTTGAAAAGGATTTAGGAGTTGTAGTGGATCAAAGCCTATCTGCATCAAAGCAGTGTGCTACAGCAGTGAAAAAAGCCAACAGGATGCTGGGATACATAGCAAAAAGTATTGAGTACAAATCAAAGGAGGTTATATTAATGTTATATAACGCCTTTGTCAGACCGCACTTAGAATACTGTGTGCAGTTCTGGGCACCGCACTACAAGAAATATATTGAAGCTCTTGAAAAAGTCCAAAGAAGGGCAACTAAACTGATACCTGGTATGAAAGGTAAAAGTTATGATGATAGACTTAAGGCACTCAATCTATTTAAACTTAGCAAACACAGACTTAGGGGGATTTGATTGAGGATTTTAAATTCCTAAAAGGGATTAACAAAGTAAAATACCAAAGATTTTTAAGATAAGTGGGGTCAGCAGAACAAGAGGCCACAGGTGGAAATTAGTTAAAGGCAAATTCCGCACAGATATTAGGAAGTTTTTCTTTACACAGAGAGTTGTCAATGCCTGGAACAGCTTGCCAGGTCAGGTAGTAGAGGCAGAAACGCTCGGGCTATTCAAGGCCAGGCTAGATGTAGTACTAGATGTTCTTTAGATTAGGACATGATGAGCCAAGATGGGCCGAACGGCCCGTTCTCATTATTATGTATTCTTATGTTCTTATGTTCTTAATGGGCCAATGTTTTAAATTGTGAATTATTTATTTCCACATGTCATTGTCTACTGCATCACATTGATATATTTATTGATATATTGAATTAATTAATATTCACACATTTCCTCTGTGGTGTGAAATGGGAAATAATTAAATCTGTCAACATCACCCATCAAAGCCAGTGGGTAGGATCTAACATTCGATTGGTCGAATTTAGCAAAATGTCCGAGACAACCTATTCAGTCTTGACCAGTGGATTTCAGTTGTCGATGATCACCATGTGATCCACCCTAATGAGATTAGATTCGTGTAGAGAGATCAATAATAATAATAATAGAATATATATAATAATACAGCCAATATGTGCATGTGTTGGGGAGAACGTGTGTGTAAGAGAGTGTGTGTGTGTGTGAGAGCTCTACATGTTTACATTTGGTGTTTGGGAGTGTTTACATTATGTGTTTGTTTTGTTTTGTCCACAGGCTGAGGGAGTGTAATCTCACAGAGGGCTGCTGTGATGCTCTGGACAAGGTTGGGGTGCTGATGCCGTTATTGCACATGAACTATAACTTTTCATAAAACCATAACTGCACAATGTTCACGGCACAAACGATTGACATGTGATTTATAATTTTTTGTGATGGTGGTGACTATAGGTGACTACGCTGCTTTCGTGCTTGTGCTCGTGCTCGTTCCGGTCTCAGTCTCGTTCCCGATCCGCCTGTTCCTGCTCCTCGTGGTTCCAGCCCCGCTCCTCTCTGTGTTCCCCAGACTGTATCTCAGTCTCGTTCCCGATCCACCTGTTCCTGCTCCTCGTGGTTCCAGCCCCGCTCCTCTCTGTGTTCCCCAGACTGATTTCCTGATACCGACCTCTGCCTGCCCATTGACCACGTCTTGCCTGCCTGTGACACAACTGGAGCCTGTCCCCCACTACTCTCTGGATTCCTGTATTGCCCTGATTGCTCCCGTTAGAACATTATTACACACCTCGGTCCGCGCCTGGTTTTCCGACACCGTTCCTGACAGTTACTTAATTTGAGTTTTACATTTCAAATTTTGCTAACCCTAATAACTAACGTTAGTTAATGTGACAGAAGTATAAAATAATATGTTCATATATAATATGCTATTCGTTAAATATACAGTCTAACTTTCATGGGACTTAGTGAGGTAATGAAACATCAGGATATTGAAGTTGGGTTCATGCTTGCTATTACTGATCCACTTGCCCGCACCGACAGTCTGTATGGACACTGATGAACAATAAATTAATTATTTAGTTAAAATGTTTTTTTCCCGTTTAAGTCAGTGGAGCAGTAGCCCCTTCGTATTTCGTTGCTAGGGGAGTTCCATGACGCCTGATGTCACGCCGAATTCTTCCATCAGTAAACGGGCCACCAGTCGGGACAGGGCTCACACAAACCTGGTGGACGATCACACCGATTTAGAGCAAGACATGGATGGGGCACACACCAGTTGCAGAAAATCCACATGCAGAATATTGTCATTTCACATTGACACTTTAGGCATTTAGCAGATGCTATGTGTGTGTGTGTGTGTGTGTGTGTGTGTGTGTGTGTGTGTGTGTGTGTGTGTGTGTGTGTGTGTCTGTGTGCATGTGTGTCTGTGTGCATGCGTATATGTGTGCATGTGTGTGTATGTGTGTCTGTGTGCTTGTGTGTCTGTGCATGTTTGTATGTGTGTCTGCGTGTCTCCGTGTATGTGTGTGTGCCTGTGTACATGTGTGTGCATGTGTGTGTATATGTGTGTCTGCGCGTGTGTGTGTCTGCGCGTGTGTGTGTGTGTGTGTGCCTGTGTGTGTGTGAAACAGAAGCTAAACCTACAGTCACTTCCCACACATGCATATTTAGACCAGACAGTGATGATCAAAATTAGCATGATGTGAGCCCGGGACATGCACTACTCAGTGGCCATATTTTTTACTTCAATTCTGTGTTGCACTGATTTGTAACTACTATTTTCTTTCCTATATATTCTCAAAGTAGTTCCCATTGAAGATTTGTTATTTTTTGCTCCACTGAATATGCAAATCTTTAACTGTACTTTATTGCTAAGAGAATAACTATTTACACTAATTATATGTAAATTGTATTTGCATTAAGGCTAATAATGGTTTCCAAATGCACCTGGAAAAACAAATTTGCCACCAGTCGGGGAATTCCCTTTTAGGCAAGCAGAGGAAGATTCAATGTGGGGATGCAACCTGCACAATGTGCAATAGGAAAAAATATTTCTGAAAATGTTGCTTTAGTTCGTTTTTTTGTCTCTTTAAAATATTGAACAGTACATTCTTCCAAATACTATAAAATACATAATACCTCATAGAGCATTAGTAAAGTAGATTGAGTTGGGAAGACTTTTTTGGTCAGAAAATGTTCCCTCTCAAAAGTAGCTAAAAACGCATGAAATTCATGAACACAAAATGTGAGGTCCTGCTTAGTAGACATTTCCGCACACCACAACATTAAATGTGACCCACCACTGCAGAAAACAAAACCTAGGAGAAACAATGTTACAGTTATAGCTGCAAAAGAGAGTAGCCTGTTTAAACAAGGTGACCATAATTTAAATAACGATTCAAATGATTCAAACGAATCAAATTCTTTAAATTGTAATATTTCAATATATTTTTTAGAGTTACGAACAACCTCTGAACGACCTCCATTCCCCATGCGCTTGTGTTTGAGGTTCTCCTGTATATGGGCATAAAAGACCAAAAAATCTAACCGCATCACTTTACGTCTTCAGTGCTGTTCTCACGGCAATTTCAGTATCAATAACGTAGCATATGTCTGAAACACACAATACTTCTTAGATTATTTTATTGATCAAAATGAGTCAATACCAAATGTATAGCTAAATTGTTTGTGAAAGGGATTGACAGCACTGAGTTTCACAGGCTTATTTAACATCATTTTCTTATTTTTAGATCTAGGTACAGCCCCACCCTTTTGGGTACAGGTCTCAGGTGAGAGATTACAGTCTCAGGGACTTCAACTTGGGGTTGATTGTGACACCCCCATTTCTATTAGCAGATTCACACACAACCCCTAATTTCCACTGACTCCCCTTCTCCAAATCCACCTCCCAGTAGTGTCTCCCTGAATCAAACCCCTCTCTCCCCACCACTGCATACCAGCGGTCAAATCTCTTATCACTCTCAGGAAGATTCTGTCTGCTCTCTCCCCTCTGCACCTTCTTCCCATCTTCAGACAGGAGGAGGTCAGGATGCATTGAGTCTGGGTCCAGAGTCATGTCAGCTGCAGAGACAGGATGTGAATATCAGGTAGGAGACTGAGTGAGGGTGAGAAATATTGAATTAGATTAAATAAAAACAGCGCTTTGCAGTTCTTGTTTAACAAACAACCAAGCTAAGCAACCTTTTCATGTGTGGTTTTGCATATTTATGCAACCATCAAATAATGTTGAGTCATGATGAGACAAATCTTGCTTAAATTAAATGAAGTCAAAATTAAAGACATGGCATTGTGGAAGCACTAAAGAGTTACCATTGGTCAAGGAGAATACCAGATTTGCTGTCTTACACCAATCACAATAGTCCAGTAGCACTTTACTGAATAGGTGCACATAATTCATCGCAAATGTATATCAAATATAATGATCATTGATATACAGTACTGTGCAAAAGTCTTAGGCCACCCAAGATTGTTTAAATTATGTTTAAACCTATTTATTTGGCCAGGAAGTGTGTGTTGGAAAAACACTATATAACATTTGAATAAATACAAATAAACATGAATACAATAAACAAGAGTTTCTTGTGTTTGCCAAAAAGTTATTGATATCTTGTGAGATGTCTAGAAGAACACAGGTTTGGTTCCCAAACCTCTCCTCGAGGCACTCCAGCCATGACAGTTTGACAGATAACCGGATTTGTAACCGGATTTTCAAGATGTGATGTTCAAGCTGTCATAAAGAAACTTGAATAAACTTGGCAAGTTGAACACAGAAAACACAGTGGAAAACCCAAAAAGCTGTCTGCATCTGATGAACAGCACTTAAACGTTTTTTTTAAACTAATAAACACTTATTGCTCAGATAAATGGCTTTAAATGGATTTAATTTGAATGAGTGATCACCTTCATCCTATGGTGAATATACAGTACTGTATATTTTGTATTTTAAGTAATTTCCACACAATTATCAGTATCGTACTAATATGTCTCACACAACTGTGAGGTAGAACATTATCTAGCAGCTTCTTCTAAGTGACAATTAAAGTATTCTTAAAACAATTCCTGCATCTTGTAGTTTATTTGGCTATCTTTGTTGTTTGGAATTGCAAGCACAAATCTTGGCCTATAATAGGTGTCAAAAATGTGTTAATTCCACAGGTAGGTAACTGTAATTACCATTACTCATAGGGGTGTCAGTCCAATAGTGTTCTGATTTAAATGGTTAAAGGCTCTTTGAAAATGAGAATAACTGTCTAATGTATGAGCACTGAAAATATCCAGCTTGAAATTCTCCATGAAAACATTCAGTACATACACTGTAAGTGGTAATATTTACCTGAATTATTTTGTATTGCTTTTCATTCTAAAAAATAAAACATTTTCATTTTAGACACTTTGTTTTCACATGTACAATATTCATTTTCATTGCATCATTCCCTCAATAAAATCTACAGAAGTATCTATAGTTTTAATTATTTAAATATTGCCCCACTTCATTAGAAAATGCATCATCACTAAAAAAAAAAAAAAAGCAATGTAGTGCTTAGAATATTTAACATATAATAGAAATAGACATGGAAGGAGAATGTGGAACACGTGAAACTTTTTTTGGCATATTCATCTGTAACATCATCTACAAATAAGTTTATACCTGTTAACTATTCTCAACATTGAAGTAGTAGAAGCACTTTCCAACAATATTGTGAATATACTGAAACCAGCATTTATTTTTTTAATGGAACTTACTTAAATATTTCCGAAGCTCATCACAGTCTGTGATAAGGGGAAAAAATGTGGACATTTTGCATTCATAGATTTAAGAACATAAGAACATAAGAATGAACAAATGCTATTTGACAGATAATAGCAAAGGTTGTATGATTATTGTGCTATAATTCATGATTAGAATGCAGTTATTGACAAGTTACTCTGGTTAGGATAACACAAATCATTGAGGGGGGTATTCTGGCTTGAATTATGTGTGCTTGAGAGAAGATGTGCCTTACTAAATATTAAATACATATTTTCCAATAAATATTTGCCAATATTGAATTTAAAGGCAGCAGTGTATTATTGCCATCATTCACAAGTATTGTAATGGAAGTCACTGATTTGGGACTCTGTGTTAGAATGTATTAGCTATCAGGTGAGTGTGTGCTTAAAAAGAACACATTTGAATCACTGTGCTCAACCAGCTAACTAATATACGCCATTTAGCAGACGCTTCTATCCAAAGCGACTTACAGTAGTGAACGCATACATTTTTAGTATATGTGGCCCCAGTGGGGATTGAACCCACAACCTAAGCGTTGCCAACGCCATGCTCTACCAGCTGAGCCACAGAGAACCACAGTTAACTTCCGTTGGGAAGTTATGTACATCTTTATTAGGTCAGAATATGCATCTGTCAGATGCACTTAACCCTGCACAGTGACATGCGCATATCTTGCACTCACCCAAGTCAGAATACCTCCCCTCCACCCAACCAATTAGGACTGTATTATTGTACATTTATATTTTAAACTATGCAATTTTAATAATTACCAGGGACGTACCCTTTTCAAGCTTTTTTTCCTCTAAAAAAAGAAAACGGTATATACAGTGGGGAAAATAAGTATTTCACCCCCTGCTGATTTTGTGAGTTTGCCCCCTTACAAAGAAAGGAACGGTCTATAATTTTCATGGTAGGTTCATCTTAACAGTGAGAGACAGAATATTTTAAAAAAATCCCAGAAAATCACATTATATGAATTTTAAACATTTATTTGTGTTTTATTGAGGAAAATAAGTATTTCACCCCTAGCAAAACATGACTCAGTACTTGGTGGAGAAACCCTTGTTGGCAAGCACAGCGGTCAGACGTTTCTTGTAGTTGGTCACCAAGTTTGCGCAGATCCCAGGAGGATTTTGGCCCACTCCTCTTTGCAGATCCTCTCCAAATCCTTAGAAATCCATTTTCAGTGTCCTGGCTGAGGGAAGGAGGTTCTCACCCAAGATTTCCCGGTACATGGCCCCATTCATCCTCCCCTCGATCCGGTGAAGTCGTCCTGTGCCCTTAGCAGAGAAACAGCCCCAAAGCATAATGTTTCCACCGCCATGCTTGACGGTGGGGATGGTGTTCTTGGGGTCCAAGGCAGCTTTTTCTTCCTCCAAACACGGCGAGTCGAGTTGATGCCAAAGAGCTCGATTTTAGTCTCATCTGACCACAGCACTTTCTCCCAAGCCTCCTCTGAATCATCCAGGTGCTCATTGGCAAACTTCAGACGGGCCTGTACATGTGCCTTCTTGAGCAGGGGGACCTTGCGGGCACTACAGGATTTCAATCCATTACGGCGTTGTCATGGTTTTACCTTGTTCAGCCGCTGGAGGGCGCTTGACCATGTGATGGTCGGTTCCCTTTGTTTTGTATGCGGAATCATCGTCATTGTCATTTCCCTTATATGGTCTTTTGTCGGGGATTTTCCCGGTCATGGCCAGCTGTGGATTATCAGTGTTTATTCCGCCTACTATTTAAAGGCTGCGTTTTCATATCACAAACGCTTCTGTGTAAACCCTTGTTACGCTCTAGCCGGTACTAGAACTAAGGTATTAGTTTTTCCACTTGGTGGTCTCTCAGTTAAAGAGAGAAGGTACTATTTAGGATCTTTTAAAAGGTTTAGCTTTGCCACTCTGTGGTTACCGTTCTAGGAGGATTATTTCCTTTCTAGCTTTGGTTATTGCTCGTCACTCCGGTGGCATTTCCTTTTCGAGATTTATTCTTTTGTTTTTGGGTCAAAAAACTCCCAGAGCTAAAGTCTCTAAAATTCATTTTAGTTTCTTACCTCTTCGTTGAAGAGTCCACAACCTTTGGGTTGTTATTTATTTTCCGTGGACTTTATGCCGGAGTTTCTTTTCTTTGTCCATCCAGTTTTTCCCCTGCTCCCTTATCTGTTCGGAGACTTAGTGGTTGACTACTTGTAGTTAGCTTTTAGATATTCGTGACATCTGCGAGTGGCTCTTCCATCCTCGACCCACACTACAGTACACAGAAGCCAACTATGACAGAGCCAGCAAAAACTACGAATATCGAGCTAACTGTGGCTACGCAACAAACATTGCTAGCTAGTCAAGCGGAGGCCATCCGCCAACTGCACTTCCAATTAACAGAGGCCAGTGAGCAACAAAGGGAGATGTATGCGAGATTGCTCGCGATGGAAAGTTCCATGCGGGACTTAGTAAATAATTTTTCGCAACCCAGTAGCACACAAACCCCGGTACAGGTTTCCGGGGATCGGTTACTTCAGACTGTTGCACAAGCACTTCCTCCTTCTCGTGAACCTAAAATTCAACTTCCCCCACGTTATGACGGAGAGTCGGGCAAATGTCGAGGGTTTATCTCACAATGCCTGATTGTTTATAGGGCTCAACCCTCTTGTTATCAGTCTGATAATGCACGAGTTTCACTTATCTTATCTCTCCTGACTGGTGCGGCACTCGAATGGGCCGTCCCGCTGATACGATCGCAGGCACCAATTTTAGACGACTCCAATAAATTTATGAAGGAGATGGAGCTGGTGTTTGATCATGAGATCTCTGGTAAAGACGCAGCTATGACACTGGTTCGGATTCGTCAGGGGTCGCTTAGCGTAGCGGAGTTTTCTATCCGATTTAGATCACTGGCTGCTGAGACCGGCTGGTTGGAGGGCCCGCTCAGTACGTTATTTACGAATGCCCTATCTGAGTCAGTTAAAGACGCGTTGGCGTCTCTTGATTCCCCTGATTCTTTTGAGACCTTGGTTTCTACCGCCATACGAATTGACAATCGTATTAGAGAGCGTGAGAGAGAGAGACGGAATAAAACTACGCCTGGGCGCGTTTGGTTTCCCCGGTCTACGGGAGTCCCTGAAACGTCACGTTCTAGGGAAGGAGGGGAGGAGCCCATGCAAGTGGGTAGTTAATCCATTAAAAATACTAAAAGGGTTGACTCTCGTCCAGAATACTGTCGCTACTGCAGGCAGAAGGGTCATAATACTATTAACTGTCCTAAACTTACGGGAAAAGGTCAGTCTCACTAGTGGATCGAAAGGCACTGGCGAGACATTTGACTACATCCTTCGAACCTTTTTACCCATCGAATTAAGTTGGAACGAACAATCTGTTAAGATTGACGCCTTTTTAGATTCAGGGGCGGTAGACTGTTTTATGGATGCCAAGTGGGCTCTGGACACACAGATACCTGTGCGCGCTCTTTCTCAGCCCCGCTTTATTACGGCACTCGATGGTCGACCGCTGGGTTCTGGCAGTATTCATGACAGGACTGAGAATATGTGTATGCGTGTGCTCTTTAAAAATCACACAGAACACATTAAATTCTTTTTAGTTGACTCGCCGACCTACCCCCTGGTATTAGGTCATTCTTGGCTTAGCAAACATAAGCCACACATTAACTGGGGTGATCAGAATAAGGTCATAATTCAGTGGGGTTCCCAGTGTGCGCATCATTGTCAACAGGTTTTTTCCCCGTGTTATCAGACTATTGAGAGCGAGGTTAGTTCGGTCGCGGACGAATCTGACACATGCTCCGTGGATCAGGACACACCCTCCCAAATAGCTGACGATGAGACAGAGAGGGATTTGTTGGACGGAGACACGCCCTCCGTTATGTCAGAGGAGAGAGAGGGGAGTTTAGACTGGCATTCGCTGACCGACTGGAGAGAACCGGTCGATGACTGCTCCAGTTTTAGTTCGCAATCAGACAGTTTGGAACTCCTTTAGTGCGGAGGTATTTCCTTTACCCAGGGCGTGCCTAATGTTTATGCTAATCTCAGTGAGGTTTTAGTAAACAAAGGGCCACCACTTTACCTCCGCATAGAACATATGATTGCGCTATCGAACTACAGCCGGGTACTATTCCTCCCCGCGGTTCTCTGTATTCTCTCTCGGTTCCTGAGAGCACTGCCATGAGAGAGTACATCAAGGAATCTTTAAAAAATGGCTTTATTATACCATCTACGTCACCTGCAGGTGCGGGTTTTTCTTTGTAGGGAAGAAAGATGGGGGATTAAGGCCATGTATTGATTATCGAGGTCTTAATAATATCACGGTCAAGAACCGGTACCCCCTGCCCCTCATGAATTCCGCTTTTGAACGTCTCCAAGGAGCATCTGTGTTTTCCAAGCTTGACTTGCGCAATGCTTACAACTTGGTGCGGATTCGTGAGGGATGAGTGGAAGACCGCTTTTAACACTCACAGCGGCCACTATGAGTACCTGGTCATGCCTTTTGGACTCACTAGCGCCCCCTCAGTGTTTCAGGCTTTTGTGAACTGCGTGCTCAGAGAAATGTTGGAGAGATTTGTTTTCGTCTATTTAGACAACATTCTTATTTTTCTAAAAAATATTTCTGAACACAAAGAACACGTTAGACGCAGTGTTAGAGTGTCTCTTAGAGCGCGGCTGTTCGTCAAAGCCGAGAAATGCGTTTTTCTCTCAGTTCCGTTTCATTTCTGGGTTTTATTGTGGCGGAGGAGTATCCAAATGGATCCCAGGAAGGTGTCAGCAGTCAGGGATTGGTCCACCCTGAATCGGTGAAGCAGGTCCAACGATTCTTGGGGTTCGCTAATTTTACCGGCGTTTCTTCGCAATTTTAGCTCCGTGGTGGCTCCTATTTCGGCTCTTACTAAAAAATCTGCTCCCTCTCGGTTTTTATGGACATCCAAAGCTGAGGCAGCATTTTTAGAGTTAAAAGGAGGTTCACCTCCGAACCCATTCTCATCACCCCTAATCCATCTCTCCCCTTTGTGGTAGAGGTCGACGCCTCGGAGCTTGGAGTAGGGCGATACTGTCTCAACGCTCTCCTCTGGATCAGAAGATCCACCCCTGTGCTTATTTCTCCCAGGGACTTTCCCTGCGGAGAGAAATTATGGCGTCGGGGACAGAGAGTTGTTAGCAGTAAAACTGGCGCTCGAGGTGGCGTCATTGGTTAGAGGGCTGAACATCCGTTCACGGTCTGGACCGATCATAAAAACCTTGAGTACATTCAGGACACCAAGCGTCGTAATTCACGGCAGGCCCGCTGGTCGCTTTTCTTTCGGCGCTTTAATTTTATTCTGACATACCGCCCTGGTTCTAAAAACATCAAACCAGATGCACTCTCTCGGTTATTTGACGGTTCAGAGGTGAATCACTCTCCTGAGCCCATTGTTCCTGCCGCTCAGATTCTGGCTCCAGTTTCTTGGAGTATTGAATCCGTGGTGCGTAAGGCACAAAGTCTGGAACCGGATCCGGGTGGTGGTCCTCCGGATCGCCTTTTTGTACCATCCAAAGTGCGTGCTCAGGTGTTGCAATGGGGTCATTTTTCCCGGTTGACGGGTCATCCGGGTATTCACAGGACTCATGAGTTCTTAGCCAGAAGGTTCTGGTGGCCTAAAATGGAGAGTGATGTGCGTGAATGCGTTTCGGCCTGTTCCATATGTGCTCGGAATAAAGGGTCTCGGCTTCCACCATCTGGTCTTCTTCGGCCACTGCCCATCCCTAGTCGTCCTTGGAGTCACATCGCCATGGATTTTGTGACCGGTCTGCCGGCATCTGAAGGTCACACGGTTATCCTGGTGGTAGTGGATAGGTTCTCCAAGGCGGCTCATTTTATCCCTCTGCCCAAGTTGCCGTCCGCTCTTGAAACCGCTCGGTTGGTGGTTGATCATGTGTTCCGTATCCATGGTCTTCCCCTGGACGTGGTGTCTGATCGCGGACCCCAGTTTGCGGCCCGATTTTGGCGAGCTTTCTGTTCCCTTTTGGGGCGTCCGTAAGTCTGTCTTGGGATTTCATCCTGAGTCAATGGGCAGACCGGCGGACTAACCAATCTATGGAAGGAACGCTTCGCTGTTTGGCTTCATCCAATCCTACCTCTTGGAGTCGACATCTCGCCTGGGCTGAATACGCGCATAACACCTTGCGTAATCGTCCACTGGTCTCTCTCCTTTTGAGGCACAGTTCGGTTTCCAACCACCTCTGTTCCCTGAACTAGAGAAAGACGTGGGAGTGCCGTCTGCTGCGTCGTTTGTCCGACGGTGTCGGGTTACATGGAGAAAGGTGCGCGAGTCGCTCCTGCGGGCTTCTGCCCGCCAGAAGGTTATCGCTGACAGGCGTCGTCGTCCGCGCCCCGTCATACCGTGTAGGGCAACGGGTGTGGCTCTCCACTCGCGATTTACCGTTACGGGTTGAATCGCGTAAACTTGCTCCTCGTTTTGTGGGGCCCTTCAAGATTATCCGTAAAATCAATCCTGTCACCGTTCGCCTTCAACTTCCCGATCCATGAGGTTCACCCCACATTTCCGTCGTCTCCCATTAAGCCGGTTGTTACTAGCCCGTTGGCTCCGGTTGATGTACCACCGCCTCCACCTCAACTTATTGATGGCCAGCTGGTTTACACGGTGCGTCGCATTATTTCTAGTAGGCGTGTGGGCAGGGCGTTCAATACTTAGTAGACTGGGAGGGCTATGGCCCTGAGGAGCGCTGCTGGGTTCCGTCCAGGAATATTCTGGACCCGATCTTATTCGCGATTTCCATCGGCATGGTTCTGGGGGATCGGCTGGGGCCGCTCCTTAAGGGGGTCCTGTCATGGTTTTACCTTGTTCAGCCGCTGGAGGGCGCTTGACCATGTTATGGTCGGTTCCTTTGTTTTGTATGCGGAATCATCATCATTGTCATTTCCCTTATATGGTCTTTTGTCGGGATTTTCCCGGTCATGGCCAGCTGTGGATTATCAGTGTTTATTCCGCCTACTATTTAAAGGCTGCGTTTTCATATCACAAACGCTTCTGTGTAAACCCTTGTTACGCTCTAGCCGGTACTAGAACTAAGGTATTCGTTTTTCCACTTGGTGGTCTCTCAGTTAAAGAGAGAAGGTACTATTTAGGATCTTTTAAAAGGTTTAGCTTTGCCACTCTGTGGTTACCGTTCTAGGAGGATTATTTCCTTTCTAGCTTTGGTTATTGCTCGTCACTCCGGTGGCATTTCCTTTTCGAGATTTATTCTTTTGTTTTTGGGTCAAAAAACTCCCAGAGCTAAAGTCTCTAAAATTCATTTTAGTTTCTTACCTCTTCGTTGAAGAGTCCACAACCTTTGGGTTGTTATTTATTTTCCGTGGACTTTATGCCCGGAGTTTCTTTTTCTTTGTCCATCCAGTTTTTCCCCTGCTCCCTTATCTGTTTGCAGACTTAGTGGTTGACTACTTGTAGTTAGCTTTTAGATATTCGTGACATCTGCGAGTGGCTCTTCCATCCTCGACCCACACTACAGGCGTAGTGTGTTACCAATGGTCATCTTGGTGACTGTGGTCCCAGCTGCCTTGAGATCATCAACAAGCTCCAGCCGTGTAGTTCTGGGTTGTTCCCTCACCTTTCTCATGATCAGGTTCACTCCACTAGGTGAGATCTTGCGTGGAGCCCCAGACCGAGGGAGATTGATGGTCAATTGGTGTTTCTTCCATTTTCTAATTATCGCACCAACAGTTGACTCCTTCTCACCAAGCTGCTTGCCAATGGTCTTGTAGCCCATTCCAGTCTTGTGCAGGTCTACAATTTTGTCCCTGATGTCCTTAGACAATTCTTTGGTCTTGCCCATTGTGGAGAGGTTGGAATCTGATTCATTGATTGATTCTGTGGACAGTTGTCTTTTATACAGGTAACGAGTACTTAATTAGGAGTACTAATTAAGTAAGAGGACTAATCTGTGTGCCTCCTGGTCACATAACCGGTCTGTGGGAGCCAGAATTCTTGCTGTTTTGCTAGGGGGCGAAATACTTATTTTCCTCAATAAAACACAAATAAATGTTTAAAATTCATATAATGTGATTTTCTGGGATTTTTAAAAATATTCTGTCTCTCACTGTTTAGATGAACCTACCATGAAATTTATAGACCGACCGTTCCGTTCCTTTCTTTGTAAGGGGGCAAACTCACAAAATCAGCAGGGGGTGAAATACTTATTTTCCCCACTGTATATTTAAATCTGATCATGATAAAACAAATCTCTACATTTAAAAAAGGATCAGAGATGTAATAAACACTTACCAACTTCTCCCTTAAGACCAATACACTCTGTAAATATGAGAAAAAAGGAAATAAAATGATCTACTTAAAAATGACAGTATTACAATTCTGTCAACAAAATATATTTTGATCACCACAAGTGTTTTATTTTTGTTCAACTTTTTGTTTTGATCCATGATATTAAGTTATACTCATTAAAGTCCTCAGTGGGTTATGTAGGCTGTCAATAAATGCATTCCAGAAACACAGAACACATGTGTTGACAACACCAAGTAAAGAAATACACTCACAAAACCTTTCCAAATTATTTAGAACCATTTTCTATTTTTTTTAAAGCGGTGACTGAGGTGGCCATGGCATATGTGTTACATCATTGTCATGCTCATCAAACCATTCAGTGACCACTTGTGTCCTGTGGATGGGGGCATTTTCATTCTGCAAGAGACTGCTCCCATCAGGATAGAAATGCTTCACCATAGGATGAAGGTGATCACTCAGAATGGCTTTTATTTATTAGCATTTACCTTGCCCTCTAAGGGGTTGAGTGGACCTAAACCATGCCAGGAAAATGCACCCCACACCATAACAGAACTGGCAGAACCCTTCAACAGAGCCTGCAGAACCCTACTCAAGTGTTTCCTTCATTTGCCTGTCCTTTCTCATAAATTGTAACCATGGCACGTTATGACTATTGTACATGTTTTTTATCCTGTTTCCTGACCCAAGGTGTGCAGCAGGTGTGAGAGAGCGTTAAATCTGGATTCTGTATGCTGGAGGCGAAGATCACAATCGTTCCCCCACGTTTGTCCTCGACTCATTTTGCTACTAGCTAGTTACCGGTAGTTAGTTTGCTAGTCATTTCATCCCTTGCGCGGCTGTCTCTGACAAGTGTCAACATCTGCTTTCAACCCACAATGCACTGTATTTTGGTTGGCTTCCTATATTAGGTCCTATATTAAATCCGATTACGTTAACACATGTAACGAACCAAACCGTGGTTCACTTGGAACCGGACCGAGTCCCGACTTTTCGGGAGTGCCTGTGTCCATGAGCGATAGATTTAACTGACACATACTTCAGCCCTGTGATCGGTGAGGCCTGTTATCGTCCACAATCGTAACGATAATGTGAAAAATGCAAGTGTCAATGCCACTGTAGGCTATATAGGACTTGTTGTACCACATTTTCTAAAGTATATCTGAATGTAGGCGGGTCAGTTTGTACCAGGATATACAACCTGTCACCATGAAATGACCTAGGAAAATTCACGTGCCTCAATGTGTGTACCTGAGCAGGAAATACATATAGTCAGGGATCCACAAGCCCAAAAGCTCAAGAAAATGTGTTGAACCTGACATGGCATGCTATACTTTTTGTTTGTGTTTTTTCTATTAATTTGGACATTAAGGTCCACTGAATGAGAGGTCTGCTCTGCCAGAAACCTTGCAAAAAAAATGATGGCCATTTTTGTATATGCAGCCTTTATTTTTTGACCGAAAAATGTGAGAGTTTTTTTTTTAAGTCCTCAGTGGGTTGTGTAGGCTGTCAATAAATGCATTCCAGAAACACAGAACACATGTGTTGACAACACCAAGTTAAGAAATACACTCACAAAACCTTTCCAAATTATTTAGAACCATTTTCTATTTTTAAAAAACTGGTGACTGAGATGGCCATGGCATATGTGTTACATCATTGTCATGCTCATCAAACAATTCAGTGATCACTTGTGTCCTGTGGATGGGGGCATTTTCATTCTGCAAGAGACTGCTCCCATCATGATAGAAATGCTTCACCATAGGAGTTTCAAGTTTCAAGTTTCAAGGATGAAGGTGATCACTCAGAATGGCTTTTTATTTATTAGCATTTACCTTGCCCTCTAAGGGGTTGAGTGGACCTAAACCATGCCAGGAAAATGCACCCCACACCATAACAGAACTGGCAGAACCCTTCAACAGAGCCCGCAGAACCCTACTCAAGTGTTTCCTTCATTTGCCTGTCCTTTCTCATAAATTGTAACCATGGCACGTTATGACTATTGTACATGTTTTTTACCCTGTTTCCTGACCCAAGGTGTGCAGCAGGTGTGAGAGAGCGTTAAATCTGGATTCTGTATGCTGGAGGCGAAGATCACAATCGTTCCCCCATGTTTGTCCTCGACTCATTTTGCTACTAGCTAGTTACCAGTAGTTAGTTTGCTAGTCATTTCATCCCTTGCACGGCTGTCTCTGACAAGTGTCAACATCCGCTTTCAACCCACAATGCACTGTATTTTGGTTTGCTTCCTATATTAGGTCCTATATTAAGTCTGATTATGTTAACACATGTAACGAACCAAACCGTGGTTCACTTAGAACCGGACCGAGTCCCGACTTTTCGGGAGTGCCTGCGTCCATGAGCGATAGATTTAACTGACACATACTTCAGCCCTGTGATCGGTGAGGCCTGTTATCGTGCACAATCGTAGCGATAATGTGAAAAATGCAAGTGTCAATGCCACTGTAGGCTATATAGGACTTGTTGTACCACATTTTTTTAAGTATATCTGAATGTAGCCGGATCAGTTTGTACCAGGATATACAACCTGTCACCATGAAATGACCTAGGAAAATTCACGTGCCTCAATGTGTGTACCTGAGCAGGAAATACATATATTACTGCACTTTGCCTTTGTAGGGCAGTATTCCTAGATACTCACCACTGGAAATTATGTTTTTATGCTTAATCTTGATTTGTGCCCCAGTTCTTATTGTCCCACTGGGATTGCTCCTAAATACAGATTAAAAACCCCCCACTATTTTATTAAATTGAGGAGATGCAAAGCACATACTGTAGCACTGATTGCGCAATAGTACTAATTTACGCATTTATGCACTCGGCAATTGATTCCCAGGCTGCGTCTCTCGCTTTGTTAATGATGGTGGTGTTGCCTTTTTTAGTGACGATTGTCTTGTAGTCTTCATAATATTCCATGATTAGTTGCTGCTCCCCCACGGTAAACGACACTGCACGTTCTTTTGCCATTTCTGTCTAATCGAATGTTTCAATCGACATTCACTTACTCGGGCTGTTTAAATAGTTAATGAACGCGCACGTAAGCGATTGCCCAAACCTGGCTTTCATCAGGCTTGGATTAGCTTCATCTCTTGATCCGCAATCTAGTTTCATGAAACGGAATTGATCTACAGTTCAGATACTTACAGTTTCTCTTCTTGGAGACGCTGAGACGCTGAGACGCTGAGACGCTGAGACGCTGAGACGCTGAGACGCTGAGACGCTGCTTCCTGTTTCCTGTTTCCTGTTTGGTTGGAGGGCTGTGTTTGCGGTGGTCTGCGTATCTGGCATTTTACACTTGCCAAAATTATCGTAAATATATAACGTTAAACGGTATAAACGTTATATAAATATATTCGGCGTTCATCATCAGAAAGGTAAAGGGATAAAATATTTGCTCTTAAGTTAAACGTTTGTCGCCGTTAGGGGACAGAGAGGAATTTTCCATTTTTTCCCACGTCTAGCTCGGAAAGCTTGTTAAAAAGTTACCGATTTGTATTACACCCAGCAGACGCGAGGTTTTTTGTGGTTTTTCGCCCTCTCAGGAGCAAATCCAAGAGTAAGGTAATATACTATAGCTTTTGTTGACTTAAATTTAAATTTAATTGTTGTATTTTAAGCGCATAGCGTATAGCCGTTTCGGTTGGCTGCTACCAGCGCTAACTACTACACAAACAGGACCGAAAGTTTCTTTTAAATTCGTTTTTAAATTCGTTTTAAGTGTCGTCTTCCATTTAGACATTTCTGCACCTGAGTGTTAGGAACCGAGGTGTATAAAACAATTTTGTATCGACTTGGTGTCTCTGTTTGGGCAGAAATTCGTTCAGTGTAGGGAGAGCAGTAGGTATATTCAGGGGTGAAAATGTGGCCTCCGGCAGTGCAGTGTGAGTGTTGCAGAATGATTACGTTTCTGGAAGAAGGCTTCCATGAGTGTTTCATTTTGCGACAGATGCCAGCTTGTGAAGCATCTCGAGGGCAAGATTCTTGATCTCGAAGCCCAACTTGCTGGTCTCAACTGCACTGCAGAATCTGTAGAGTTCAGGAACTAATTAGTATGCCCATTAGAGAGTTAGCCTGCACGCCAAAGCGGGGTAGGGGAGACTCTAGAGCAGGTAGGGAGAGAGTTTGGGTGAAGGTAGGGCGCCAGCGTAGAAAGGGGCGCGCACATGCAGGGCGGCATCTCCAGAGATATTGGTGTCCAACCGATTCCAGCCCTTGCAGGAAGAGGATCTGGCCCAGCCCTCTGTGAGCGGGAGGACTGTTGAGCCCCAGGGCACCCTGGCGGCCATGCCACCCAGGAAAAAGGGAGTTAATTGTAGTGGGGGATTCAATTATTAGAGGTGTAGACAGTATAGTCTGTTCGCGGGAAAAGGAGTCTCGCATGGCATGTTGCCTGCCTGGTGCTCAGGTTGGAGATCTCCTGGAACACGCGGACAAGCTCATGGCCAGAGCAGGGGTGGATCCAGTGGTCATGGTCCATGTTGGAACCAATGACATAGGTAAGGGTAGGTTTGAGGTTCTGCAGGACAAATTCATAGAATTAGGAGCAAAGTTAAGGGGCAGAACCTCCACGGTGGTCTTCTCTGAAATTCTGCCAGTACCACGTGCTAGCAAAGGCAAGCAGAATTTTATATGGAGATTTAACACGTGGCTACAAACCTGGTGCAGGAAAGAGGGGTACAGGTTTATGGGGCACTGGGACTCCTTTTGGAACAGGGTGACCTGTACAAGCGGGACGGGTTACACTTGAACCGGAGGGTACTGATGCATTGGGCCAGCGTATGCTTAGGGTAGCGGAGGAATATTTAAACTAGGGACTGGGGGGCAGGGAGGGAAATTAGTACTAGTATTATGGATAGGGAGGTACAGACTGCCCAGATTGAAGATACCAGGGCGGAGTATAGACAAAAAATTTCGGACTCCAGCTCCCTGACCTGATTAGTGTGAGAATTAGTGCTAGACTGCCACTTACTGTCCGAAGAGAAAAAACTGCTCCAGGTAGCAGACCTACTGGGGTTTGTCTAAGCAATTTAGTAGATGTGCCTTTAGTTATCAATGTCCAGCCAAAACAAATCTCCTCCCCTGACGTACATGTCCAACAGATAAAATTAGCCCTCCTAAATGTCAGATCACTGAATAATAAAACTTTTTTAGTTAATGATCTGATTATAGAAAATAACTTAGATTGCATCTGTTTAGTTGAAACTTGGCTGAATAATGATACAGCCACAGCAATAATGATTGAGACCTGCCCACCAAATTATAGCTTTCATCAATTGCCCAGAAAAAACAGAAGAGGAGGAGGAGTTGCAGCTATTTTCTCTTCAAAACTTATGTTTAGAATCACTGAACTAGGTGAATTCATGTCAATGGAATACCTTGCCATTGAGCTCAAAACCGAATCAACAATATTAGTTACAATATACCGCCCACCTAAATACTCACCAATATTCATACAGGAGTTCTCTGAGCTGATCTCTCTATGTGTGACCAGATACGATAAAGTAATCCTAAATGGAGATCTGAATATACACTTCAATAAAAAATCAGACTCCAAAACTATAGAACTTATAAATACACTGGACAGCTTTGATCTAACGCAACATATAACTGAACCAACTCACCGGCACGGTAACACATTAGACTTAGTAATAACTACTGGGCTAAACATCAATAATGTCTCAATAACAGAATTACCTCTCTCAGACCATCACTGTATATTCTTTGACACTGAGATAACCTTAACCAGAACAAAAAAGAAGTTATAGTCCAAAAGAGGCTCCTAGATGACAAAGCTGAATCAAAGTACTCTGATCTCATTAGACTATATGAGCCACACAGTCATGACAGCTCTCTAAATGAAATGGTAGAAAATCTCAACCATGCACTGTCATCTGTGTTAAACTATGTTGCCCGCTGAAAACCAAAAAGAAGTCGACAGCCAGAGCCTCCCCTGGCTAAATCATAATGTTGTCAGCGAGGCAAAAAGAAATGTCGTGCAACTGAGAGAAAATGGAGGAAAACAAAAACAGTAATCCATTGTAATATCTACAAAGATGCATTAACTGCCTATAACAAAACCATCCGCCTAGCAAGGAAGGATTACCTCTCTAAAATTATCACAGATAACGCTGGAAATTCCAGAGTTCTGTTCTCCACTATTGATCAACTGCTCAACACTGCCCCCACCCCTCCACAGTGCTCAACAGTTAAGTGTGAAGAACTTGCACTGTTTTTCAACAACAAAATAACTTCAATCAGAGCCAGTATTACCCCTGATAGAAATAAAGCTGATTCCAGCAAAGTGTGCAATGCAACCATGGGAAGTTTCACATGTATCACATTAAGTGAACTTTGTAAAACTGTCTCCGATTGTAACTCCTCCACTTCAGACATTGATCCTGTACCTACAGCATTTTTAAACGGGTGTTTAATAGTGTCTCAAGCCCTGTCCTGGACATCATAAATACATCCCTTAGAACTGGTATCTTCCTGATACCTTTAAAACAGCAGTTGTGAAACCCTTATTAAAGAAATCCAACTTAGATAGTAATGTTCTGGCAAACTATAGACCGATATCAACCTTCCATTCATTAGTAAAGTACTTGAAAAGATAGTTTCAGTTCAAATAAATTCCTTTCTCAAAGAAAACAACATACTAGAAGAATATCAGTCAGGCTTCAGAAAATTTCACAGCACTGAAACTGCTCTTACCAAAATAATTAGCGACCTCAGACTAAACTCTGATGAGAACAAGGTGTCTATCCTCGTTCTGTTAGATCTCAGTGCAGCATTCGACACTATTGATCATGATATTCTAATAAATCGTCTCGAAAAGTATGTTGGTTTCTCTGACTGTGTTTTGAACTGGCTCAAAACATACATCAGAGGAAGGAAATTCTATATTAGCTTGGGAGGCTATATGTCTGAGAAATACGACAACTGCTATGGGGTTGCACAAGGGGAGCTGCCTAGGTCCATTGCTTTTCTCCCTTTACATGCTACCACTGGGTGATATCATCAGGGAACATAATGTAGGTTTCCACAGCTATGCGGATGATACACAATTGTATATATCCGCAGAACCAAATGATACGGCAGCTATAAACTCCATTACCAACTGCCTATTAGCAATAAATAAATGGATGAGCAATAACTTCCTGAGATTAAATGAGGATAAAACTGAAATTCTACTTATCGGCCCCAAAACAAAAAGAAATGCTAATTAAAAACTTGGGAGGATTAACCCCCTGGATCAAATCTGAGGTCACAAGCCTTGGTGTCATCCTAGACTCAGAACTGAATTTCAACTCCCATATAAATAAAGTGACTAAAACATCATTCTTTCACCTCAGAAATATAGCAAAAGTACGAGCATTTATAAATCAAAACGATGCTGAGAAGCTAATTCATGCTTTCATATCTAGCCGGTTAGACTACTGTAACTCACTCTTCACTGGTCTTCCCAAGAAAACCATTGAAAGACTCCAGCTCATTCAAAACTCTGCAGCTAGATTATTAACCAAAACTAAAAGGAGAGAACACATTAGTCCTGTCCTAGCTGCTCTACACTGGCTTCCTGTAACCTTTAGAATAGACTTGAAGGTCCTCCTTCTCACTTACAAAGCTCTAAATGGACAAGGACCTAACTACATAGCTAAATCTCTTACAAATTACACACCAGCTAGAACACTGAGATCATCAGATGCAGGTCTATTAGAGATCACCAGAAACTGTCATAAGAAGGTTGGTGATGCGGCCTTTGTCAACTACGCCCCAAAATTATGGAACACATTACCCATAAATATCAGGGAAGCCAACACACTAGACATTTTCAAAAGACAACTTAAAACCTATCTTTTTACCAAAGCTTTTGATTAACTCTGACTTGCACTACTAAATTGATCTTGCACTATATATATTTTAATCTTCTCTGATTACGCATTCTGTGTAAAGCACTTTGAACTGCAATTCTTGTATGAAAGGTGCTATATAAATAAAGTCTTACTTACTTACTTACAGTACGTAAACCCGCTAACTCAAATCAGGTTTATTTTAGCAAGCCCGGATTTTCTGAACCAGCTTCGTGAAATACCCCCCATATTTACACCCTACATACTCTAATTGACAAACATGTTGTCCAAAACAAGAAGAAAATATTTGCCTGCTTTATTGATTTCCAAAAAGCTTTAGACTCAATCTGGCAAGATGGTTTACTATATAAACTTATTGAAAGTGGTGTAGGGGGTTAAATCTATGATATAATTAAATCAATGTGCATGGAAAATACATGTGTGATTAAAATTGGACAAAAACAAACTAAATTCTTCACTCAGAGGTGTGGAGTGAGACAGGGCTGCACCTTGAGCCCAACACATTTTAACATTTACATTAATGAATCGGCCACCATGCTGGACCAATCAGCAGCCCCTGGTCTCACTTCATTTACATTAATCCCCTCAGTCAGCTGGTCCTGACGCTTAGTTCACAAAGCAACACTAACCCACAGCCTCAGAACCAGCACACAGATATGAAATCAATTACAGTCAACCAAATTATAACCTATCAAATACAAAATTATATCACTTATTACATCACACACAAACAGAAGCACAAAGCAAAATGCAATGCTATCTGGCCCTGAAAAGACAGTGCACCATGGCAGACTACCTGACCAAAAACTGAGAACCACCTTGACAGAGTACAGACTCAGTGAACACAGAGTGGCCCTTGAGAAAGGCTCACAGAACATCACGGCTCCCTACTGAGGAAAGGCTGTGCCAGCACTGCACTCTGACTCCCTACTGAGGAAAGGCTGTGCCAACACTGCGCTCTGGCTCCCTACTGAGGAAAGGCTGTGCCAACACTGCGCTCTGGCTCCCTACTGAGGAAAGGCTGTGCCAGCACTGCGCTCTGGCTCCCTACTGAGGAAAGGCTTTGCCAACACTGCACTCTGGCTCCCTACTGAGGAAAGGCTGTGCCAGCACTGCGCTCTGGCTCCCTACTGAGGAAAGGCTTTGCCAACACTGCACTCTGGCTCCCTACTGAGGAAAGGCTGTGCCAACACTGCGCTCTGGCTCCCTACTGAGGAAAGGCTGTGCCAACACTGCGCTCTGGCTCCCTACTGAGGAAAGGCTTTGCCAACACTGCACTCTGGCTCCCTACTGAGGAAAGGCTGTGCCAACACTGCGCTCTGGCTCCCTACTGAGGAAAGGCTGTGCCAACACTGCGCTCTGGCTCCCTACTGAGGAAAGGCTGTGCCAACACTGCGCTCTGGCTCCCTACTGAGGAAAGGCTGTGCCAACACTGCGCTCTGACTCCCTACTGAGGAAAGGCTGTGCCAGCACTGCGCTCTGGCTCCCTACTGAGGAAAGGCTGTGCCAACACTGCACTCTGACTCCCTACTGAGGAAAGGCTGTGCCAACACTGCGCTCTGGCTCCCTACTGAGGAAAGGCTGTGCCAGCACTGCGCTCTGGCTCCCTACTGAGGAAAGGCTGTGCCAACACTGCGCTCTGGCTCCCTACTGAGGAAAGGCTGTGCCAACACTGCGCTCTGACTCCCTACTGAGGAAAGGCTGTGCCAGCACTGCGCTCTGGCTCCCTACTGAGGAAAGGCTGTGCCAACACTGCACTCTGACTCCCTACTGAGGAAAGGCTGTGCCAACACTGCGCTCTGACTCCCTACTGAGGAAAGGCTGTGCCAACACTGCGCTCTGGCTCCCTACTGAGGAAAGGCTGTGCCAACACTGCGCTCTGACTCCCTACGGAGGAAAGGCTGTGCCAACACTGCACTCTGACTCCCTACGGAGGAAAGGCTGTGCCAACACTGCACTCTGACTCCCTACTGAGGAAAGGCTGTGCCAACACTGCACTCTGGCTCCCTACTGAGGAAAGGCTGTGCCAACACTGCGCTCTGACTCCCTACTGAGGAAAGGCTGTGCCAACACTGCACTCTGACTCCCTACGGAGGAAAGGCTGTGCCAACACTGCACTCTGACTCCCTACTGAGGAAAGGCTGTGCCAACACTGCACTCTGACTCCCTACGGAGGAAAGGCTGTGCCAACACTGCACTCTGACTCCCTACTGGGGAAAGGCTTTGCCAACACTGCGCTCTGACTCCCTACGGAGGAAAGGCTGTGCCAACACTGCGCTCTGACTCCCTACTGAGGAAAGGCTGTGCCAACACTGCACTCTGAGGGAGGGGGAGACAGAGCTGCACTTCATAACCAAATGAAGAAAAATATTCTTCCCTAAATTCAATCAAATCTGCCCACCATTCAAAGACGACCAAGAAAAACTAATAACGGAGTGCTCTAAACCAGCAGCACGGTTTATTGCTGCCTGCCACAGTCTGAGGGACAGTGAGTGACGGAATACACCCACATGCACCTGCTCACATGTATATACTCATACACAAGCGTGTACACACACACACACACACACACACACACACACAGGCACAGGCACACAAAATACACTCACACTCACACGCACAGGCACACAAAATACACACACACACGCACACACACACACACACGCACAGGCACAGGCACACAAAATACACTCACACTCACACGCACAGGCACAAAAAATACACACACACAGGCACAGGCACACAAAATACACTCACACACATGCACACGCACACACAGGCACGGGCACACAAAACACACCCACACACACAGACATGCAGGCACACAAAACACACACGTACACACGCATACACCTGCTCACATGTACATTTTACATTACGTTTTAAGCATTTAGCAGACACTCTTATCCAGAGCGAATTACAAGATGTGCATTAATACATGGTAGGAACAATCATAGTTTGCGCCCGAGATCAGTGCAGTAATACAGCCATAGACATCTGTGGGAGGAAAATTAAGAAAGGCTTTGCATCTAGGACCCCATCTGCTGTCCCTATGTTGTCTAATCTAAAAAAAACTATAAGTGCAGGATGTGGAGCCATAAAACGAGCACAATGGAAGCAAACATAAAACTCAGATCGAGAGTCAATGGGCAGTGAATTATCTCTGTCTGAGGAGGTCGTGGTCGTGAGTAGAGGAGGGAGTCAGGCTTCACATCCTGACAGGCATGACCAGATGCTGCACTCTAAGTGGTAACTCAATAAGGGTACTTCCCTACCTGACAAGAGCACAATGGGACCGACATCAGTGGCCGGGTCTTCCCACCACTAAGATTTATGAGCCCAGTTCGGGCAAGAGGACGTGGATTAACAATTAAACAAGTGAATCCCACCACGCTTTAGCCTTTTACCTTTTGTGGTGTCCCCAGGGATTAGACGACACTCACGGACCTTGCAGAGGGCGTAGGCAAGTGCAAGAACACGGAGGAGGCAGTAATATAAGCAAAATGATCATTTATTAAACGACAACATAAAACAAAGGGTGGGGTCTTCGGGGGAACACAAACACATAAAGTCCACAAATCCTTATCTCGTTGTCAAAGTCCAATCCAAGTCCAAAATCCAGTTCCAAGTCCGCAATCCAGTCCGTAGTCAAATCCAAAGGGGGGTCCTCAAACAATCCAGTCATACACAAAAAAACACACTCCAACACTCTCTCCAAATCCTGGCTGGTCAAACGACTTCACAGGTATTCTCTCTTCCAACAAACACAGCAACTCCTTCCAAACCACGTTCCTACTCCTCTCCAAGTGTGATGGGATTCAGCCCTTTAAATAGGCCTCAAAATGGCTTTCAGCTGGTCGTTAGTCCCGTTTGCTCGACTTCTTTCAGGTGTTACTGTGGCCTGCTGGGAAATGTAGTGTTTTGGGGCTGCCATGTGTTGGAGGCCAGGCAGCCATTTTCTGGTGCAGCCCCTTGGGCTGCCACACTTTGTATCAGGGATTCTGCAGATTTTACCACCAGCATTATTGGGTCGTGCCGCGGGTATACTATATTATAGACCACTGGAATTAGACTATCCGCATAAGTCGTGGGGCGATGATGTAGCCCCGTATCAAATACAACTATTACTAAGCTACACAATACAGGTAAATAAATAGTACACAGTTGGGTCAGCTGAAGTGTCTGTGTATGTCTGTTTAAGTCTGTTTATGTCTGTTTATCTCTTTTCATTAATCTTTTAATTAAATGGTGAAAGTATGAATAAAGGAAAATAAAAAGTCTCGGCAGGATGGAACGCCATGAGGTAATGGGGAGGGGTTGAGCCAGGTGGGCGTGGTGGTCAACCTCCAAGGCAGGAAGAGCCGATATGATAAAAAGTTGGTGCACGGGACTAGGGGGCAGCTGTTTTGCGCAAACCAGCCAGGTTGTTGTATCTAATCTTGTGTTGCATACAATAAACCTTATTTACCTCAGACTCTAAAGATTGTGCCGTGTTTGAAGAAGTATTAAGTGTGGTATGGGATCGCTCAGTCAAACTGGCCCTGTCTGAGATCCGATTCTACCACACATCATTGTAGGCAGCTGCATACCATACCTGTAACACTGGGAAGGAAAAGGTTAGTAATTAAAATGTCATTTTTATTTGTATTATTATTAAATGAGAAGGCAGGGATTCATATACAAGAAGTGTTGAGCAGGTCGGCAGTGGTGATGACAATTGGCTAGATGTACAGAATTCAGTGGTAGTGGAATTCAGTGGAGTCTGAAAAGGTGGGTTTTGGGTCTTTTGCGGAAGATCCCAAGTGATCGTGGTCCTGACCGATTGTGAGAAGAGGCGAGACCATGAGGAGCGGCTGTCGGGCGCCCAGAGGGATGGGACAGTCAGTTTGCCAGAGGAGGCGGAGCGGAGGGGTCTGGCTGGGGTGTAGGGAGTGATGAGTGTCTGGAGGTAAGGGAGAGCAGTACCTCTAGCCGCTTGAAAAGCAAGCACCAGTGATTTGAATCTGATGCGTGCTGCGATGAGGAGCCAGTGCAGAGAGGAGAGTAGAGGGGTGACGTGGGTGAACTTTGGTTGATTGAACACCAGACGTGCGGCAGCATTCTGAACATGTACATATTCATACACAAGCACGTACATTCCCACACACAAACACACACACACACACTCACACTAACACACACGCACAGGCACACAAAACACACACAGTTCAAGTCCAGTGAATAACCTGAAATCGTACAGCAGTATGCTGCCAGGGGTTAAAAAAAAAAGTTTAGGTTACCAAAAACAGAAAAATAATGTAAGATAACATTATTTTGTAATAACACAAGATAGTTTCATGGAATGTGTAAACAATTGAGGAAGACTGTAAAATAGAGCAGTTTACCAGACAAAATTAAACATGAATAAAAGCCAGGTGGCAAATATATCAGCTACAAGACAGACATGTGGTCTTTTAACAAAACAATCCAAGTTTCAAGCTTGTTGTCACATTTTATTGTTTAATGCTGATTTCAGGAGTACATGCATTTCTCAAACAAAATGGCAAACCATTTTCATGTCCAAGGCACTCATTGGTTGGAATACATAGATTGGTCATTTTTTACTATTTGTACATATAATTAATAGACAATGAAATTGTAAATGTTAAATCAGTCCTGTGGAAAACCATTTCTTTACACCATGAAATTTAAGAAAATGTACCACAGACTTCCATGGGGTATATTAGCTGTTCTCAGGCTGGTGGGATATGTATTTATGAGCACCAGTAAGCCCATTAAGAATTGGTATCGTATTTCCATAATATAATAATTAATGGTATTGCCCCATGCTCTTGATCTCTCTTGATCTACAGAGTAAAAATGGCCAACCTGCTGCAGGGCTCTACGGTGTGGTGCTTTTATCAGTCTCAGAAATCCCTCAGCAGCATCCTCCATTCTCCTCCACCATCTTATCAATCTTCTGCAGCAGCTCAGGGACCTGAGAGTGATTCTCCATGTCCTTATTGTTAAAGACATGGTAATGATTACTACACTTCTTTAGCAGCTTCTGCAGGTTTGTGTCATGACTGACAAACTCTTTAATGTTTGTGTTTTCCAGTTTGTCTCCATAAGAGAAGAGGACTACAGTGCACTGATCCACTCTCTTAGAGAAGAGCTCCTGCAGTTCCTCCATCACTCTCTTCTCCTGTTCAGTGAATAGTCCCAGCTGTACGACCAGGAGGAAAGCGTGGGGTCCAGGGTCACACAGAGACACACATCTCACCATCTCCTCTCTCAGTTTGTCTCCTGAGAGCTCAGTGTTGAACAGGCCTGGAGTGTCCACCACAGTGACTCTTCTCCCATACACTTCTCCTTCTCTTCCCTCACTGGTCAGGGTGAGAGAAGAGCAGCTGATCCCTGATTTAAACTCCTTTCTGCCCAGGATGATGTTTCCTGCTGCACTCTTCCCAACTCCACTCAGCCCCACTAACAACAGTCTCAGGTCAGGGATGACAGGGGCTTCTGAAACATAGGAGAGGTAACCGTTATGACCAGTCTTGAACACTTAGTTAATCAGCTCCTGAAAGAAAGGGAAATGCCCCACTAACACCACATTCAGGTCGATTTCTACAGAAAGACAGGAGAGTTTAGCATCATCAGTGATCCATAACTTCAAGCCAGTCTCAAAGCCTTAGTCTATCGTTATCGTTTAATACATTTTTTCTTCTTTTTCTTGCTGCATGATTTCACTTTCTGCTAATGTAGCAAAATGAATATAATTATAATATGAATGTCAGTCATCCTTTTGCCTCATGCACATTTTAAAGTGATTAATACATTTTAGAAATGTACTAGGGCAGTAGATTTGGGACTACAGTCTGGTCATGTGTGCATGACCAAACAGTGCTCACAGTAATGTGTGTATAACCAAACAGTGCTCACAGTAATGTGACCAAACAGCGCTCACAGTAGTGTGTGCAAACAGCGCTCACAGTAATGCGTGCAAATGGCGCTCACAGTAGTGTGTGCATGCCCAATGAAAAATATAAATACTCAGAAGTGTTGGTGAATCTTACTCGGTTCCAGTCTCCCAATGAGATCATCCCGTCGGATTTTCTTTAAGATCTCCTGTGTGATGTTCACCCTCTTGTCACCATAGTAACCCTTCATCAAGGTGACAACACCTGGCCTACTCTGGTCCTCCAGCCGACCCCGGGGAATGGGTCTACATCCTTCCAGCACCGTCCCATTCAAATAAAGTGTGAACTTTTCGAAATCTTCTTTTTTCAGGTCTTCCAGAATATTCAAGATCAGCTCATCCATCACAGATACCTAAGAGAAGGTAACAAGATAGTCAGTGTTAAATCCAATAAACACGACGTTTATTTAGTTCAAATCACTTTAATTAGCACACGGGCTAAACTCAAATGTGACCGCCACCAAGTCACTTCCGGCAACCAGACAGCCACACACGCATGCGTCAACTATTCAGGGAGACGCCTTTACCGTAAAGAACAGAATAGAGGAGAAATACATGTTAACAATCTCACTATACTTTTTTAGTAAAAATAATAAATAAATTCTCATCTTTTAACAAAACCATATAGTGACCGTAAACAAAAGTAAACAAAACAGTTCCTTAGTTACATCCCTTGCGTATTCATAATGAATTTGACATAACTGAACATATTAACTATATAAAGTTGTTGGTGCTTTCAATAGTCCATGTAAACAAAGTCTTTAACACAGATTCCATAGTCCTTCACCAAGCGCTTTCAAAAGCACAAGAGCCGATGCTTCCTTTTTTGTTAGACAGTCAGCAAGTTGGGTTTTTGTGTCTGACCAGAGCACTTTCTTGATTTTCTTGCTTTGTATGAGCTCCTTGATGCTGCTTATTTCCAACCGGAGTCTCTTCTCTGTAACCTGTTTCGTCGACTTAAGGGCATCGAACAGAGAATGATTGTCAGTCACACAGACCAACGAAGGAGCATTCAGTCCAGCATTCCCAGTAGTGAGTTCAGAAAAGAGTGGCTAGAAAAATAGCAGTGTCTATTCCGTCTGACATAGCCAGGGTTTCCCCTGCAAGAGTGCTCCGCACCACACGTCTAATTCTCTTGGATTGCCAAGAGAGGGGAGAAAACTTACCTCTTTCTCCCATGAGAGCAATCAAAGTTCCCCCATGTGTACCTCCATCTGGGAGATTTCCAAGAGAGGCATCACTGAAAACAACCAAGTTCAGAGCATCATTGCTTCCCAAATGTTGAAACCTAAGGGTCACCTTTTCAGATTTGAGCTTACGGATGACTTTATTTACTTCATGAATAGACTGCACCGTAGCATTCTTGGTATTGGATGCCAGACTACAAGCATCAAACATAACATCAGGTCTGGTCTGCTTTGCAACCCATAAAATCTGTCCTATTTTTGACCTAAGCTGCTCTTTTTCAGTTTCATTAAGAGGGGCGTCCCTCTGAATAGCACGAGCTGCTTGCATATGAATAAGTTGAAGGTTTTCAATGTAACTGTGCTGATGTACCTGTACTACACCATCAACAGTAGCAAAATCCATTCCTACATAGCAGAAGTTTTCATACTCCTCGCGTCCAACAAAGAACGCAGACTTCAGTTGAGGAATCACATCTGTTGAGAAGTTTTGTGAGCCTGCCCAAAGAAAATCATCTACATGACATGCAAGTACTCCAGTAACCTTGAACTGTTCATCTAACCAATAAAAGACTGCTGGATCGACCTGCGACATTTTCCCACCTGTGCTTAGCATGATTTCTTTCACTTTGTTATACCAGTACAATGATGCATCTGCAAGACCATATACACATTTCTTTAGTTTCCATATAACACTTTCATTTCCTGCCATTCCTGGACAGCTCCATGCCCTGCAAGAAAGCAGATTTGATGTCCATGGAGTGGATTTGCCATTGATTTTGACAGATTACTGCTAACAATAGCCGAAGAGATTCAGAAGCACATGTTGGGGAATCTTTCTGCAACTCTTCAATATTAAGCTCTTCAAAGCCTCTGGCTACAAGTCGTGCTTTAGGCACAATACCCTTGGAAGTTTCTTTAAGACTACACACCCATCTGGTGGAGACACACTTTTGACCTACATCTTCAACTTCCTCAAAAACATTATTATTGTGCCAATTCTTAATCTCTTCCTGTTTAGCTGCATCAAAAGAGATGTCTTTGGTTATAAGTACATCAGCATCCCTGACTTCTGATTCAATGTTAAGACTATCAACTTGTGACATATCAACTGACTCCTTTTGTCCATCACTACCATCGGGTTCAAGATGTTGCAGGTTATACCAATTTTTTAGCTGTCCTGTAGCTTTGCCTGCTCTGCCTAAAACTCTGGCTCTATGAAGAGTACCGTCATCTCTGTTCATAAATGTTACAGTCTGTCCTGTTCTTAACTTTATACTTTGCGTTACCTTAGTTTGTGTCAGCATAGGTGGATGTACCACTTCTCCTGTATTCACTTCACTGTCACTGATGTTGTTCTGCTCATTGTCTGTATTCTGTTCACTATCTGAGCTATCTGCTGCATCGTTTACGATGCCTTTCTCACTTTCTGTCTCTCTGTTTGCATCATCTTGTACAGTTTGCTTCTCCTGATCCTGTATGTTCACCTTACAAAACCTAGAGTGATGCACTCTAACAAGAATCCCACCATGTCTTACAAATACAACAGCTCCATCCTGACCAATAACTACCCCTGGTCCCTTCCACTCTGTACAGTCTGCTCGCTTGTAATATATTTTGTCTCCTGTCTCATATTTGTCATCTGTGGGTCTGAGCTGCTTGCGCAGTGCCCTCCTTATCCTCTCTGAAGATTCAGCTTCCGTGAATGCTCTCCTAGAAGCATGTAGAGCTGATATGTGTTCCCCTACCCTAGTACTTACTGTAGTACCCTCTAGAGCAGGTAGCCTGTCAACTAATACAGAGGGGAGGTTGGGATTCTGTCCGAACACTAGTTGATGGGGACTGTAGCCATGAACACTGAGCATACTGTTCTTAGCCATAAGGGCCCAGTCTAGAGCAGTGTTCCAGTCACACCCATTTTCTCGTTTCACCTTCTGGATGATCTCGGTGAGTGTTTGATTGTGTCTCTCCAGAAGTCCGTTGCTCCAGGGACTGTATCCCGCTGTTGTTCTTATCTCTATGTTAAAATTTTCTGCCATGTCTCTGATCTCTTCATTATTAAATTCTCCACCATTGTCACTGTATAGTCTCTGAGGAGGACCATGAACACTTATCCAAGTGTGAATGAAGGAGTTGACTATTTCAGAGGAATTCTTTGTTTTCACAATGTTTCCTGCGCTGAAACGTGTGAAATGGTCAATGATATGGAGATACCATACACCTGGTTCCAGCTCGTGCAGGTCCACTGCTACCGTTTCATTATACTCCGAAGCTAGAGGCAAACCCACAGCAGGCTTTGGCTTTGTCTTGCTGTACCTACGGCATATGTCACAGTCATGTACTATTTGTTGTAAGATAGTCCCACATTCTTTGTCTTTATTTCCCGAGCTGTGAAGAAGCCTCTGTAGTCTGTCTGCGGATGCATGACCAAACTGTTTATGAAGCTTCAGAAGGACTTTGCGTTTCTCATCTGGAGGCATGTTCTCTGTCACTGTGAGAACCTCATCTTTAGTTTGACTCTTTTCAGTATCTTTGTCTCTGATATCTACACAGTAATGTCCAGAACTAGTGAATTCAAGAGGTACAGGCTGCCTGAACATCACAACTCTATCATTTTCCATGTCCAAAACGGTTCCCGCCTTTTTCAAGGATGACTTACTCAGCAATAGTGGTATATCAACTTTGACCACTTCAGTTTCAACGTGACATTTTGTCTGCCCTATCTTAGCAGGTAGTTTCACTGTTCTAGTGGCATACACTATATTTCCATCTCCAAACTTAAATGTTCTAGAACTGGGGACTTCTGTTTTTAACAGCTGGTTCACTTGGTCTTGGCTCAGGTCATTAACATAACTTTCTAGCCATTTCTCTCCACATACTGTACGAGTACAAGCAGTGTCAATAATAGCTGATCCCAAAGATTCTGCCAAGAAAATCTCAGAGTCAGACATGAAGGCTTTAGTAAACAGCGTGATGTTACATTGCTTCACGGCATACAAGCGGCTATGTCCACCATGAAAAAGCAGCTTATGAAGCTAGATCTTTTAGAGAAGTTGTCTAGCGACGTAGAGGAGTTGAAGCGATCAGTGGAGTTCAATAACTCTCTGATCGAAGTCCTAAAGAAGGACAATGCTTCTCTCCGGTCAGATGTTATCATGTTAAAACGAGTGACAGATGAACTACAAGAAGACAACCACAGAATGGCCAACGATCTGCTGGATTTACAGAACAGAAGCATGAGAGACAATATCATTATTCATGGGCTACCCGAGGCAAACGAGGAAGCCAGGGGAGGGAAAGAAGCCTACCTGAAGTCGGAGCAGATTGTGCGGTCTTTCTTGGGGGAAAGTCTCAAGATGACGAAACCCGAGGTGGATGCGATACAATTCTGCAGAGTGCACCGACTAGGGTATTCCAAGCCTGGTGTTACAAAGTCTCGTCCTATAGTGGCAAAGGTTACGATATCTTCAATGAAGCATGCCATCATGGAGAGAGGTAAAGAGTTGAAAGGCTGCGATGCCTCGATCACAGACCAGTATCCACCAGAGATCATGAGGAGATGGCGTCTACTCCAGCCGATCATGAAGGAGGCCAGGAACAACGGCAGAAAGACCCGTCTGTACAGTGATAAACTGTTCATTGAGGGGCAGTTATATCGTAACGCTAAGATTACATACTGGTTGACCGGCGGCGATGATAAAATCCAAGCCGGGGGGTCTGGTTCTTCACGCTAGCTGGCTAACCTGATCTTACGTGGGGTCTGTAAACAATGGCGCACAGCTGTGACGTCACTCAGGCGAAACACACTACGGTTACCACGGTAACCAGAAAACGTCACCCAAAGGGCTGGTTATTGCACACATAAACATATGTAGCCTAAGGAATAAGGTGCAAGAGCTTCATTTATTTTTGCAGGTTAATAGGGTGGATATTCTGGCTGTGTCTGAGACTCATCTTGATTGCACATTTGACGACTCAGAGGTGTCAATCGAAGGCTTTTCCATCTACAGAATGGACAGAAATGGTTTTGGTGGAGGGGTTGCAATATTCATACGTGAACACTTCCCCGTGAAACAACGGCATGATCTCATGGTAGATGGTATTGAGGCAATTTGGCTCCAGGTGCAGCTGCCACATCTAAAACCCATACTGGTTGGCTGTTGCTATAGAGCCCCTAACTCTAACATACAGTACCTAAATGATTTGTGTATGATGATGGATACAACTACTGAAGAGAACAGAGAACTGTACCTGCTAGGTGATTTAAATATTGATTGGTTGTCTGATACCTGCAGTCTGAAAAATATGCTATTGACATCTAGCAGTACATGTGGTCTATCTCAATTAATGTGTCAACCCACAAGAATATCTGTCAATCAAACTGGGGTTAAATCTTCTAAATGTATTGACCATATTTATACTAATAATTCGGATTTATGTTCTACACCTGTGTCTGTACCGTTGGGTTTCAGCGATCATAATTTCATCGCTGTCACAAGGAGAACGAAACCGCCCAAGGCTAGTGCAAAAATTGTCCAAACAAGATCTTATAAGAAATTTACTAAAGAGTCTTTTCTAAGGGAAATTGACAACATTCCGTGGTCTGATGTATGTAACGTTGATGATGCTGAGCTTGCTTTGAAAATATTTATGAACTACTTTATGAATGTTGTTAATAGACACGCCCCTCTAAAGAAATACACAGTTAAAGCCAAAAGTGCTCCATGGTTGGATGTCACCTTAAAAAATCTAATGGTGCTTAGAGATGAGGCCAAGAAGACTGCTGTGCTATCTGGTTCGCATGATGATATGGAAAACTATCGCAAACTAAGAAATGAGGTTACCAAAACAAACAGGGCAAATAAGAAATCACACTATAGGCAAAAATTTCAGAGAGCGGCAATGACGGTAAAAAACTATGGAAAGTATTTAATGAAATCATGGGTAGAAGAAGGACAGTTCACACTTCTTTCATTGAGGTGGATGGTGTCTATCTGACTAAACCTTATAGCATTTCAAATTACTTTAATACCTTTTTTGTAGATAAGGTTTCCACGCTCAGACGAAACATGGACACAGCAGTCACTTCCAAGTCGGTGGAGCTTATAAAGAGTAACATTATGAAGGATAAAAACTGCGATTTTGATTTTCATCAGGTCCAAGTGGAGTCAGTTGAAAAATTGTTGAGTGCCTTGCCAGTGGATAAGTCTGCTGGTACTGACCATCTTGATGGCAAATTGCTGAAAATAGCTGCAGCTTATATTTCCAAACCAGTTTGTCATATTTTTAATAGAAGCTTAATCAGTGGTGTCTGGCCCAAAAACTGGAAGGAAGGAAAGATATTACCATTACCCAAAGGCAAATCTAAGATTTTTAACGGTCCCAATTGCAGGCCCATCAGCATCCTGCCTGTGCTGAGTAAACTACTAGAAAAAATTGTGTCTGAGCAAATTCAGGAATACTTTAACATCAATGGCTTAACAACCATGTTCCAGCACGCTTATAGGGCCAGTTACTCAACAAGCACTGCAATGCTGCAGATGACCGACAGCTGGCTTGCGGCAATTGATAGCTCAATGCTTGTGGGCACTGTAATGCTTGATTTCAGCGCTGCTTTTGATGTAATCGATCATGACCTTTTGATTGAGAAGCTAGCTTGTTATGGTCTGAAGCATTCGGCGATCACCTGGCTAAGGAGCTACCTGTCATCTAGGTCACAGAGAGTATATTTTAATGGTACACTCTCAGATAGCAAGCAACTAGACTGCGGGGTCCCACAGGGGAGTTGCCTTGGTCCACTCCTCTATTCTATATTCACTAATGATCTGCCATATGCCATAGAGCAGGCGAGTCTGACTATGTACGCTGACGACTCCACCATTTACTATGCTGCACCTACATGCTCAGAACTAAATCAGGTCCTGTCCAGTGAGCTTAACATCATACACAACTGGATTATAGCCAACAAACTTGTGCTCAACACATCAAAGACAGTTTGTATGATATTCGGTTCCAACCACAAACTAGCACAAGATCCCAAACTGAATCTTCTGATAGAGAGTCAACCCATACTACAAGTAAAGAAAACAAAGCTTTTGGGACTCTGTCTAGACAGTGCACTGTCCTGGTCTGACCACACAACAAAAATAGTTTCAAGGATGGGTGGAGCTTTGGCTGCTACAAGAAAGTGTGCACCATTCCTTAAACTATCCATGCTAAACCAAATTGTACGTTCTCTGGTTCTATGTCATCTGGACTATTGCTCAGGTGTATGGTCATCTGCGTCTAAAGGACTCATCAGAAAGCTACAAGTAGCACAAAATAAGGCTGCTAGACTGGTGCTGGGATGCTCCTCTAGGTCGAATGTGACAAGAATGCATGAAAGGCTGCAGTGGCTAAGCGTTGAGAGTAGACTATTGGCTAATGTACTTATTTTCTTTCATAAAGTTATTCAAACACAAACACCAACATTTATTTTTCAGAATATTACTTACAGGTCAGATCTCCATCCACACTCCACCAGAGCGGCCAGTAGTAGGCAGATGATCTTGCCCAGACCAAGAACAAACAGCCTAAAGAAAACTATTCTGTACAGGGCCATTGGCTTCTGGAACTGTCTTCCCAACTATCTTCGTTTAATCACATGTAAAGCAAGTTTCAAAAAGAAGATCAAATCCCATCTACGAAATAGAATCAATAACTAATCATTTAAATTTCATTAATTTGAGCTATTACTGTCATTTCTGTTTGTTTTGAGTTTTTGTTTGTATGTTTGTTTTGAACTGTTTATTATTCCTGTTTGTTTTGAGTTTTTGTTTGTATGTTTGTTTTCGAACTGTTTATTTTCTTTCCTTTCCCAGCATTTTAATTACTTAGTTGCCCTATTTCTGTAACATTTTCATTGGACTATTGATGTCATGATGTTGATGTTTGTGCCAATGTGGCTGTAATGTTTGGTTATTTGTCAAGGACCCCAGGAAGACTAGCTTGTCGCCTAGGCGTCAGCTAATGGGGATCCTTTTAATAAAATAAAATAAAATAAACATTGCTCTACATCTTCAGTTACTTTTACTTGTTCACTCCCCCTGTGTGAGCAGTCTCTAGCCCAATGAAATGTGCTCTGACAAATGGCGCATCTTGACCGCTTACCATATTTATCTAACGGATTAGTACCCGGTAATGGTTGCCTTTGTTGTCCACTCTGTGACGTTACATTCCGCCTACCTTTTCCTTGCGGTCTTTGTTCTGTCAAGAACGCTTCGTCCTTGTTCACTTGTATTCCGCTTGACGAGCCTGGCATTTTCCCTCCGAATATTCTTTTCAGTGCTGATTTCATAGAGGAGAACGTTAATTCCGTGCACGCAGTCAGTGCTAGTTGTCTGTTCTTCTCATCTAGACAGGCCGTGTCCAACAGCTTAAAGGCTAACACAGCATCAGGGAGTGTCATATTATACTTTTTCATCCGGTTGTATCGCTGTTCAAAATCGATAATGTAATCCGCCATAGAAACAGAACTGTCTTTCGTAACGCTATCAAAATGAGAATACGCTTCGTATGCGCGGTCTTTTTCCTCCTTCAGGAACACACCGTCCAATTTAACAAACAATGTTGCCATACCGTTATCATTGTCCAACTCTGCTGCGGGTATTTCCATGGCTGTTTCCCTGGCTCTTCCCTCAAGTCCCAAAGCAACAGCGAGAGCCTGTTTGTTCTTGTTGAGTTCTGTAACCCGCATCCAGATATTGACTTCATTTTTCCAACTTTCGTATGGCCTGGCTTCATCAAACTTCGACGGAACTTTGTAGCTAGCAGTCATCTTAAACCATCCTCTGCTACCAATGTTAAATCCAATAAACACGACGTTTATTTAGTTCAAATCACTTTAATTAGCACACGGGCTAAACTCAAATGTGACCGCCACCAAGTCACTTCCGGCAACCAGACAGCCACACACGCATGCGTCAACTATTCAGGGAGACGCCTTTACCGTAAAGAACAGAATAGAGGAGAAATACATGTTAACAGTCAGTGCCCCAGTAGCAAATCTTTCTGGATATTTACCATTTTTGCTGCCAAATTCATGTCACAAATGGTAAGTACTCATAGATTTTTGTTTGATTTGAGATCATTGTTGCAAATAATATTCATTTCCTATGGAAAGCTGTATCAAATGAACACTTTTATATATGGTTGCTCTCCTAGTTCTTTGTGGTTAAGCACTGGCTAAGCAAAGTATACCTGCACACAGAACAATACATTATATTTAAAGAGCCAAGTATACCTGCACACACAACAATACATTATATTTAAAGAGCCAAGTACACCTGCTCACACAACAATACATTATATTTAAAGAGCCAAGTATACCTGCTCACACAACAATACATTATATTTAAAGAGCCAAGTATACCTGCTCACACAACAATACATTATATTTAAAGAGCCAAGTATACCTGCTCACACAACAATACATTATATTTAAAGAGCCAAGTATACCTGCTCACACAACCATACATTATATTTAAAGAGCCAAGTATACCTGCTCACACAACAATACATTATATTTAAAGAGCCAAGTACACCTGCTCACACAAAAATACATCATATTTAAAGAGCCAAGTATACCTGCTCACACAACAATACATTATATTTAAAGAGCCAAGTACACCTGCTCACACAAAAATACATTATATTTAAAGAGCCAAGTATACCTGCTCACACAACCATACATTATATTTAAAGAGCCAAGTACACCTGCTCACACAACAATATATTATATTTAAAGAGCCAATGGTGCACATGGGGAGTCAGGTGACTTTGGTTTTGTAATTAAAGGTGTATGAGTAGGTGACATCTCGCAACGTTAGTAAGTAAAAGTAAGTAAGTAAAATTTATTTATATAGCGCCTTTCATACAATTAAATGCAGCTCAAAGCGCTTTACAACAGGGAATTCATTACAACACTAGCATAGGCATCATACTGTCACATTACAATACTAACCATCTCCACACTGTTCATGAACCATCTTCACATTGTTACATTACGACACTAACCATCTTCACATTGTTACATTACAATACTACCATCACTAATCATTACAACACTAGCATAAGCATCACACTGTTACATTTCAACACTAACCATCTCCACACTGTGCCATCTTCACATTGCTACATTACAACACTAACCATCTTCATACTGTTACAATTACAATACTACCATCTTCACACTGTTACATTTCAGCACTAATCATCTTCATTACACACTAACCATCTCCACACTGTTAAAGTGTGGGGCAACGTACTTACACGAAACACAACACCAACAAGAACAGGGCACAACAGATAAAAGACGGGGACATTACAATCAAAGGAGGAAATAGGGGGGGGGGGGTTGCGAGGTGGGGGTGCAGAGGCGGGGTGATTACTGGTGTACATGAGTGCGTGTGTGTGTGTGTTAATCAGTTTGTCCTTAGTCCTTGTCTTTGTGTAAATGTAAGTGTCTGTGTGTAATTCTGTAGAGTCCTTCTGGTCAGAGACACGCGCACGCAGAATGTTCCAACGATAACAGGTTGCCACGGAAACGCCCTCGGTCGACCTCGTCCAAAAGACAAGACAAAATCAGCAAAATTTGTTTGGGTTGGTGGGGTGTAAGGAGAGTTCTCATTCGTCTGTACAATTTCAGGGGAGGTTGACGCAACGGCCTTGCCAGACCGATAAGCACAGGAGCCAGATTAGAATGTTATGGGTCAAGAAAGTAGGGCAGCAAGTTTCATGCTGCTCCTCAATCCCCCACTGAATTTTTCAGGGTCTTCAACGGTTCAACGTCGCTGTTGTAAAATGCTAAGTTTCTCAGAGATATTGTCCAATTTCCGTCCCAGATCTGTCACCACCACCATCTGAGAACCTAGCGTTTTACCCATCTCGTTTAATATGACAGGCACCTTTGGGCGTTTTGAGACGATGCCATCTTTCCAATTTTCCGATAGGTCAGTAACAACTGTCCAGCTATCGTGAAGCCAAACAGGTAAATCCTCGACGTCCTTGGCAGAAAGCGCCGCCAGACACACCGGTCTCCAGCTGTTCCATGAGTCCAGAGCATATCCCGCAGCGAAAGTCCCGCCAGGACAGACCGGCTCCCCGAAGCCTGCTTTCTTGTTGAAAATGTTTTATCAATTGTGTTGAGAGACCAGCTTATTAACTCCATTATTAGAATTTAGTTTAGAAAAACCACAGAGAGAGAGAGACTCTAGAAACTCCAGAACATAGTGACACGAGAGACAAGAAACGAGAGACAGTGAGGAGAGAAGGAAAAATGCGACCGCCCCCGCGGAGAGATAGAGAGAAAGATCTATCTCTCTATTAGAAATAGTAATATACTTGTATTGCTGCTGGGAGCGTCGGCGCTCCCGTCAACCTCAGGGGGTTAATAGTGTCCATATGCAATCTCATCCACTTTCAAATATGAACATGTTCTTTAATATGCCCTCAACACATGAATCACCAGTAGACCTCCATAGCAGTGATAGAACAACACATTGGGCCCAGGAGCAGATACTAGTCTAGGGATAAAATTCTATTGTTTTAATTCAAAATATTTGCATGGGTGTATAGTATTTGAATGCTCCATCAGTTTTGCCTTTAAAAAAATATTTTATTCATTTATTTAAGCCGTTAATTAACCGTTACATTTTCAGTTCAATTGTGACTAGCATGTACTAAGGAAGTTATTATTGAGACTAAGGAAGTTATTATTGAGGGGCTCAGACTGCCATCTATTGGCTAATAAATGTACTGACCCTGACACACTAGTTACCGACAGTGATACACAGCAAAAATCATCATTCATCATCACTGATCTGTCTGTGTGGACCCAGCATTTGAGTCTAGAGTTGATGCAAACTGACATATGCAGCACCTGGAGACAAAATGTGGTAACACTAGTTTAAGTATAAAATTACATATGACAAAACAGAACAATTAATAACTGCTCCACACTGTAAATTAATAGCCTCATAGGGTATTTGAATGGCAAAATGTGCAGAAAAAACATGACAGAAAATCATAAATTAAAGAAAAACATGTCCATGCATGCAGACAGTATATGCATAGCTCATTGCGCAAATGTACATAAAACATTTTTAAATGTTTTAATTCTATATTACATTGTATTCGGTGGATTTTCAAGATAGGAAACAAAGGAATTAACACATAAAAGTGACTACCGAATTAACACATAAAACAGGTCATGACAAGGATTAAACAATTAAAATCAACAATAGTATTTTTACAAGAAAGCCATCTCTTACCAAAAGATATAATAAAAGTACGTAGGCGGTGGTCTGGCCAAGTGTTTTCTGCCACATTCTCCTCCAGTGCCAGGGGAGTCATAACATTGATACATAAATCTGTTCCTTTCCAACTTTTTAAGGTAGTACCAGACTCTGCTGGAAGGTATTTAATTATACAAGGCACTCTTCTAAATGAAACTATTACCATGGTTAATTTGTACGGGCCCAATAACGACTCCCCAAAGTTTTTTGAAAATGTATTCTTAACATTGGCCACTTTACCTGGTAAATAGCTGGAGACTTTAATTGTACAATTTCTCCTAAGCTAGATCGCTCATCAGGTATTGACACCTCACACGCAAACAGTAGGAAAAAACTACATTATTTTATGAAAGAACTTAATTTATGTGATCCCTGGAGAAGATTGTATCCTAGTAATAGAGAATACTCTTGTTGCTCAACTGTAACCAAAGGCCACTCGCGGATTGACTTTTTTCTGATCTCCATTGACCTTTTTCCCAGAGTAAAAGATTGTATCTATGACACCATCGTGATCTCAGACACGGCCCAGTTTCTCTTACTTATAGTGATTCAAAACTGGTGAAAGGGTCTCGGAAGTGGCGATTCCATCCAAAATGGTTACATGATCCCAGCTTCTTAGAATTTATCGGAATATATATAGACTTTTTCTTTGAAACAAATAAAGATGAGACTTCTGCCTCTACGAGATGGGAGGCATTTAAAGCTTATATTCGAGGGCAAATTACTAGCTACACTAGTTCAAAGACCAATAAATTGAATTTAGAATTACAAGACTTGGACAAGAAAATCAAACAATTAGAGAAGGAAGTTTATACTGACAAATCAAAGTCCCTAACCAAGAACTACTAACCCTTAGAGCAAAATATAATGCACTTTCTTCCTCTAAGGCTGAAAATAGCTTAATAAGATTAAAGCAATCCTTTTATGAACAAGGAGAAAAAACTGGAAGGTTGCTCGCTTGGCAAATAAAAAAGCTAGACTCCGAGAGAGCTATTAATAGTATCCAAATGCCGCTGGCGTGGAGGGCCCTGAACGGTATGTCAAGAGTGTGGTGCTCAAATCTCCCCCGACACATAAAGCTGAGCCTATTCCATGCCACTGTGGAGTCTATCCTCCTGTATGGCTGCGAAAGCTGGACCCTGACGCCCACCCTGCAGAAGTCCCTGGATGGGTGCTACACCAGAATGCTACGAGCAGTTCTGAACGTAGACCAGAACATCCACATTACCAACAAGGACCTGTACGGGCGGCTGCCGAGGCTCAGCAAGAAAGTAGCATCCAGGAGGATGAAGCTGGCCGGCCACTGCCACAGACATCGGGAGCTCCCAGTCAGCAGGCTGGTCCTGTGGGAGCCAACACACGGGCATCGGTCGCGGGACGTCCCGTGCTAACGTACGTGGACGTGCTGAAGACAGATGTGGGAGCTGAAAGCTCTTCGGAGCTGGCCGGGTGTATGGAGAACCGAGAAGATTGGAGACTCCGATGGAAGCTCGTCTGAGGACGACCTAGAGAGAAATGCCAGATGGCAGTATATCCGTTGACCCTTTAGAAATCAACAACACCTTTGCATCTTTCTTCCAGACCCTGTATGAATCAGAAACTCCCGAGCTTAATCAGGACCAATCTCATTTCTTAAACAAGCTTCAAATCCCTTTACTATTAGAAGAAGACAAAATTCAACTAGATAGGCCACTTGAAGAATGTGAAATTTTAGAAGCCATATCAAATATGAAAGGGGGAAAATCTGCAGGACCGGATGGATTGCCAATTTGAAAATCTTCAAATTATTTAAATACAAATTAGTAAAACCCTTGAAAGCTATGTACGAAGAATCTTTTCAAAATGGCCATCTACCTCCTTCTTTAAGAAGTGCATTAATTGTATTGATTTTGAAACCTGATAAGCCTCCAACTAAATGCGAATCCTTTCGACCAATTTCTTTAATGAATTCCGATGCTAAGTTAATAGCTAAAATTATGGCCCTGAGATTGGAGAAATGCCTCCCATCTCTAATAAATATGGATCAGAATGGATTTATAAAAAACCGCCAGGCGTATTATAATATTAGAAGGTTATTAAACATAATGTATGAGAAAGAGGGGGCCCAGGATACCTGCATTCTCTCACTTGATGCTGAAAAAGCATTCGACAAAGTAGAATGGTCATACATGTTTGAAGTGCTTTCTCGATTTGGCTTTGGTGACAACTTCTGCCAGTGGGTTAGAATCCTGTACTCTGGTCCGGTGGCGGAAGTTGTCACCAATAACATTACTTCTAAACCATTTAATTTGTATCGTGGAACTCGTCAGGGATGCCCTTTGTCCCCAATGTTATTTATTCTGGCCTTAGAGCCTTTTGCAATCGCGATTAGAGGTCACCCTGTTATTAAAGGAATCCAAACTACAGATCTTGAACATCGTGTAGCTTTATACGCCAACGATACAGTTATTTTTCTAACTAACCTTAGTAATTCTATTCCAGCTCTTAATAATTTGATTAATAGATTTGGGAAATTCTCTGGATACCGAGTGAACAAAAATAAATCCTTTATTCTCTTTCTTAATGAGCAGGAAAGATTCCAACCTAAAATTCAACACCCAATCATTAATGCGACTAATGGATTTAAATATCTTGGTATTATTATTACCCCCCAACTGAAATTATTAATTCCTGCCAATTATGAGCCATGTATAGCTAAAGTGACAGAATCTTTAAGCAGATGGACCTCCCTTCCCCTCTCCTTGATCGGACGTATAAACGTCATTAAAATGAACGCCCTTCCCACATTTTTGTACTTATTCCAATCTATCCCACTTGCACCCTCTCCGAAATTCTTTCTTAACATGAATAAACTCTTTACAAATTTTATTTGGAGCAATAGAAAACCAAGACTGCGCCTCACCTTACTTTACCTTCCATTCGAAAGAGGGGGCCTACAATTACCAAATGTATTATGGTACTATTGGGCAGCCCAGTTGAGAGCGGCTTCATTATGGTTCTCTCCACACCTACACATATTCTGGGTAAACAGAAACATTGGATACAAACGGGCTTGGCTTAGATGCATACTTATACTCTGACTCAGTTAAAACTCTGAAGAAAAGTACTCTCAACCCTTTCGTCAGAAACACTCTGTTGGTTTGGCATGAGGCACAGCGCACTCTAGGCGATGCTCCTTCTTTGTCTTGTTTCTCCCCTATTTGGGGTAACGCTAACTTTAGACCTGGGAAAAACTATTTGGATCAAAGACTTGTATAACGGAGATATCCTCATGTCATTTAAGGAACTCCAGGGAAAATATGGTGTCCCGCAGACCCATTTCTTTAAATATTTGCAGCTGCGCAGTTTCCTTGGCTCAAATCAGAACCACTCATTAAATTGTCCTCCTCTCACAACTCTTGAACATTATGCTATTAATAGGCCATCAGGTGAACCCCTTTTTCGTTCAGTTTCGTTCCCACAACAGGGGCACTAAATAATTTTTGCTTCATAAAAAAGATCTATTATCAGTAAGTAAGGAACAAAAAGTTCTCCACGTGAAATCCTGCAGTATTTTTATAATTGGTGTTTTAAAAGTCGGACTATCACTAAAAGTGAGTAGTAATATTCTTAGTACGCGTAATAATTTCCCAACGGGAGTGGTGAAGTTAGACCCGTTTGACCAATAGCGTGCCCGCTTCAGTTCACGTCACCGCTTCCAGGATCTAGATCCAGCCCTTCAGTTTCACAACAAACATGGCGGCGCCCTTATCTTCGAGTAGCGAAGACGATGCGTTCGAGCCAAACCCATGGCAAAAGCAGAAAAGAACGGCCTCAAAACGATGTAAAAACAGTTCAAAGCGATGTTATATGCATCTAATATCTGTCCAAAAAGAAGCTGTCCAGGATTTTACACAGACACGGTGGGACACCTACAGAACCAACCTCCAACGTTGGCTTCATCTGCAGGGAGAGGGTAAAGAAATAGCAGAGACGTTCAAACATTGTGTGGACATTAACTTTGACAATATCCCCGAAGACGCAGGGTTTCATGCAACATGCTACAGGCGTTTCATTGATAAAAAGCGTTTGGTCGCGGCCGAGAAACGAGTCACACAAACACCGGGGGAGCCAGGCGCAGCAGACACGGACAGTGTTAGCACCAAGGCCGTAACCATGGAGTCAACATTGGGGGGGATATTTATATTTTTTTATATCAGCTAGGCTATATATTGGGGGGGACATTTTGAGCATATCTGAATATTGGGGGGGATGTGTCCCCCCCAATATATATGGTAATTTCGGCCTTGGTTAGCACCCTATCGACATCTGAGACTCCCCGAAAGAAACTCCGGTCCAGGACAGGTCTACCCGTAGCTTCTGCTGGCCATGTACTTCCAGTGTTGTGCATCATTTGCAAAAAGTGGACAAGTACATCAATGTTGGAGGAAAACGGCAGAAGGATACGCTTTCACAAGCAACATCCTTGTCTGCAGGTAAGCACAATATACACACACACGGGAGGGGGTGGGGGGTGGGGGTCACGAGAGACTCACTGAAAGAATTGACCCTTTATAGAATTATGTCCCATCTGGCAACGATAAAATTGTCAATTCGCTCTTTGCACATCAGCCATCTTTGGGGAATAATACAACTCCTGGCTTCCTGTGAGCTAAATTTACACAGCTGTAATGAGTTAAGTTCTCCTGATTAGTTCTAAGATTGGTCCTCACCTGATTATACCTCTATGCACCTGTGTCAATCTGCTTCACAGGAAGCCAGGAGTTGTATTATTCTCCAAAGATGGCTGATGTGCAAAGAGCGAATTGGACTTATTATGTATAATATTGACTTATCATTTCATGATTGTATGGGTATTTCATTAATCCAATAAATAGCCTACAGATTCTTTTTTTTTTTTTTACCCATATTACAAACTGGTAAAAAAATATATTTTCATGTATGACTGTTGTTCACAGAGCCCTACCTCCCCCCAAATACAACCACTACAAACACACACAGAACATTTACTTATACTTTTTTGTTTAAAGGTCTGTTGCAGGAGGCAGCTGAGATCAAGGAAGACTTTAGCATTCTTTTGCATATTAAAGACAAAGACTGTGTGGCGCTGGAGGTGCGGTACCACAAGACCTGTTACAGAGATTACACCAGGTTCTTGTCGAAAACTGCCAGCAAAGCCGAAGAGTGAGTTATTATATTGCATTATCAGTTTGCTCACATTGCACATTTCAAAAGTAAAGCATTTACCAATTACATAGCATTGCTGTTGAGAAAAAACATCCTATGTCCAACACTGTTCCTTTTATATAAAAAAAATAAAATCAATTCAAATGCAATGCATACGTTGTGTTCACAGCGAAGATGAGTGCCTTATGTTTACTTAACTGCCAACAAAGGACTGAAATTAAATTGTTTTTGGGTTGATCTAAGATGACATTCTGTGACACATGTTTTAATAAAAATTGTATACCATATGTTCTAATGATTCAGAGCTTTAATGCATCTATTTTAATCTTGTCCATTTTTGGCATTATTCCAATTTAAGGGGACAGGGTAGACTTTTTAAGGATTTTCAGCCATTTTGGGCCAAAGTGTGCTGCTTTTTTTTCTTCCTTTCATCACATAGAGGGTTGAGACATTTATAAAGTATGAAACATCAGCTTTTAGCTAAATTTACTGTGTATTTGTCATTGTGCTGGGTGCCAATCACTTACGTTGAAGCGTTTTCTTTAACAAATTTGATACATTTCATGATCTTAATTCACATATGAGTATACTAAGGCACTGATACTTACTCAGATGTTAGGTATATGTATTTATGACAGTTTGAGAGAGATTTTGTGTTGCCAAAATGAATATAACTAAATCACAAGTATCCAAGAGCATAACCAGTGCTGACGTAAGTGCAAGAACAAATCTATCTTATCTGAAGTTACATTACATAATCAATTTTTCACATAATTACATTTTGCGCAGGCAGTGAGCATTTGGGCAAAGATATCTCACATTCCGGGTCAAAAATATCGCATTTCGCATCGACATAATGAAATTTCACCAGAAACCACAAGATAAAATGTTAAATTAACGTCCTGGATACCTTTTATTTAGTACTGAACTTGCGATATATCATTTTGAAAGCACTAAACACACTTTCGGAAGACCTTTGGCAGGATTTCCTTCATCTTCGCTACTGCTTGTTAACGACACGGAGGCAGACATCTTGGAAGCTAGTTCCAAAAAGCGGCCACCTTATTGGTCTAGCGGGATCACGTGACGGCCGCTTCACCACTTGTCAACAAACTTTTGATTACGCCCAGGACGGACTAGTACCGAATTTAAACACGGATTATAAAATAACTGCAGGATTCCACGAGGAGAACTTTTTTTTTCTCGGTCAACACCAATAGATCTTTTTTATGAAGTAAAAAGTGTGTAGTCCGGTTTGATGGGAACGAGATTCGCTTTAGAGACACATTTTCGGCGTTCACCTGATGGCCTATAATCATCAAGATGAGAAAGGCCAGATCTCCCTGCTTTATAATAAGTTTTAAAGTAAATCCAAGGAGTCATCTGACTCTAAGAGAGCAGCATGGAGTGAAGACCTGCATGTTGAAATTTTGGACTGTGAGTGGAAGCAGATTTGTGCTAAGGCCCAATCCCTTTCAATAAATACGAGACTTAAGTTGATTCAATTTAACTGGACTATGAGACTGTACATTACGCCAGTAAAGATAAATAAATTTAACCCAAACATCCCAGACAAATGTTTCAAATGTCAAACTCATAAAGGTACGCTATTTCACTGCATCTGGGAATGTGAAGAATTGAAAATATTCTGGAAGAAAGTAATACAATTAATTTCCCAAATTACTTCTAAAATTATCCCCCTCTGCCCTAAACTCTGTATCTTGGGTCTCTACCCTGCTGAGCTATCTTTGAAAAGGCATGAAAAGAAAATGGTTGACCTCTGCTTAATTCAGGCAAAACGCCTGATCGCCATTTACTGGAAAAACACGTCATGTCCTTCCATCAGCCATTGGCTTAAAGAATTGTCTAACTGTCTTGCATTAGAAAAATTAACATATGAGAGTAAATAGCCATCTGCTGTGAGGTAAGGGATAAGGACCCAGACGCAGACAAGGATCAGGCAAAAAGGAACGTTTAATTCAGGCAGGGGTCAAAACCAGTAGACAGAGTAGCGAAGACACAAAATCGAAATCCAAGAGAGAAGTCAAAAAACAATCCAAAAGTCAAAACCAAGAAATCAGAAAAGGCAAACAAAACAGAATCGGCAGGCAAACTCCAAGTGAAAACGGAAGGGTTGTCTCGGGAAAATGCAACAGACTCTGGCTTACTGATAATCGGTACAGGGAATGATGATCAACGTTCTGACAAAGAGTGATCATAAACATGGAACTTATATACAAGCAGGGAAGGGAAACACAATAGGAATCAGGTGTGACTGGGAAGAGAGAGGGGCAGGAACACAGGTGAGAATGATAGGATTCACTAATACAATAATGAGGGGAAACGAAAGACACGGACTGGGAATCACATAGACACATTGACAATATACGACCTGGAAGAGCAGGCAGACACGTGCACAGTTCGAAGGGGAGGAACGCATAGAGAGAAAGCGAAACGTGAGAAGCGTACAGGGATAGGACAACAAGAGAGAGAATGATAACGATAGATAGAAGCGTGAGATAATTAGTAATTAGTAATGTTAGTAACTTAATCTAAATCCCTAATGTTAGTAGATTAGTACTATATACATCTAACTAATATATACAAAGTGTTATAGAAAGAAAGGAGGAAATAAACGAGATAAGAAACCAAGATAGAAAAACCGTAAAGTTGAAGTTCCCAAAGTGAATGACAAAGACAAGGAGTGGATCTCGAACAACAAGGAACACTGACAGACGGGGAACAGAACGTGAATGAAACGTGAATGATGAATGATAAATAAACAAAGTACAAAAACAAACCGAACAGACATAGCAAAACATAACATCTGCATTCAATAGCTATCCAACCAAAACAATATTGTTTTCAAACCATCTACTAAAGAAAAGTGATTTATTATTAATCTGTATATCCTTGTTATTCCATATAAAGTATTTGAGAAAAAATATGTTTGTATGCCAGTCCAAGCCAGAAGAGCCTGTCTATGAAAGTTTAACAGGTATCTTATCTACATCACAATTACATTTTAACAGAAGTTCCAGGCCACCCACCTTACACCTTAAACGTGCTATTCAATGTCTCAAACACCTTATTCGCTGGATAAGACACTTTGTAATCCCTGGAAGGTGGATAAAGCGATGTCCACAACTGCTAATCGTAAAATTACTTTAACGGTCTCCTGTTCCAGTCAAACAAACGTCTGTAACAAGTTACTTTCTGATAATACAATTATAAAGTTGACGGTGAGTTCTGCCTTTCAGAAGTCACTGGCTACACGTATTCAATGTATATATTCACTCCGACGATTACTTAATTTGCCACGCGCACAGCAAGCAACGTTTGCTTCATGTTTGATGTTGATGAGCATTTGATGTTAAAGGCATCAAACAGTAAATCTGACCCACTTTAAGTGCAGTGGCAGACGAAGTACACAAACCCTTTACTTGAGTGAAAGTAGAGATACCCTGATAAAATATTAAGTCAAATCAAATCAAATTTATTTGTATAGCACTTTTCACAATAGAATTGTCACAAAACGCTTAACAGAGGGGGAACCCAGGACTAGATCCCCCCCAAAAGCAAGCCTAAAGGCAACAGTGGCAGGAAAAAACTCCCCCCCAAAAAAACAGACTAAAAAGTGGGGGAGCTTCATAGAAGAGAACCTCTCCAGTTCGGGTGGAGTTCGTCTCTCTTCAGTAAGGCAGGCTTTCCCCAAAAAGTGGGCCAATTGTTTATGAAGCCCAGGTCGTTGTCAGTACACCAGTTAGCCATCCAGCGATTTAGCGCCGTGAGTCTACTGTAGACTTCGTCACTCCTACGGGCTGGGATAGGGCCAGAGATCATTACTTCCCGACTGAGTGTTTTAGCGAGCTTACACACCGAAACAACATTATATTTAGTGATCTCCGACTGCCTAAGTCGAACATCGTTGGTGCCAGCGTGGATAATAATTGTAGAATATTTACGATTATTCTTAGCTAGCACCTTTAAGTTTGCCTCCACGTCGGTAGCTCTGGCCCCAGGCAAACATTGGACTATGGTCGCTGGTGACTCTATCCTCACGTCTCGTAAAATGGAATCGCCAATAATCAGAGCTTTCTCAGTAGGTGTATTACTGAGTGGGGAGAAACAATTCAAAACATGAGTTCGGTGTATGACCTCCTTGGGACGGCGAATATGCCTCCCTCGAACCTTGCTGGAAGGCTCTGCCGGGGAATAGCACTGATGTCTAGGCTATTTAAACTCCCTGGTGCGTCCGGCGGTAACAGAAAAGACTCTATGTACCTCTCTCCTTCCTGAATCTGGCGAAGCGTCCGGACGCGGTCCTCAAGCTCAACTATTTTCTGAGCCAATTCTAAATTGAGTTGACACTTACTACATATACCAGTTACGCTAAACTTGGCATCAGAACTAACACTAAACATATTGCACTCCAAGCAGGAAACAAGGGAGGAAGCCATGGTCGAATTCCTTACCGTAAATGTCTTCTTGGCTGTCGAACAGAAAACCACGGTGCTGGAGTCCCGTATAGGTTGATTAGTCAGGAGTAACCGAAAAAGATAAAAAAATAGAAAAGAGTTGTGTATTTAAACCAGTATAAAAAATGCAGAAAATGCGGGCAGTGAAACTTGGTGCAGCAGTGACTACAGCACGCGTCGTGTTCAAGTCAGCAAAACAAGAAGTGATTTGCAGTGGATTCCTCTCTTCCTCTGTTCCTCTGTTCATCTGTGACACAGAAGGGTCACTTTTCCTTATAAGGCTGTTCACTTCACAGGGTGCAGGGCTCACACAATAGAACATACCAAATCTTATCAGTGTCCAGGTGAGCCTGCCCTACCTTCAATGGAACATACCAAATCCTATCAGTGTCCAGGTGAGCCTGCCCTACCTGCAATGGAACATACCAAATCTTATCAATAAATCAATAAATAAATAATAAATAAAGGAATCACAAACAAACAACACTTCTACTTAACTAGGAAAATATTTTTAAATCTAAAAGTGTCATATCCACTAATAACTGTACCAAGTGCACTTCTATAAAGTATTTAAAGTGTAAAAGAAGAAGTGGAAGAACAAAAAACCCAACTAGATGTGCAGTTAGCATTCCTGTAATACATGTACAATTGTGTCATGACTGGAATTAATCTACCTTCTTTCAACATCCCTTAATATTTGTTTTCCTGTCCTCCGAATAATTTAGCTAGTTACTTGTGAGCCTACATCTATGATTAGCAGAGTTGATTAGCTCATTGAATAGAAGAGACACTGTTTGCTGACAAAGCATTGGTAATCAAAGACAGGAATTTACTGTCTAATCAACTCACTCATTCCTATACAGATGACCTCGTCAAAATGGCACAGTTAATGTATTTCACAACAGACAGCATACACAATTCTTCAATAGCCATCTTGTCTTGACAACAAGTTTACTTTCTCACCTGGTTCCTGCTCTCTCTCTCTCTCTCTCTCTCTCTCTCTTTCTCTCTCGCTCCTGTGGCCTCTCCATCCCACCCTCTCTCTCTCACTTCACCTGCTGCCACCCCATCCTCCTCTCTCTCAATTTGTACTGAAAATCACAATCAAACTAATTGTACTTAACTAGAAAATAACATTCTTAAATGTAAAACGGTGTCATGTTTGTGAATTTGTCTCAATATCCCTTTAAAAGAGTAATGTATATATAATACAAATAGATGTACGAAAAAGTTTGATAACAGTATTCCAATCCATTGAATAGCTTAGCTCGTTTGAGAAACTGTCCTCACTGTACTACCAAGCTACCAGTTCACTCTTTCACCTGGATACTGCTGGCCTACATTGCCATGTGGGCTACATAAGTACTTTTGTATTTCCATCTATGGAGAAACAGATGTTTCTTTAGGGTCATCTGAAATTGTGAAGGGGCCAAACTTGTGGAGTATGGCACACATATAAATCGCTGTTTGTACGGAGGAATAATGCACAATGCAGCCATATATAAGCTAGCCTATCTGTCTAACCAAAACCATACAAGTAGCTAACACAAATGCTGATGATATGTTGGCTGGCAAGCTAATGTTATCTAATGTTAACATTACGTTGATATTGCTTCAGCGGGCTAGGTGACACACTGACACTAATGTTAACAGCAGCTTGTTTTTTGTAAAATAAATCGGCTGCATTGCAATAATAGCAAAAACCACAACATTCAGTCAAACACTTTTATTTTCTAACATTAAATAAAACCAGTCTATATGTTAGCTTAAGGCCTCCACATGCTTGAAGGACAACAACACGACAGCAACACAACCAGGGCTCTGCAACATCAATGCAGCCTTTGCGACCTATGCAGAGGGGGTTTCAGAGGGGGTCGCGACCGCAGCGCAACCGCTCACGTAGATGTTGCGCATCATTGATTGGTCGGTTAGCGAATGGAGGCGGAGCGGTTATAGTCATAGTTCATGGGTAACAGTCCATAGAGCTAGTAGCTAATGATATAGATAGCTAGTATCATTTATTCAACACGGTATAAAATGAACCAGCTTCAGGAAAGATTGGCTGAAGAAGTTTTGTTCAATACATTGACACCTACTAGTGTACAGAAGTGTAAGGACGTCATGTTGCATAGGCTGCACATAGCCTTTGCAGACGTATATATCGCAATGCTTACAACATTGTTGCATTGCGCGAATCGTGAAGAAGTCGCACAAGTACATAAAAGCATGTAGAGGCCTTTACTTGTGCTGTGTCATTTTTACATTTTACATTTTAAGCATTTAGCAGACGCTCTTATCCAGAGCGACTTACAAGATGTGCATTAATACAAGGTGAGAACAATCAAAGTTAGCGTACAAGATCAGTACAGTAAAACGGCAAAAGACATCATTGCAGGCGTCTGCGTATCATACCTGTAACATTGGGAAAGAAAAGGTTAGTGGGTTTTTATTTTTAATTTTTTTAGAACAAGTTGTGGCGTCCCCAAGGGTTGGGCGACACTCACTGACCTTGCAGAGGGTGTAGGCAAGTGTAAGAACACGGAGGAGGCAGTAATATCAGCAGAAATGATGATTTATTAAACAGACACAAAACGCAGGGTGGGGTCTTTTGGGGAATACAAACACAAAGTCCACAATCCTTGTCTCTTTGTCGATGTCCGTTCCAAATCCAAAATCCAGGTCCAAGTTCCGTTGTCCAGTCCGTAATCCAATCCCAAGCAATCCAATCCAATTTCAACACAAAAACAATTCCCCAACACTCTCTTTCAAAATCTCTCTCTCTCAAAAACTCTCTCTCTCTCTCTCTCAAAAACTCTCTCTCTCAAAAACTCTCTCTCTCTCTCTCTCTCTCTCTCTCTCTCAAAACTCTCTCTCTCTCCACGCATGTTCCGACTCCTCTCCCAGTACAATGGGCATCAGCCCTTTAAATAGGCCTCCAAAATGGCTTTCAGCTGGTCGTTTGTCCAATTGCCGTGACTTCGTTCAGGTGTTGCGGTGGCATGCTGGGAAATGTAGTGAAAATGGCTGCCATGTGTTGGAGGCCAGGCAGCCATTTTCTGGTGCAACCCTTCGGGCTGCCACAAAGTAAACAGTGGTGACGACAGATTGACTAGATGGACAGTGTTCAGTGGTAGTGGAGTCTGAAGAGGTGGGTTTTGAGTCTCTTGCGGAAGATTGGAAGTGATTCCGCAGTCCTGACCGATTGCGGGAGGTCGTTCCACCAACGAGGGACCAGGACAGAGAAGAGGCGAGACCGCGAGGAGCGGCTGCCAGGCGCGCGGAGGGATGGGGCAGTCAGTCTGCCAGCGGAGGCGGAGCGGAGGGGTCTGGACGGGGTGTAGGGCGTGATGAGTGACTGGAGGTATGGGGGAGCAGTACCTCTGGCCGCTTGAAAAGCAAGCACCAGTGACTTGAATCTGATGCGTGCTGCGATGGGGAGCCAATGCAGAGAGGAGAGTAGAGGGGTGACGTGGGTGAACTTCGGCTGGTTGAACACCAGGCGAGCAGCAGCGTTCTGGACTAGTTGCAGTGGCTTGATGGCACAGGCCGGAAGGCCTGCCAGCAAGGAATTGCAGTAGTCCAGACGTGAGATCACCAGGGCCTGGACCAGGAGTTGAGTGGCCTCTTGGGTGAGGAACGGGCTGATCCTCCGGATGTTGTGGAGGGAGAAACGGCAGGTCCGGGAGATCGCTGCAATATGGCTCGAGAAGCACAGCTGGTTGTCCAGGGTTACCCCAAGACTCCTGGCAGACTGGGACGGAGACACTATGGAGCCTTCCACGGTAATTGACGCATCAATCATCGGGGAGCCCTTCGCTGGGAGGAAGAGCAGCTCTGTCTTCCCCAGGTTCAGCTTCAGGTGGTGGGTGGACATCCATGCGGAGATTTCACATGGGCCCTAGGAAATATTTGCTTTGTTACCTTTTTGTATTTGTGCACTGATTTCATCATTACATCCCCAGAAAGACAGTCTAAACATTTTCTTACTGTAGTGTTTTTCATTTTACTTATCAGTGCAATTACTGATGAGTTTTGCCAAAATAGGTAACATTTGTGTATTCTCAGAACTCTAACAATGTTGCAGTATCAACTATAAGCTTACAGTATCACTCTGGGAAGCAGGGTTGTGAGTTTAGCCCAATTGGAGCTCATTGGATAGAGAAATGTGCATTGTATCCTATTCTGATACAATGATTGTGTCAATGCAATATTTATATGATATATTCACAGTATTGTATTACAATATGGCAACAATAAGTCATTATACTGTACCATAAAATTGCAACCTATTTCAGGACAAAGAAACCCCTCAACATTAAAAAAGGAGAAAAAGGAAACAATTTCTGCACAATTTCATACATTTGAATATGTAACATGGCCTCATGAAGCCAAAACATATATAAACAGTATTTTGATGGTAGTGTTTTAAATTGATCACACCAGTGTTTAATTGATGCTCTGTAAGAGATATTCATATGAAAGCTGTGTGTATCGTTTTGGTGGAAAGAATCAGTTTTGAGAAGAGAGAACATGGTTTTGAGTGCAGTGTTTCATTTTGCAAGAGATTTGTGGAGTTTTGCCAAAATGGTTAACTCTTTTCAGTTTTGTGTTTAGAGTTTTGAGAAATTGAGCTATAGTTTCAGGAAACGTGTTTACTGTAAACGATTACAAAAGGACTTGTAAGCTTTTCCTCATTATTCAGGGAAAGGAATTTATTTTTGAATTTGCCAAATTTACTGAAATCTACTTTTCTGATTTCAGAATACTTCTCACAATGTCGGAGGAAGTGCATCTCTGTCTCTACCTCTCCTGTCTCACAGTGACCACAAATATGCTCTTATTTTGGTAGCCATGATTTTTTATGTCTACCTTTTTCAATTGCTACCGTGTGGTCACTGAGCCTGTACTTAGTCAGGATCTGTCTCTGCTTTGTATCTCTGACAGAGAAGAGATACTCTGCCAATGTGTATTCTCCATTTAGGGTCCGGTAGCAATTCCGTTTATTTTGTGATTTTGTCCTCTTGTTCCAATGTTCCAAACAGGTGATTTTGGTTTGTTTAATAATTTGGTTGACTCTAATTGGTTGTGAAGCAGTTCTGACCTGAAGCTGGTTTGTGTTAGTATATGTTAATGTAGTGAGTTTCAGGACCAGCTGACTGAGGGGACACTTTTCTGGGCTGAGCTCTTGGGTTTGTGGAGCCGTGTACTTGGAAATAATTGTCTGGGCTTATTTTTAGGTGCTCTATGAAATGTAGTGTTCTTTTTTGAATTTGAATAAGAATTGGATATCTGCCTGATTCAGACCTGCATGCATTATTTGGGGTATTCCTATGTAATTGTCTTCTTCTTCTTCTTCGTTTGGGTATATTATTTTTCTGCTCCCCTAGGCTCGGGGCCGAGGGGCTATCCTTTTACCACCTCAAGCCTAGGGGGGGTTCACCCGGACTATATTTCGGGGCACACCTCCAGCAGCCATGTCACCGTGTCGTCGTCCAAAGCCGACAGACCATGGATCCCATTGGGTGCCCGATAAATCGGGCAATCCAGGATGACATGGTCTGCGGTTTGTTCCTCTGCGCCACACTCGCAGGCCGCGCAGGAGGCCAAGCCCCATCTGTGCATCGATGAGCAGAAATGCCCGACGCCAGTCCGGAGGCGGTTAAGCCTCACCCATGCCAGTCGGGTCAGGTCCACCCCGATGGGGGGAAAACCGACGTCTGGGATGAAGTCACGGAGTCTAGAGGTGTTTTTCTCCCACTCCGTGCTCCAGGTGTAATCCACCCACCGTGCCGCACTGATATTAAGGTCGCTGCATTGCTGCAGGAGTTCCTGTGTGGCAAGCACAAATGGGTGTCTCGACTTGAGGCGCCGGGGAGGCTCAGCTGTTAGAGTGAGCCTCTCATGAAACAGATGGTTTGGCTCCATGGCCCAGCATGCGAGACGTGCTATGGCTCCCGCGCGGCTAAGCCCAGCAGGCTGGATGCCTGCAAGGATGGAGAGGTTGTCCACAGGAGTGGGACGCAGGCATTCACTACTGTAAGTTGCTATGGATGAAAACGTCTGCTAAATTGCTGTTGTTGCTTCCGTGATATGCATATCAACATAATTGATATATTAGCCCGGTAAGTCACTTTGGATAACAGCATGAGGTTCCCAGGCTACCGAGCCCCTTCATTGACAGGTGGTGAGTGAATGCTGCTACCCTTCCCATCTAATAGGTCAGGACAGACTAAGGCACATGCAGCAGAGATCACATGCTTCACAATGAGAGTGATGGCCATGGAGGTTTCAGGTGCTGTGAGATCATCAGCAGGAAGACAGACTGGGCCAGGAGCACAGAAATGGAGAGGGTCATCTTCTCCCCACCTGCAACACACACACACACACACTGACACACTGTCTCAAACACAGAACACACACACACGCACATACTGACACACTGTCTCAAACATAGAGCACATGCACATACTGACACACGGTCTCAAACACAGAACACATACAGATAAACATACTGACACAATGGTTGTGTTTCAGTCGCCTGCTAGCTAACATATTGTGGTGTACCCAGGGGTTGGGCGACACTCACGGACCTTGCAGAGGGCGTAGGCAAGTTCAAGAACCCAGAGGAGGCAGTAATATAAACAAAATGATAATTTATTAAACTACTACTGACAAAGACAAAACAAAGGGTGGAGTCTTCGGGGGAACACAAACACATAAAGTCCACAAATCCTTATCTCGTTGTCAGTCCAATCCAATCCAAAATCCAGGTCCAAGTCCGCAATCCAGTCCGTAGTCAAAATCCAAAGGGGGTCCTCAAACAATTCAATTCCACACAAACAAACACACTCCAACACTCTTTCCAAATCCTGGCTGGTCAACGACTTCACAGGTTTCTCTCTCTTCAAACACAAACACTCAGCAACTCCTTCCCACACACATTCCTACTCCTCTCTCAGTGTAGTGACAATCAGCCCTTTAAATAGGCCTTAAAATGGCTTTCAGCTGGCCGTTAGTCCCGTTGCCTTCACTTGTCTCAGGTGTGAATGTGGCCTGCTGGGAAATGTAGTGTTTCCTGGCTCCCATGTGTTGTAGGCCAGGCAGCCATTTCCTAGTGCAGCCCATTGGGCTGCCACAATATGTTAGCCAGTGAACTGTGAAATTAGGGATTTAACTGATCAGGAAAAATGATTGTTGAGTTTCACCAAAACACTTATTGTACTAATTTGGTTTTACTAAACAAAGTAGCCAGCTAGCTAGATTGTTGAAAGACATATTGATTTCTTTGCATTAGCCGCTGGACCATAAGCCCTGAGAACACTGTTGTAAACACTGATATATACATCTCTATATTCAACCTCTCCCTGAACCAGTCTGCAGTCCCCACCTGTTTCAAACAGACAACCATTGTCCCCATACCTAAGAAACATCCCATCAGCTGCCTGAATGACTACCGCCCTGTTGCACTCACCTCTATCATCATGAAGTGCTTCGAGCGGCTAGTCAGAACCCACTTCTGCTCCTCCCTTCCTGACACCTTGGACCCCCTTCAATTTGCATACCATCCCAATAGATCTACGGACGACGCCATCTCCTGACAGTGCACTCCGCCCTCTCCCACCTGGATAAGGGTAACACATATGTGAGGATGCTGTTTATAGATTACAGCTCAGCATTTAACACAATTGTGCCTGCTAAGCTCGTTCCCAAGCTCAGGATCCTGGGTCTTAACACCTCCCTTTGCAATTGGATCCTGGACTTCCTGACGGGCAGACCCCAGGTGGTGAGAATGGGTAACCTCTCCTCCTCTGCACTGACCCTGAGCACAGGAGCCCCTCAGGGCTGTGTACTCAGTCCCCTCCTGTATGCCCTGTTCACATAAGACTGTGTGGCCACGCGCAGCTCAATATCATCCTCAAGTTTGCAGACGACACCACCATCCTGGGTCTCATCTCCAACAACGATGAGACCGCCTACAGAGAGGAGGTCAGCATCTTGGCAACATGGTGCCAGGACAACAACCTCTCTCTCAATGTCTGCAAGACTAGGGAAATGATTGTGGACTTCAGGAAGCGACCGGGGGGAGGGGGTCACGCCCCCATTCACATCGATGGAGCTGAAGTGGAGAGAGTCTTCTGCTTCAAGTTCCTCGGTGTGTTCATCAATGATGACCTCTCCTGGTCCAAGCAATCGGATGCGGCAGTAAAAACTGCCCAAAAGCGCCTATACTTCCTGAGAGACTCAAGAAGTTTGGCATGTCTATCAAAACTTTAACCAACTTTTACAGGTGCACTATTGAGAGCATTCTCACTGGCTGCATTACTACCTGGTACGGCAGCTGCTCCGCTGCTGATCGCAAGGCCCTCCAAAGGGTGGTGAAGACAGCGGAGCGCATCATTGGCTGCCACCTCCCCTCCGTGCAAAGCATCTACCACACACGATGGCTTAGGAAAGCATGGAAAATCATAAAAGACTACAGCCACCCAGGCTATGGACTGTTCTCGCTGCTGCCATCTGGTAGACGTTACCTGAGCATCTGGGCACGGACTACCAGACTCACAAACAGTTTTTTCCCCCAGGCCATCAGGCTTCTCAACCAGCAGCACTAATCTCAGTGTTCACATTGATCACATCATCACCCCAATGTGTTCTCTAATCACTTTGTATGCACATTAAATGCACATCACCTCATTTAAATGCACATACCCATCGGCACTACTTTACTTTACTTTACTTTATATTTATATATTTAAAACTCTTATTCTACTGTCTATATTCCCCCTTCTTACTGGTTCCGGTACTGCTACAATTGTTTAATGTTTAATGTTTACTGTTTTTCTGTTATGTATATTTCTGCTGTGGGTCACTACTTAGTTGTTGCTTGCCATGTCCCAATAATTTCATTGTTCAGAATGACCTTGTGTTATACTGTGCACTTGACAAATAAAACACTTTGACTTTGACTTTGACACTTCTCAAATGCTCTATCATGTAATCCTACCTTCAAAGTGTCTCTCAAATGTGCCTTCTTTTGAGGGAATTCATCCGTTTCTATGCTGCCTGTGGAGGCAGCTGCCTTGTGATTGAGAAACAGCTAATATCTCAGACAGAACACACACAGATTCACATAATGACACACTATTTCATACACACACACACACACACACACATTATGACCCACTGTCCCACATGATGTCACTTTTTCTTTAAATGTGAAAACTTGAACTGGTGTGCAGGAGTGACATGAGTGCAGACACTTGAATAAGTTTAGTTTCTCATTTTGAGTGCAAATGTCACATCCATAACGCTGGAAAAACAATTCTATGCAACATTGAGTCATTGTTTATTGAAGGACAAATGTTAATTGAATCCAGTTTTGCATCAGGAAAATAAGCATACAAATAAATAAAGACTCTCCCTGCTCCTAATTCTGTACATCCTGAAGATGTGGCCATTTCCTCTTTCCTACTGTTTGCATGGGTGGGGGGGTTGCATGTAATTTTGCATACAGTTTTGCATGAGTATCAAGGATGAGAGAGATAATGTTGAATATTTAGTTAACTGGAATGGGGCTCGTGTCTGAGAGAGTTTAGAATCATGGGCAGAGTTGTTGTTTTTGGGACACGCACATTATTCCAGTTTGAGTTCAATTCAAACACCTTTTTTATTCAACATTTGTGATCACAGACGTTGCTAGTTTAGCAAAAGGGAGAGCTCTGCCTAGATAAGTGACCCCAGTCCAGGCAAAGGTTAAACAATTAAAGAAATTCCTACCAAAATAAAGGAAAGACTTGAGTAAATTAACTCTGTTATGGTGTGAGGTGCATTTTCCTGGCGTGGTTTAGGTTCACTCAACCCCTTAAAGAGCAAGGTAAATAGGCATGTCGATGAAACAAAAACAATCACACATTTTTTGAATATTAACTTGCTTACTTTACTGGTAGCTTTTGGTGACTCCATTGCTTTTGGAAAGCAGATTTTATCAAGTGAACAAAGACTCGATAGCATAAGTGGTAAGTGGCAGGTGCTGCCTACCTTCTTGCTTAGTTAGTGCTGAGACTCACCTCACAAAGCCTAAATAAATGATCTTTAATCAAATCACTCAGTCCTGGAAACTGGTTTATACAGCAGAGCCTGCTAGAGAAAGAGAGAGAGACACAGAGAAACTTTACTACAGGTAAGATTTTACAGTGTCTCCTCTTATTACTAAGGATAAGTCAAACTTAAAAATGTCATTTTGATGTTTATCATTGAAATCTACTCTGAATCCAGCTCTGGTCTATTTTTAATTATTGTGTAAAACAATTGTTTCTCTAATAGGTTCCCAACCCATAGGAACAATCAATACTTCTAAATGCCAAGTATTCAATAAATGTATCAATTATTAAGCCCACCTCTTCAAACTACCCGTCAAACGGCCCGTTCTCATCATTATGTATTCTTATGTTCTTATGTTCTTACACTTCCAGTGAATATATTCATTTTTCTCTCCCTATTTTGTAGAGTGGTGTGCATCTGTCTATGATGTGGCATCTATTGTACTGTGGCTGTACTGGTCTCTTGCTCTAGCTGTGATTATTATTTTAGCCATTTTAAATGCACTCATTGTAAGTCGCTCTGGATAAGAGCATCTGCTAAATGCCTAAAAGCAATTACATGCCTGGACTACTGCAATGCCTTACTGCAACACCTTCTCTGGCCAGCTGCCCCGTCTCCCCATACACCTCCACTCAAGGCCTCTTCTCTGCCCCTGTCCCTAGATGGTGGAATGACCTTTCCCACTTGGTCAGGACATCTTCCACAAAAGACTGAAAACTCACCTTTTCAGACTTCACCTCAATCTATATAAAAACCCTTTCTCCTTTCTCTTCCCTTTGTATGACAGGTTTTGTGGCACAAACTGCAGCAGTGTCAATGATTACACTGTAATTTGATTAAACTGTAGCAATGATCTCTAACCATATTAATGCACTCTTGTAAGTTGCTTTGGATAAAAGCGTCTGCCAAATAACTAAACTGTGTAAATTATGAATGCACAATATGGCAAAATGGCAGATACACAGGAGCACAATATGGCAACACCACACACCACAAATCACAATAATGTCAAAACAGGAGCTTTTAAAAGAATGCATGTCACTGATAAAGTGAGTTTCTCAAAGAACCATGTGTGCCTGTGTGTTTTATAACAATTCATATCACCCTGCATCTTGCATGTCATTCCCAATGTTGCAGACACAAAAAAATAAACAAATTATGTTGAGTCAAATTGATCAGTCCAGGAAACGGGTATATATATCAGAGCCTGTTAGAGAGAGAGTGACACACAAAGAGACACAGAGAGGCTAACACAGATAAACTTTACTACAGGTAAGAGTTTGCAATGTCTTGGTTTGGCAAAGTTTTGTCTCATTATGAAGGGTAATTAAAACTTGAAAATGTGATTTTGATGTTTATCATTGAAATCTACTCTGAATCCAGCAATGGTCTTATTATTAATTATTCTTTAATGATAAGTTCCCTTTCTGAATGATTATCCATCCCATGGGAACAATCAAGACTCCTGAATGACATGCATGTTAAAGTATTAAATAGATGTGTCTGTATTTGTGTGCCTGTAGGGTGACAATCTGCAGCAATGGAGCAGCGTGCGGTTGTAGTCCTACTGATCTCAGGTCAGTCGTCACACCTGAACGTACAGTGACATTGTGTGTGCATGTCTCCATGTATATGAAACTTCCTACACAGTATCCACATCACTTCTTGAGTATACTGTTGCGTAGTACTTAGTTAAGTATTACAACAGCAGGATAGGCGCAACAAGACGTGAACGGGCACACCAACACAAGGTGGCGTTTGGGTCAGGGATGGCACAGACTTGTTTATTATGCAGTGAATGCGTGAAATGTGAATGGCACCGGTCAATGTGCAATAAGTGCATGAGTCGCTTGCTGATCTCCCTGAAAGCTATGAGCTAGAATTGAGTAAACAGGCATTACAGTTTTTCAATTGTTTAAACACCTTTCCTGAAACTATGACTCTATAAACACAAAACTCAATCAGTAAACAATTTGGCAAATCTCCTCAAACCTCTTGCAAAATGAAACACTGCACTCAAAACTATGTGAACTCTTCTCAAAATGATACGCACATGCATCAAATTAATACTCTACTGAGGACGACTCACACACTGGTGTGATAAATGAAACACTGCTATGAAAATCTAAACATTTAATGAATGCATTTGCAGTGTTATAAACTTACAATGTTACAATAAACTTAGAATTGTTTGAGGGTTGTGTGCTGTGTGTCTGTCTTATTACTTTTGGCAAAATAATCTGTATTCTATTGAAATATTTGGTAGTTTGGGTGTTAGTTTCGAGCGGGACGAACGAGGGGAACTAGCAAAGTGCTTGTGAGGGGACGTGAGTTAGATCAATTTTCCCCGGAGATTGGATTTCCGATATTAGGCTAATTTAGCTCGAGTTTTATACGGTAACATAGCTATATAACGTTAACCTGTATAAAAGTTATATAAATATATCACCGCATTAGTTATGAGTTTCTGCTTCTAAGGTGTAATCCTTTGTTGCCTTAAGGACAGGGACGGGCTTTTTTTTCTCCTTTGTTAGTACAAATTGGCACAAAAAGCTAACAAGGTTTTGTTTTCACCCTCCCAGAAGCAACCTCGAATTAAACGTAAGTTCGCCTGTTTACCCGATTGGGAAAATTGTATTACTGCGGTAGTCTAGTATAGTTATTTATAAACTAAGCATTGTACATCGGAAAGTTTTAGGCGTATTTTATATCCGGTTTTTGCTGTCCAGGCGCTCAGCTATAACGTGGATAGCTAGTATCTTTTAAGGTGTGGATTGGTGACTTTGTATTTGTAGCTAGCATATTACAAAGGTTTGATTGCTAAATAGTTGGACCCAGGTTGTAAACTCTAATGTTAAATATAGTATTTATATCAGTAGCTGGGTAAGTGGCTATAAGAGGCCCTCCAGTTACAGTTAGCCTACTACTAACGTTAGGGCCTACTGCCTTCTATCCGGAGCCACCTAGCGTGTTTTTTAAGAGTGGTATTGCTGACTCCATCTAGACAGTAAAAATCTAAACTTAGGGAGAGATAGGGAGTCAGCTAGGGGCCAAAATGTGGCCTAAACTTTGTGAGGTGTGCAGGATGATCGCCCTGTTGGAAAGCGATTTCCTTGGGCTGTTCACCTGCCTCCGCTGCAAGCTCATTGAGCATCTCGAGGACAAGATTCTTGTTCTTGAGGGCCAATTGGCGGCATCGGCCGTATCGGTCGCACATAGTCCCCAATTGCCAGGGTTCTTAGAACCAATTAGCACGTCCATTAGGGAGAAGGTGTGCACGCCTAGGCTGGGAGGAGGGAAGAATTTAGAGCAGGCAGGAAGTGACAGGTGGCTCACAGTTAGAAACAAAGGTAGGAAAGGGCTTGCACACCACAAAGGGGCGGCATCTCCAGAGGTTGAGGTGTCCAATAGATTCCAGCCCTTGCAGGAATCTGTGGCCCGTGACCCTGAGAGCGGGGGGAAGCATGTGCCACAGGACACCCTGATGGCCACATCTCCCAGGGAAAGGGAGTTGTTGGTAGTGGGGATTCCATAATCAGGGAGTGGACAGCATAGTCTGTTCCCGGGCCAAGGAGACTCGCACGGTGTGTTGCCTGCCTGGTGCCCAGGTTGGGGATCTCCTTGAGCATGTGGACAAGCTCCTGGCCAAAGCAGAAGGTGATCCAGTGGTCATGGTCCACGTAGGGACCAATGACATGGGTAAAGGGCAGGTTTGAGGTCCTGCAAGATAAATCAAGATAAATTTGAGGATCTAGCAGCGAAGATTAGGAGAAAAACCTCCACGGTAGTCTTCTCGGGAATTCTACCAGTACCACGTGCAAGCAGAGGGAAGCTGAAGTTTATCTATAGGTTTAACACGTGGCTACAATCCTTCTGTAGGAAAGAGGGGTATAGATTTATTGAGCACTGGGACTTCTTTTGGAACAGGGGTGACCTATACAAGCCCGATGGGTTACACCTGAACCGGAAGGGTACCTACGCTCTGGGGCAGTGTATGCTTAGGGTAGCGCAGGATTATTTAAACTAGGGACTCGGGGGGCAGGGAGGATAGAGAGCGAAATGGGTAGGGTGGTGCAGACTGCCCAGATGGAGTCTGTCAAGGCTACATATAACAGTGAAAGCATTAATAAAGTCTTGATTAAACAAAATTTTAGCAAGTGTGGCTTGGGATGGAAGGGAGTGAGGGAGCGGGAGAGGAATAGTAGAAACAGTAGTCTGAAATGTCTATGTTTTAATGCTAGAAGTATAAAAAATAAATTTCTGGAAATAGAGGTTGTTTTCAATAGCAAAGGCTATGATATCGTAGGGATTACAGAGACGTGGCTGGGAGAAGAGGACGGGGACGAATACAATATAGAAGGGTATAAACTTATTAGGAAGGATAGATCCGGTAAGAGAGGCGGGGGTGTGGCACTATATGTGAAAGATAATCTCAATGTGCAGGAGTTTCCAGAAATTAGCCAACGCATGCCTAGCAAGGATATTTGGATAAAGCTCATAGGGGAACATGAGAAGGGATTAAATATAGGGGTGTGTTATCGACAGGGGTGGTAAAAGTACTCAAAAGTTATACTCGAGTAAAAGTATAGATACTTAATAAAAAAATTACTCCAGTAAAAGTAGAAAGTCCCCCATTCAAACACCACTTGAGTAAAAGTACAAAAGTATCCGATTTAAAATGTACTTAAGTAACCAGAAGTAAAAAGTAAATATTCAAATTAATTGTAAATAGCCATAAATAAGCAGACCAATTGTTGTGGGAGTGATATGCAATGTTTTAATTGAATATGAATGACAATTGACAACAAACAGATACAGATCTACAGTCAATCCCCCACCCCCTTATTTGTGTGTGTGTGTGTGTGTGTGTGTGTGTGTGTGTGTGTGTGTGTGTGTGTGTGTGTGTGTGTGTGTGTGTGTGTGTGTGAGAGCCAAGAGGACAGGAGTGCATTGACTTGCATGCTCTGTGAAATCCTACAGTAGCACAATCCTGCAGATCAGAACACTGCAAATAAAATAAGTGATAAGATTACAACACTGCCAATACGATTTGCAATCATAAGGGACAATAAGACAACTATTACAAATGAGCTAGCCAGTCAGATTCTGTGTAAAGAGTAGTGTAGCCTAGCCTGAGAGTTTATTTTGAAGATATTTCAACTTAAAGGGATGGTTCACGCTCATTGCACAATTCTCTAATAGTTGTCTTACCTTGTAATTTCAGGGTCACACACTTTAGGGCCTAGTAGGAAAGACAGTTATTACAGAATTAAATAAGTGATAAGATTACAACACTGCCAATGAGGGTGAACCCTCCCTCCCTTTAAGTTGAAATATCTTCAAAAGAAACTCTCAGGCTAGGCTACACAGAATCTGACTGGCACCTTAACGCAGTATAGGGGTTGAACACAAATCACATTGTTTAGTTTTGCATAATTCTGTAATAACTGTCTTTCCTACTAGGCCCTAAAGTGTGTGACCCTGAAATTACAAGGTAAAACAACTATTAGAGAATTGTGCAATGAGCGTGAACCATCCCTTTAAGTTGAAATATCTTCAAAATAAACTCTTAGGCTCTCTCTCTTTACACAGAATCTGACTGGCTAGCTCATTTGTAAGACGGGTTACTATTTAAGGCTGTAAAAGCTTCTGTTCAGCTTCAGCAGAAGCTGATTTTCAAAATTGCTGGAGTCGATCCTTGCTCTCCTAGGGCTAAATAGAAGCCCTGCAATACTAAACAGCCTTTCACACGCAGCTGAGGCAGGAAGAGGCGTGTTTAACTTGATGGACACCTTACAGACGGAGGGGAAGGTCTTCAGCAGACTGGTGTGGTCAGCAGAGCATGCCAGATATCCCTCAAGTTCTTTTGAGGTTTCTTGTGCAGTTGTCTTGATGGACGAGAAGAAGTCGTCATCATCAGAAGCGATGGGGCTACCGAGGGGCATCAAGGGCTCCATGTCCAGATTGATGTAGTCCAGTCCTGAAAAACAATGCATGTCCCATACACATGCAGAAATTGAACAGAATGGCATTCAGAACATTAGTCAATGACAGCCAAAGTACATATTTTCCATAGGTCTAATCTTTACTGTAACTCTCATTTGGCAAATAGCCATGGTATCATTCTAGACAGTTAATTGAGACATAGCATAGGCCTAAACCTTCCACCTCAGGGATGCATGCAACACAAGCTGTATTTTCATAGAATGCATAGCCTACCGTGGTATATTATTCCTTTCTTATTTGAATTATTTTGTGTTAATCTACTGCATAGGTTTTGTTAATTGTTTACCCTCTCTAACCCTCAAAGAGAGGAATGGAGTTGGGCTATGAGCCCTGCCAATTCTGGCCATAAGGACATCGGTATTGCATTGGTCAAGCAATGAACTGATCATATGTTAAGAGAACGATTACAAATGCATCATTATATCTGTGAACCCCCCCCCTTTAATGTGAGGTTGAATGTATATCATCTGCTACCATACACATATATATTATTTTGAAAATAAATACAAAATATCTGTTTACAAAAGGAGCAGGCTTTTCCTTACCCTTTTTGAGGATGGCTTCGTCTTTGGTCCACGACGTCTTGAATTTTGGCAGCAAGATGGCGGCTGCAATCAGTTCTGGGTCTTCCAAGATTTCACTGAAGCGGTTCTTCAAACCCAGTTGAATGGCATCAACAAGTGGCTTGGAAAACTTTAAGGATGGCTTGATCCGATCCAGTTTTGTCTTCAGCTGAGTCAGAGTGGGAAGAAGCCATCCCATCTGTATGTTGGTTTCAGCCTGCAGAATATCGATAGCCTTGGCCACTGGACTCATGGTTGCTGAGTATTCTGCTAAGAAGGCCAATTCTGATGGATTGAGCCTGTGACACACAAAACGTTTCAATTCAGTCTGGGGTAGTTTATGTTTATGTTTATTTAAGGATCCCCATTAGAAACACATGGGTATGCCTCTAATCTTCCTGGGGTACTGAACATAGAAAATACAATACAGACATGCAAAAAAGTACAAGACACTTTAAAATATAAAAACAATCAAGAAAGTAAAAGTAAAAGACACATTAAGATATAAAAACAAATCAGGCATATTAAACAGATACACAAATGAGAGAAATTAAGGATGAAGTAGTAACAGACTTAACATTGCAATTAACCATAAAATCAGAGAGAGAGAGACACTTTACAGATATAAAGTGATAGTAAAGTGTTATGAGGAAAGGCTAGAGATGCTTGGACTGTTCAAGCTTAGTAAAAGGAGACTTAGGGGAGATTTGATTGAGGCTTTTAAATTTATTAAAGGAATTAACAAAGTGAATTTTAGGAAATTATTCAAGTTGAGTTCGGTTAGCAGAACGAGGGGCATAAATGGAAACTGACAAAGGGTAAATTTCACACGGACACTAGGAAATATTTTTTCACACAGAGAGTGATCAATGCGTGGAATAGCTTGCCTGAACATGTAGTAGAGGCTGAGACACTAGGGGTATTCAAGGCTAGGCTCGATCCAGTGTTAGACACTCTAGCCTTTGGGTAAACTAAGCATTGTGAGCAGATTAGTGGTAGGAACGGACGAGCAGTGTTGGGCTGAATGGCCTGTTCTCGTCTCCCCCTTATGTTATGTTATGTTATGTTATGTTATGTTATGTTAAAGCAGGCAGACTAGACAGATAAACGAGTAGTCATAGTGAGATAGTTGAATCCAATATTAGGTAGTAGCTTTAGAATGGAATATAATGTTCAGTTAGGGCTTTAGGATGTTTAGAGTGGGGCAGTTGTATTGGGTTGATTAGTGTGGGGTAGTTTCAGTGAGTGTGTGGGGTTACTGTACTGGGGTAGTTAAGTTTTAAGTAGTTATGAGTGGGAAAGTTGTAATGGGGGAATTAGTGAGTGTGTAGTAAAAAATATCGGTAAACAGTACTCACATTGGAATTTTGAATGATGCGCAGACATCTCGGATGGCTCCCTCTCCTTGTTCTTTGACGATCCTTACTATTCTCTCCACTGCGAAGAACATCGAGTTCCATCTAGTTGTATTGGGCCGTATTAGCTGAAGTTTGCATGCATCTTCGATGGTTTCTGCAGCAGTAGCAGATCGCGCACTCTTGTTCCATAGTGCCTGGCACTTTGAAAATGAGGATCTGGACACTTTTTTGTAGGTCTCATTTGAGTTTGCCTTTAAAGCATTTACTGTTGACACCAGATTAAGAAGGTGGCATGCGCAACGCTGATGCTTGGGTAGATGATACTCAATGCCATCGCCTTCATCAAGCACACTTGTCACTTCTTGGAAGTTAACTTCACCCTCTTCCTCCTCTTGAATCTCTTCCTCATCTTCCTCACCTGAGCAGCTTGCTTCTTCAGTGTCAGTCACATTGTTGTTTTCATCTTGTTGGGCTCCATAGACGTGGAATGCTTTTATAAAATTCGACCCATTGTCAGTCGTTGTTCTAACAATCTTGTCACGAATCTGGTATTCTGCATGGATGTCATTTAATGCACCAGCTAAAACGTCAAACGTGTGAGAGCCTTTTAACTGCCTACATGCTAGGGCTGCTGAGCGCCTGTCTAAACTGTCAGGATCAAGCCAGTGAGCTGTTACGCCAATGAAGCTGCGCCTCCTGGTGGTCCAGCAGTCTGTGGTGGTTGCGATGTATTCCACCTCCCTCATTGCCGCAATCACTTTCTTCTTCATAGTTTTGGTAGCTTCGGCTATACTTGACCGTAGAGTGGGACGTGACATGATGGTGGCATTGGGCTGGAGGTCCTGGATCAGGTCTTTGAATGCTTGTAGGTTCACCACACTGAATGGTTGAAGGCCTTCAATGACATACTTAATTACTGCTTTGTTTATGTTCACTTGTGACACGCGCTTGCTAGACATATCCAGCTTGAGCTGCTTGGTAGTACTGGCACTGCTGGCAGGAGGTGTTTCGTGAAGCTTTCTCTTCTGTGAGCTGCTGTGACTCTGAGTCAATTTAGAGTAACTCTCTAACTGATGGGGATGCTTTCTCTGCAAAAAAGAGAAATATAATTTATAAATGTGTATTTTCCTAAATATAAAACTGTTAAACATAATTTCTCAATAACAATCTTATACACGTGGCTTCTGCAGTGAAAAAGTTTTTTCATGTCCAAAACATTGCATAATACTGTAATCAATCATTAGTATTACAACAACTATAGTAATATTGAAGTGCAGTTATACTGTAATCATTACAACTGCAGTTGAACTGCAGTATTTTTTGTAAGGGAATTTGACATGGCAAGGAGGTCAAAGTTATCAATGCAGTGATAGCCAAGTTAGCTAACGTTTGCTCACTCTCAGTCCAAAATTATCCATCCCACCCTGATGATACCGCTAACGTTGCACTTAATTTCGTTAGCCAGCTACGTTATCATATTCATATCCGACCGCCTGTTTCTTTATAACGTTACGTTATCGATAGCTAACGTTAACGTTGCCAGACTTTGGAGTAGGGATGTTAATGATTAATCGATGATCGATTAATCGCCGTTAAGAATTTGATCGATCAAGCATATCAAATTAACGATTATGTATGTGTTACAACTCTATGGTCTTGTGCCTTAGCAGCACAGCGGAGTTATCCAATAGCACGAACTCTAGTGAGTGTAATAATATTGCTTTGAAACAACAGTTAAAACCTTGTTGATTTTATTAAATATATCTAGCAATATTGTAACTTGGTCTGGGAAGACGAAAAAGTAACCTGCCGGCATCAATGCAACATGTGATGCCGTGAGGACCAAGTGTTGTTGTAGTCTACAGTAGCCAACCTTTGGTTTGTCAAGACTACAACGCAAGGAAACGTAACAGCTATGCTTGTGTATGAAATTTCAAGAAGGCTACGTATCAATTTGTAAAAGCAGCATAGTAAGCTACACGTTTACCGTAATGTCCACTATTTGAAATGTATAGTTAACTCGTTCTCTAGCAGGTTAACCTCGATAAATATGTTTCGGTTTGCACAGGAATATATATAGGCTACATATCTTTTAACATTTTAGCAATGTGTGTCTCATTAGCCCACAGGTGTCAAACTCATTCCATCGAGGGCCGAGTGTATGCAGGTTTTTGTTGCAACCAATGCACTACACCAGGTGATTTCACTAATTAGCTCACTTCTTCAACCAAGGGAGGAACCTAATTGAAATCACCTGGAGTTGTGCATAGGCCTACTGTATGGTGTTTCATTTCCTTCATTCCTTCGTTTTATGCTGTTAAAATAGGCCCATATCTCAAAAGTTTGAATAAAGCTTTGATTGAGGCAAAAAACCCAGCATTTTTTATTCTCTGTCATACGCTACATTTAGCTGTTTTTAAAAAAAGATTAATCGATTAATTCAATTGTTTGTTCACGTGGGCGACGATCGATCAAGGAAATTTCTTAAAATTAGCATCCCTACTTTGGAGTGGTGGTGGAGACGTGATTAACGTTAGCTTGGCTAGCTCTGTATCATGTCGTCAGCTAACGTTAGCTAAATGAATGCACATAGTAACATTAAAGTTAGCTCACCTCAGTATGTTTTCTCAAATTTGAGGGTGAATTTTTGAATGCCAAAATTTTGTTCACCCGTGGTAGGCAAAGAAGACATTTCAGCCGATAAGAATCTCCCTTGACTTCGGTGAATTCGAACATATCCTTAAGATATGGCCATGGGTGATCCCTTTCCGTTTCATCATTGCTGGCGGCAGCGAGAGCATCTTCACCTGCTGCTTCTGCCATCTTCTTCCTGTAGCAATGACGATGACGTGCTGCTGAGCGAGCGGGCCATATCCCGTATGCTGGCAAATTGAGTCTGCGTGCTTTTAAAAAAAAAAAAAAGGAATCTTTTTTTTCATCGGATTGGAAATGTAACGAATACTTGGGAGGGGGCATGGGGAAATGTATCGGAGTAAAAAGTAAAACATTTCTTAAAAATTGTAGTGGAGTAAGAGTGAAAGTAGGAGCAAATAAGACATACTCAAGTAAAGTACAGATCCCCGAAAAAAATACTTAAGTAATGTAACGAAGTATTTTTACTTCGTTACTTACCACCCCTGGTAATCGACCACCAGCTTCAGACAGCAATATGAATATAATGCTTTTTGAAAATATAAAGCAAGCTTGCAGAGGAGGTGAGACTATTATCATGGGTGACTTAAATTACCCTGGTATTAATTGGGAATTGGAGACAGGACAAGGTAATAGGGAGGAAGAATTTCTAGATGTTATTAATTATCTTTTTTTGGCACAGTATGTTAGACAGCCTACAAGAGGAAATTCAATTCTAGATCTGGTGTTATGTAATGACGCCGACAGAATCAGTAGTATAGAGGTAATGGAACCCATTGGGACAAGCGATCATTCCACAATCGGATTTGATATATTATGGCAAACTAAGAGGGCCCCATCTAACACAAGGATTTTAAATTTTAGGCGTGCCAACTTTAAACAGATGCGATTAGAATTAAGCATGGTAGACTGGGGACATCTTCTGGAGTGTAGGACAGTGAATGAAAAGTGGGACAAGTTTAAAAGGGTTATACTTGATGCACAGTGTAAATGTATTCCTACGGTGCGGAAAAGTAAGTTGAAAAAGCAGTCCCCACCGTGGATAAATAAAGATATGCGACAGAGTTTGAGGGAGAAGAAAAAGATGTTTAAGATATATAAAAACGACAGTACCGAGAGTAATAAGGCGTTTGCGTGCTAAGGTCAAAAAAGAACTAAGGGTAGCCAAAAGGATCTACGAAAGGCAAATTGCAGAAAATGCTAAAAGTAACCTCAAAGCGTTTCTTTCAATACTGTAATACATTGGTCCTAGCATACCAGGCAGTCAAGGGATCAGCCCCAACATACCTCCTCAAGATCTTAAAACCCTACACACCTGCCAGACCTCTCCGTTCTGCTACCTCAGGACGCCTAGCATCTCCCCCCCTCCGCACCTGCGCTTCCCGGTCACGTCTCCTGTCGGTTCTGGCTCCACGATGGTGGAATGACCTTCCTGTGGAAGCCAGAACAGCTGAGACCCTGGCCACCTTCAAGCGACGACTGAAGACTCACCTCTTCAGGGTGCACCTCTCCCCGTAGTCCGGTTTTTGTTAACTTAGGGACATAGTTGCTTAGTTTACACGTCTACTTGTTTGTATTGTATTAGGCTTAGGCGTTATTTCCTGCATTTGAGTGCTTTACTGCTACCTCTGAATTGTGGCTACAGATTTACCTACAGGGTCCTAGTTTAACTATGTGGTTGCTCCTAGCACCCAGGAATTGTACTTCCCACTAGGGTGGCTTTCAGCTAAACTGTTCTTGACTACGGTTAACACTTTGTTGTACGTCGCTCTGGATAAGAGCGTCTGCCAAATGCCTGTAATGTAATGTAATGTAATGTAATAGGAAAAGAAAAGTCAAAGAGGAGATTAAGGGAATTAAAAACAAAGACGGGGCACTGCTCTGTAAAAATAAGGATATTGCAGATGCTCTAAATGGCTGTTTTGTAGAGAGTTTTACCAGAGAAGAGGCTGCTAATAGGCCGGAAGGCATATTCATTACCCAGAAAGTCTTAGCGGATACAGAGATAGGGGATATGGAAGTATTGGATAAATTACATAAATTAAAGACTAATAAGGCAGCCGGCCCAGATGGCATATACCCCAGGGTACTAAAGGAGTTAAGCGAGATCATTTTTAAACCACTGGCAAGTATTTTTAGACTGTCTTTAAAGACTGGTGAAGTACCAAATGACTGGAAACAGGGTATTATGGTACCCATATATAAGAAAGGGGACCGTATTGATCCAGGAAACTATAGGCCTATTAGTTTAACTTGCATCATATGCAAAATATTAGAATCTATTATTAAAGATAAACTAGAAGTATTTCTAGAAACTTACAACATCCTAAGGGATAGCCAGCATGGTTTTTGCAAGGGTAGGTCATGTCTGACAAATCTGCTGACATTTTTTGAGGAAGCAACCAAGTGTCTGGATGAGAGAAAGGCGTATGATATTATATACTTAGATTTCCAAAAAGCATTTGATAAGGTGCCACATGACAAACTCATTATCAAAATGAGAGCAGTAGGAATTACAGGTGGCATTTTAGAGTGGGTTCGGAACTGGTTACTGGATAGAACACAAAGGGTAGTAATAGGCGGGATCTTATCCGAGGAGGGTATAGTGGGAAGTGGAGTCCCACAGGGATCGGTGCTGGGACCACTGCTCTTTATCATTTACATAAATGACATTGATATGGACATTGAAAGTACATTAGTTAAATTTGCAGATGATACAAAACTGGGAGGCTTAGCAAATAGTCAGGAATCTACTAAAGTAATCCAAGATGATCTGAATAGAATCCAGAAATGGGCAGAAACCTGGCAAATGAAATTTAATACAACTAAATGTAAAGTTCTACATGTGGGGAATAAAAACATAGGACAGGATTATTTTATGGGAGGTAGAAAACTAGAATGTGCACACGTAGAAAAAGACCTAGGAGTACTAGTTGATCAAAACTTGTCAGGGACTGGTCAATGTGCGGTAGCAGTTAAAAAAGCCAACAGGATGCTGGGATACATAGCCAAGAGTATTGAGTACAAATCGAAGGAGATCATACGCACCTTATACAATGCCCTTGTTAGGCCACACTTGGAATATTGTGTGCGGTTCTGGGGACCGCATTACAAAAAAGATACGCTGGAAAAGGTCCAAAGACGGGCAACCAGACTGATTCCAGGCATAAAAGACAAGTGTTATGAGGAAAGGCTAGAGATGCTTGGACTGTTCAAGCTTAGTAAAAGGAGACTTAGGGGAGATTTGATTGAGGCTTTTAAATTTATTAAAGGAATTAACAAAGTGAATTTTAAGAAATTATTCAAGTTGAGTTCGGTTAGCAGAACGAGGGGGCATAAATGGAAACTGACAAAGGGTAGATTTCACACGGACACTAGGAAATATTTTTTCACACAGAGAGTGATCAATGCGTGGAATAGCTTGCCTGGACATGTGGTGGAGGCTGAGACACTGGGGGTATTCAACGCCAGGCTCGATCCAGTGTTGGACACTCTAGCCTTTGGGTAAACTAAGCATTGTGAGCAGATTAGTGGTAGGAATGGACGAATGGCTGAATGGCCTGTTCTCTTATGTTATGTTATGTTATGTTAATGTATGTGCAGAAGACTGTTGTAATAAATTGTAACTGACTAAAATATAAAAGGAATACACAAATACAGTACCAAATATGACCATATATAAACATGTATGAATATAGGATCTAAGTATGGTCATATTTAAACATGTATGATTATAGGATCTAAGTGTGGTCATATTTAAACATGTATGAATATAGTATCTAAGTATGGTCATATTTAAATGTTATTTTATTTATTTTTATTTAACCATTCTTTAACCAGGTAAAAATCCCATTGAGATTAAAAATCTCTTTTTCGAGGGAGACCTGGCCAAGACAGGCAGCAGCATATAAATAAAAACAGTTTCAGATACGAACACAAAAGGAAATAAAATTACAAAGAATAAAACAAGCATGGGGAACATTTCAACACAGCAGTTTCCAAGGAATCAACCAGGTACATCAAAAACATTGGCAACATAAGGAGTCTGCCTCTAATTCATTCATTTTGAACTTAAAAGCACTCAACGACATCAACCGATCAAGTTTCAAAACACTCTGCAACTTATTCCATGCCGAGGGAGCAGAATACACAAATGCCCTTTTTCCATTTTCGGTGCGTGCTTTTGGTACATTGAGCAAGAATAAGTCCTGAGAACGCATGGAGTACTGTCCGGCACTTTTCTGCGTGATAAAAACACATATATAGTGTGGGAGCAGACCAAGAATTGCCTTATAAATAAATGTGTACCAATGACAGAGCCTACGGGAGGCCAGAGCAGGCCATCCCACCCGAGAGTATAACTCACAGTGGTGAGTCAGAGCTTTACAGTTGGTAATGAACCTCAAGGAAGCATGATAAGCTGTGTCAACCTTATGAAGACATTGAGCAGAGGCATGCATATATAAAAGATCACCGTAGTCCAACACAGATAAAAAAGTGGCAGCAACAAGTCGCTTTTTTACATTAAAAGAAAAACACAACTTATTTAGAAAATAAAAACCCAGTTTTAGCCTCAGCTTTTTCACCAGGTTCATCACATGTGGCTTAAAAGTGAGGGAGTCATCAATCAAGATACCCAGGTACTTATAAGAGTTTACAACCTCAATTTCCCTACCCTCAAGAGTGACCACCGAAGGGATAATTTGAGGCCTATTCCTAGCGTTGGTAAACAGCATAAGTTTAGTCTTATCTGCATTGAGAACAAGTTTCAGCTGGAACAGGGTATTTTGAACAACATTAAAAGCATTCTGCAAGGATTCAATGGCCTGTGCAAGAGTTGACGCACAACAGTATATAACCGTGTCATCAGCATAAAAATGAAAATTTGCATCTGAATCTGACACATTTTGACCCAGATTATTTATATAAATAGTGAATAAAAGTGGACCTAATACAGAGCCCTGTGGTACCCCCTTGCAAACAGGTACAATATCAGAACATAGACCTTCATATCTAATGCACTGAGATCTATCGCCCAGGTAGTTAGAGAACCAAGCGACTGCCTGCTCCGAGAGTCCTGAGTTAAGAAGTCTAAGTTTTAAAACATCATGATCAACTGTATCAAAAGCTTTAGACAGATCAATAAAAAGTGATGCACAATGTTGCTTCTTGTCAAGTGCAACAGAAATGTCATTTACCACCTTCAATGCAGCTGTAATGGTACTATGTTTTTTCCTAAAGCCTGATTGATAGTTTGATAAAATGGCATTTGTGTATAAAAACTCCTTTAATTGATCACTCACAAGAGCTTCAAGAATCTTTACCAGAGCTGATAAGTTAGATATTGGCCTATAGTTATTTAAAATAGCTGGATCGCCCCCTTTTAATAAAGGGAGAACAAAAGCAGATTTCCATATCCTCGGGGATTTCCTTACTTTCCACTGTAAGATTAAAAAGATATGCAAGAGGCCCTGCTATAAAATCAGCTGCCAATTTCAGAAAGTATGGCTCCATAAGATCAGGTCCTGGGGACTTTCTATGATCTAAGGCTTTTAGGGCTTTATGAACTTCCTGCATAGAGAAGGGTAAGAAATTAAAAGACTGACCAGTGTACACTGGAGCGTCGACGCTCTGATCAGTACTGGGTTTCACAGATGCAGAACAAGCAGAGTCAAACAAGGAGCCAGAAGATATAAAATGCTCATTAAAACAATTCAGTATCTCCATTTTATCATGAACAGCAACAGACTCCTTCATAACAGAGGTAGGTACAGCTTGGGAGTTTTTGCTCACAGAAAGGGATTTTATGGTTTTCCAAAATCTCTTAGGGTCATTTAGATTTTCAGTGGTGACAGACAGATAATATTCTGATTTGGCATTCTTAATAAGAGAGGAGCATTTGTTTCTTAATTGTCTAAAAACAAGCCAGTCAGTAGTAAAACCTGTTGTCCTTGCCTTAGCCCAAGCCACATTACGCTCATGAATAATATGTGCTAGCTCAGGAGAAAACCATGGGTTGTCCCGCCCCTTTACTCTATATCTCCTGAAAGGGGCATGTCTATTTATGATTTGCGTAAAACCATCATTAAAGAATGCCCAGGCTGTCTCCACATCAGGGATCAGCTCTATTCTACTCCAATTAAAATTAAACAAATCATGAAAAAAACCCTGTTCATTAAAATGCTTAAGATTCCTCTTACAAATGACGCGTGGTTTTAATTTAGGGACCCTAGTGTCCCTGACAGCAGCAACAACACAATGGTCACTTAGGTCATTGCAAAAAACACCAACAGCTGAAAATTTATGAGGAACATTTGACAGAATCAAATCAATTAAAGTGGACTTCTCAGGACATCTAAGACTTGGACGAGTGGGTGAATTTATCAACTGGGTAAGATTGACGGAATCACAGAATGATTTAAAATTGTCAGATGCTGGTTTAAGCCAGTCCCAGTTGAGATCACCAGCCAACACAATTTCGCTATAGGTAAGTTTGGATAAAAGGTGCGTCAAAGACTGCAACGCTTCGTTTAAGGCAGACGGAGGCCTGTAACACCCAACAACAGTTATACTGAGGCCATTAGCTATTTCTACGTTCACTGCCAGAAATTCCAATTGCTTGGAGATTGATTCAGACAGAACTACCCTGACGTGAAATTCAGATTTCACATAAATAGCAACACCGCCACATTTCTTTGGTCTGTCAGCACGATAAACATTGTAACCATTCATGTTTATATCTTTATCAGTAACTGACTTTGTCAGCCAGGTTTCGGATATTACAACAATGTCCGCGTCTGTTGATTTAACCCATATTCTAAGCTGATCCATTTTGGGTAACAAGCTGCGCACATTGAAATGAATAATATTTAGACCAGACAGCGATTTCAGATCAGATGGTGTCTGAATACACTGCAACTCAGGGCCAGGGTTTGGATGTACGTTACCAGATATAAGTAATAATAAAACAATCAGCCATCTCTGTTTAGCAACATTACATGACAAATCCTTTTCATCCGTTAAATCTGAACAAGATCTCTCATTGAACAGAAAGTAGTTATTTAGAGCCAGAAGGCTTTGAAGGCGAGGTAAATCTCCGAGCAAGTTCAATGCTAGGTTCACGTCCTGAGCCAACTGCTTCGGAGTTTGCACGGAATGCTCAACAGCCATAGAGCAAGTGCATCCATAATATCCAATATCCAGCGGGCAATACACATTGTCCGATGAAATCACCCAGGAACGATCACTTGCTTCTAAGTCCCACACAGACAACGCGCAAAGTAGAATCACGAGAAACCCCATTTTCTCTGACCAGAGTATGTGTGTTTGAGTGAGACTGCTCAGCAGACCGCAAGCAGGGGGGAAGAGAAGTGTCGTCGCCAGGTGTAGAGGCCAGGCAGGCGGAGACTGAAAAGTGCAGGTAGTCTTCAAAACCCAGGAGAGTTGGCGAAATTGAATTCGCAGGTTTATATACCAAATATGATCCAGGAAAGATATATGCTCATACTCTTCATAGAAATAAAGTTTGCAAATGCACTGGATTGACATGCTGCCATGCTGCCATCTTGGATGTTTGAATATAGGAATATAGGATCTAAGTATATTTAAACATGTATGAATATAGGATCTAAGTATGGTCATATTTAAACATGTATGAATATAGTATCTAAGTATGGTCATATCTAAGTATGGTCATATTTAAATGTTTGAATATAGGATCTAAGTATGGTCATATTTAAATATGTATGAATATAGGATCTAAGTGTGGTCATATTTAAACATGTATAAATGTAGGATCTAAGTATGGTCATATTTAAACATGTATGAATATAGGATCTAAGTGTGGTCATATTTAAAGGTGTGAGTATAGGATCTAAGTATGGTCATATTTAAACATGTATGAATATAGGATCTAAGTATGGTCATATTTAAACATGTATGAATATAGGATCTAAGTATGGTCATATTTAAACATGACAGAGACTGGGTGCAGGTAACAGCTCCAGCTCCCTCAATGAGCGGTTTCTGAGATCTTCACA